>VYZM01018149.1:171923-282036 GCA_013398915.1 Dromas ardeola
TTTAGTATTTTAAGACTTCATATCTACCATCTTTCTTTTAAACCTCTTTTTTTTTTTTTTTTTTTCTAGTAGCAGTTCACAGGTAGTGCAGAACTTAACTGCATATTGGGTCAGATGAGTGTGGTCACATTTTTGTCCTATTATTCAGTGATCACGAGAGCCTCCATTACATACAAAAATTGCCTGGAAACTCTTATAAAAACAGCCTTCCTGTACCATGGGCAGGCAGGAACCTGTTGCCTCAGACCATGATGTATGATATTGTTTCCCAAACATTTGAAAACTAAGCCCTGCTGCATTAAGAGAAAAATAAATTTGCTTCTCCTGCTAAACTACCACATGTTGTTAAATACACACCCATTTTAATGTATTAATCTCCCATGACCCATTGTTAGCTCTTCATACCCCACAAGGGGATATGTCTCAGACTTTAGGAAACAATGATCTGTTGTGACTCATCTGCTTAAACCCTTTATTCATTGTTTTCCATCATACAGTTAACTAGTTGCTATATATTTTTGCTTGGCATTATTCATAATTAAATAAATAGTAATTTATGATAGATTAACCCATTGACTTCAGCGGTTTGAGTGGCTTTCAATAGGCATCTGAAACCTACTTACTGCTATAGGAAAGACAGGAAAACAAGATATGCAGATATGCAGATGTGTATAAAACTAGAACAGTCCTGATTGCAGCAGGAATAGAAATTTGAAAACTGGTTTGCTAATTCCTCCCACCCACATAGAATGCAAGTTTCTGCATCTTTCTTTCTTACCTTCTTTTTCTTAGGAGTGAGGCAGAGTGAGAATATATGGAAACAGAACGTAAGAAAATTTGGAGAGGGGGAAAACGTGGAATAGGAATGCAAAAATATCATGAAAAATGTTTCTGGTATTTCAAATGTGGCCTAACCAAGAAGTGTTAGAAATGTCAGGCATCAGTCTGTTCATGCAAAAATTCCCAATCAGTCTGAAGAGGAAGAAGCTTTACAAAGCAGAGAGTTTGAAGAGCACTAGAACAGGTCCTGTCCTACCTCACTGTTTGTGAAATTTCATAGCTAGTGAAGTTGCAGAAGGTATAAGTCAACCCAGAACTTGGCCCACTTTCTTGTTGGTAAACCAAAGCTTTCTATGATCTTATTGATATTAGAAAGGAAAGATTAGAGTGGGTTTCAAACCACCCATGCAAACTTTAGGTAAAACACATGAGGGACTGATTAAATTATGAGTCTTTTAGCCCCACAGCATTTTTAGTATGCAAAACGGTATTTTGGACCAACCTTTATAGCTTCCTGTAAATGGTTCTAATTCCAATATTTGTGAATTCTGGTTTTATTCTTAGCATTTAGCACTTCTTTCTATAGTGTCTAAAGACTATCAGGGTCAGACATCCAATCTACACAGTGTAGTTATGTAGTAAGTTACTTGCTTCCTGTACGCAGATTCACAGAACAGTTTAGATTGGAAGGGACTTCCAGCGTCCATCTAGTCCAATGTCCTGCTCAAAGCACTTCCATTTAGAGCAGGTTGCTCAGGGGTGTGCCCAACTGAGTTTTGAATATCTCAGAGGATGGACATAAATCACTAAGTGACTGATCACTTTCATCTTGAAAAAGTTTTTCCTTAAATCTGACTGGAATTTCCTGTATTCTACCTTGTGTCCGGTGACTCTCGTCCTCTCACAGCTGGGAAAAGTCTGGATCATTTTTAAAATGGCTATAATGCAGAAAATGGCTGTAGTAAAAACAGCACAGCTACCACTTATCTAATGAATCCTACATATGAAATCAAGCGAAAATCCTTTGCACTCAGGAACAAAATTTCTATTGATCTCAGGAAGGCTGAAATTTTCTTCAGTCACACTTGTGGCAAAAACCTTTTTTTTTTTTCTTCTTGAATTGAATAATTTCTGAAGCCTCAAAGTAGCTATGAAAAATGTACTGGATTCTAACTTTGTATTTTGACCCTTTTTAATCTTCAGTGCATTACAAACATGAGGGCAAAAAATCAGAAAGAAGCTGGTCTGAAATTCAATGCCCCCAGCAAATGTGAGCTGCTAATAGAAGATAGGTGTGTAGAAAGAGGGATTTTTGTTATGAAGTCTCTAGCAGAGAATGAATGTGTCTCTCCACGTTGTCATCACTAGAGGTACTTCTCCTTCACTTATAACCACTTCTGGGGTAGCTTTCATTTCATTATTGTAGATGGCCTCACCATGCAGATGTGGTTTCATGCAACAGGTAGGAGCCCCTAAATAACAGTTTGTGCAGTGGAAAATTATTAAGAGAAGATCTAATTTGGTCAGATTGCTATTTGCCTGTCAAAGAAATTAAATATGGGAAAGACTTGTCAGATCATTGAGGCATTCCCATTGCAAGTAGATACAATCCCCAGCAGAGAATGTCTCTGATTTTCAGATGAAAATGCCTTTGCAGGGATGAGCACTGTAGGACTCTCTCTTGGAAAGCTGGGGAGCCTCACGGGCTTGTAGGAGAAGAGGGATCTGAGGTGGGAGGAGGGGAGAGGGGATTGACGGCTACCAGGAAGCCTTTCGGCAGTTCAGTGAGGAGTGTGCAAATAATGCAGCATCTTTCCCTGAGTGCTCCAGCACTCCCCTCAAGCAAGGCAAGACGGTAAATCTTGTCTTTGCATAGTAGCCCATATAATTTTCTTCTTCACTTTCTTCCTGTGCTCATCCAGATTTTACTGAGTCTTTGCTCAGTTTTAATGCTTTTTTTTTTTTTTTTTTAAACTTCCACTGTGCGGCTGCTGGGCTTGTAGTCCCACTTCTGCAGGTCCTCGCAATGAACCTGTTCCCTCTTTGCCTGGTCCTAGTCACAAAAACAAAGACAGGGGGCAGCAGACTTGTTGCTAAGCGCACTCTCCTGTTGCGGAGGTCTGATGTCTGAGGTGTTAACCTTCATGTTCGTTTGATCTGAGTAAGGATAATAGGTTGTTTTTCAATATTGTTTCTGGTTCATTAATATGTATGTTGTCTGCTCCTTTCTTTTTTTTTTCCCCTCAGAAAACCCTTTGAAGATACCTTTGTAGCCTCTCTTCTGCTGCAGGCCTAGCTTTGACTTTTCCGCTATTCATTGTTTTCCTCTTCGTTTCATGTTCTCACTCCATTACAGCCACTTGGCTGCTGCAGCCAGGCATAAAGCATCAACCTGCTTTCTTTCCGAGGAGCAGTTTAATGCAACAGCACTTTTTGCTGCCACCTCACTCTGTGCAGAATACTACGGCAGCCATGACCAGACAGCACAGAATATGTCCTAAAAATAATGCTGATGTCTCAGGAGGTGTCACTCTTATTTCACATTCTCTCATCCCAGTCAAGAACAGAGGATACAGTGCAGCAGCCAGGGCCAAAGAGCCTGAGACCCCAGCTATAATGATGGCAGAGAAAACGAGATGCCAGCATGCAGTAAGGCTTTTATAGGATGCGTCAGACCTCTTGCACCCATGCAGTACAGTGTATCTCTTGCACGCACAGGGGACTCCAAACAGCATGTAAAGTAGCCCCTGTAGCACCTCTGTTACATGGTGCAGTTCCTTCAGGACTCACTCAGTGTGCGCGATACCTAAGCCCCCCTGGCAAAGCAGGTGTCACTGAGGAGACTAAGACAGGAGACCATCGGTGGTAGGCCGTGGTGCCTTTTAGGCATTGATATTTCTCTCTACAATTAGTATTGAATAAACCATCCTTCATTAACTGTGCTAAAGTTTCTGGTCACATTTAAACAGTTGTTATACTGTACCCCATGAAAGGGTGAGACAATCACTATCTAGTTTTAAAGGCTGCTTGTGATGAAAAGAACATTAGATCATTTGATTGTTATTTTTCTTTGGAATACACCCTCCTGCTCACTGCTCTGTGGGCATCTATACTCTCTTTTGTTGAAGTTGTTCCTGTTAATATGATTTCATGTGCTTTGGGGCATTTCGGTGTTCTTGCTGATCTTTTTTTTTCCCCCGTCTTCTCTTCCTCTGTACCCTCTCCATATTTTTGTGGTGTATTTGGCAAAACTGTGGGTTACACCCATGTTTCATCTTGTTGTTTTTGTCATTTATTCACCAACTGAGCTCAGAGGAAGGATTTGTTTTTCAGTAAAATCTGGGGACTTTTTGTTTTTTGTCTTTTAATAATTTTATAGTTTTGTTGACTAAAGCACAAGAAAATTGAACGACTTGTCCATGGTCACACAGTGAGTCATTGCTTCTGTCAAAATAAGAATCTGCCTAGAGCTGCCATAGTTTGCATATCCTCAATCCAACCATTAAAGAAACTCAGCTCTTCTGGGAATTTGTCATAGATCTAAATGAAAGCTGGTTTTCACATCACCTGTTTCTATGGCATTGAATAAATTTCGCAGGCGTAGCTATCGACCACACTGTGTGGTAGACAATAGTAATATGAAGCTCTGAGATAAAAAAGATGTTAGTTCCTGGCCTTCAAAGAATGGATTAATAAAGACCCATGAGTCTTGACCTCTAGGCCCAGCTCTGCCCCTGTCCAGGATTCACTTGAGAGAAAGTCTGGGACAATAAAGTAATGTACTCTGAGGGTCTCGAAGTTTTGCATTTATCCTAAATCATCACATCTTGTCACAGCCTGAGACTGGAGTCTCCACACATGGTGTGGGCCAGAGATGCTGTCTCCACTCAGACCCAGGGATCAGGCTTTGGAGAGCTGAGTCCTGAATGGAGAGGGAGCTCACTACTAATCACTGCCTCAGTACTACTCATAACAGCAGATAAAAGGGCAACATTGCCTGCAGAGACAGAAGAAACTCTGTAGAAACAGAATCTATGAGCTTATGGTTTTATGAAATAAACAGAGAAGGCAGGGTGGGTAACATTCCTAATATTCCCACTACTCCATCACATTACTGGCTGGGAATTCAGACACAGAAAAATTAAAACTTCCTTCAGGCATAGAAGGCTATTCAACAAGAGGATGTGTTTTTTTCTGGGCAAGAGTCTTTTTACTGACCTACGGACAACCTGGCTCTAGCCTTTCTTCATTAACTGTCATAGACCCTCTGATCCTCACGGGTCAACAAACCAGAGCTTAGTGATGCCTGCCTCAGGGGGTTTGGACCCTAGGGAGAATAGTCACCTCCTCTCAGTGTTGTCCCTTGCCACTACCTCCAAAGGCTGCTGAGGATGTTTGTGACAGAACTAAGAGCTGAACCCACCACCTCTGACCACCATTTCCAAGTGTAAATACTTACAACTTTTAACAATGAAAGCCAGAAAAAAACCCAAGGGGAGAAGAGTACCAATGTACCTCAGCTATTTTTATAGGCTGAAAAATATTCAAAGTCTCCTCCAGTAGTCAAAGTCACATCTCTTGGTCTTGAAGAACTGTAGGAAGATGAGACAAAGAAATCAGAATATGGCAAGACATATAATAGAATTATCATGGGCCAAATGAAAGACTAATTTAAGTCTTATTTATAGACTGTGGGTAACATTCAAATTTCACTTCATCTTCTTTAAGCCTTTTACTCACTAATTCTTTGAAAGGAAGACTAATTAAGAAAAGGATACACTTGGCAACTTATTAGTTTTAAAATCTTTCTTCTTTACAGCTTTGGTCACTCCTGCTTCCATAGTCTTTCGAAAATTTTTCCTCAATTTATTGAAGAGACTTCAGTTGCCTCAAATCTTTTTATTTTACCTCATTTAAATATATCAGCCAGTTTCATGACTTGATAAAGATGAATGCAATTAAGCTTAGAGGCCTCATAAATGCTAGGCAAAGAGCTTTTATTTTGACAAGACAGTAGATCCAAATTAAAAGAATATCTGGTAACCCTCTGAAAATATGAATGTGGGAATTTCTGGCTGTAATTAATTTTGTATGGGGATTATAATGACTTACTTTTACATACAACAAGGAATGCTAAAGAACTGATGCAACAGAGTTTGTGTGTGTGAGCGTATATTTGTGTGTGTATATATATGAAATGCAATATTATAATGTGGCGGTTTATATTTTATCATTAAGAATGATACTGAGTTTCCATTGTCTCTATCCGCCTCTCCAATACCACCAAAGAAGTGAATACTAGCAACAAAATCAGTAGACAAGCTAAGCCCAGCATGCACATTTCCAGCTGAAGATGAGGTCGGGTAGAATGTCAGATCCTAAATTATCACATTCCATGGGAGAATATCTCTGTGACGCTGGCTTTTCAACCAATCTCAAGATGCTTTGTAAGGCAAGTCATTAGTATTGTACCAAAGGGGAAACTGCAACAGGAGGGGTAGAAAAAGACCCTGTGACCTCTTGAGTCCAAGCCTGGCGTTCATACCCGCCTAGGAAGCCACACTGCCTCCTAACACATGCATTCCCCAAGCAAAACCAGAAGCCTGGTGGCTGTTTTTGCACTCCCAGCCACCTGAGAAGGAGGAAAAAAGCAGCAAAGAGGATCAAGGTGGGGGGAACAGTCTGCTCTGTAGAGGACAGAACTTCATTAACTGAGGTTTGAGAAACTTCGTTGACTGACATTTGAGGTGCAAAGCTGATTTTAGTACACTCTGATTTTTGAGAAGCAAACCATGAAATAGTATTCATAAACAGGGGAAACAGCAGACACAGTAGATGTCATTTGATGGAGACCTACCTTTTTTTTTTTTTTTTTTTTTAGGAAATAATATCTGCAGCAGTTTCGTTAGGACAAAACAGAATGAGTGTGGTCTTATTTTTTGGTTTCTTTTAGAAATAAAGGACAATTTTCTCAAGAGAAATATGCTTTTCTTTGGACAATATCTGATCCGAATTCACAATAGAAAGTAATAATTAGGAAGACCCTTGCCCCATTGGAAGTCATAATAAGGTGAGGAAATCTCACCAAACTTGGGTAGGAACATCTGTCCCTTGACAAGCCCAAAGGGGAAAGAGGATCCTAAAGACACCTGGAGTCTGACTTGGTGTTCATTTTTTCTGCCTCTTAGGCATTTCAAGTTGCTGATGATCCAGCCTTAGCTTGTTAAGGATAAAGCCTTAGAGAAGAAAAAGGGCTGTTTAGGGCCTGAAGAGCATCCTTAGGCTAAATTGCCATTCACGAGCTTTCACACAATTTGTTAAGCATATAGTGCCATTATTACAGGAACAGTAGTGGTACTGCCCAGCAACTAGGGAGGAGAGGACTGAAAGATGGGAGATCTATGCTATTTTCTTTACTGTGTTGCTAAATAGCTCTGTGACTGTGGGTCAAATCAATTTTTTTCCACGCCTCAAGTTCTGTAAACCTGATTCTCCTGACATTTATAACAAACTTGCACCATTGTCTCTGCAGTAATAGCAGTAAAATTACTTCTTACCCCATCTTCTGTGAGCGTGCACACATTTCAGAGCTCTATTGGTACTGGTGCTGAAGGCATCGGCCCACTTTTATAGACGCTCTTTGACATCCATGAATGCAGGGTGCTATTGAGTTGATCTTTTCAGAGAAACACAACAGCAGTATGAAGCGTTAGGACTTTTTTCTATTTGTCATTTGTCTGCGCATTTGCTTTAGCCCTGCCTTCACAATTTAGCAACCTGATTTGTAACTGAAATATAAAAACTTAGGGAGGGAGGTTGCTGGACCAGAGTGTGGAGCAGAACTGACCTTGAATAAGACATGCCAACTCTGTAGGGAGCATACAAATGTGTTACACTGTATAATATGCAGAAAGGTCTTGAGGTCTCTCCCCTCTCTTTAAACATCAAAGATGGGATAATGTGTTTTCATCCTTCGACATTAAACATTCTGTTACAGTCTTGGCAAAGGCGGAGAATTTTCTCCGGGATCTGCTGCCACAGGAGGTCATGGAGTCAAAGAGTATGGCTGGATTTGAAAATAGAGAAGAATAATTTTGTGACCAGTAATAAAATGTGTAGCTACACATGCTAAAATAATGATAGGGCCATAACCTGAATGCAGAGAGAGTCAGGGAGGAATTCCCCTCCACGCCATGTGGACGAACTGCACACGTAAGCTGGTGGATTTGGGGAGTGAAGAGGCTGGGTCACCTTGTCTTGAGGTAGCAGATAAATCAGGCTTGATTAACAATACCACTTCTAATTTCTGAGAGTATTTGTCTCAAAGCGGGAAAGTGTAAAGTTAAGAGGTAGTAGAAAAGAGCTGCTATGCAGATGTGCCTGGGGACACAAATCGCTTTTGTGAGAGTGGGAGAACATTTCAGGGGGGTGGACTGAAAATTGGATTCCTTTTTGTGGATTTATAACAACTTTGAAATGCTTACTCTTGTTTCTGGATGTTTGTTAGAAATCGGGAGGTGGAACTGAAATCTTGGCTTTACAACTTTTATGAAAGAGTTTGACTGACTTACATGATAACCAAGGAAGAGAAGCACAGAAAGATTACTTTTTCAACAGAGAATCGAAATGGGACGGGTATATGGTGAAAGAGAAATGCAAAACTGGTGCTTTAGGAACGAGCACCATCAGCAAAAGAGGTTGCTGCTCAGTTTTGTAGAGGCGTGTAGCTGCGTGCTAAAGAGGCAGCACTGGCTCCATCAGGCACTTTGCTGAGTATGGCCAGGGGAGTGTTTTGCTGCTCGAGGCAGGGTGGTGACCGTGAGAGTGGGAGAGGACAGTGTTGATCTCTTGTTCCAAACCACATCCCAAGTGAAGCTTTTCTATTGTTTTCCTTCCAGACCTGTTGGCAACAACTCTAGCTGCTTCATGCCCTGACATAATAGTGATCACATCTTCTCCTTGCACTCCAGTCAGTTTTTCTCCTGTCCAGTGGGATTCAATACTAGATATTTTATCAATGTGATAGTGTTACCATATATTTTTAGACCTTAATTTCTTGGAGGGCTGCCTCCAAGAGCTGTAACATTCTGTAATTGTTCAGCACACCTGTTTCCAAATACCTCAGTGTGAAACTATTTGTTTTTTCCTGTGAACAGACTATAGTACAAGTTCTGTTAAGTCTTTGACACTTAGCCAAAAAATACACCATTCATTTAAACTTAAGCATTAAAGGCTCTATTCACACACATACAAAAAGGGATATTTCACACTTTTCCAGTAGAATTTTAAATGGAAATGGGAGTGCATTAAAATATCACCTAGTCCAGCATTGCGATAGGTAGCTATGGGATGATGTGTTGAAACGGAATGCACAGAAGATGGAAGTAAATTAATATTATAGATAATATAATATTCCTATATAGATTTAGAAAAATTGAGAACATGAAATATAAGGACAAGACTGTGGCCTTAAGCCTCTACCTAAACTCAGCAAATACAAATGAGAACAAAGTACCTTTTGGTGACAACTTCTAGAACCACCATAGCGGCTTACTGTCTTGGGAAGATCACACAATATTACCTCCCCATCACAAAGCAGGTCCTGCTGTACAGGTTATAAAGTTGGACTAGCATTTCCAGTAAGTGCCAGGTTTGCTGTGCATCTACTGGAGTCTTCCTTTTACTCACCAGGGTTACCTCAGAAAAATTCAATAAGTGAAATTATCCTTATGTACATAACGGCAAGTTTTTAGATCTTCCCATGCAAAAGGTTTCACTTAAACATACGGTGGTTATGAGTAGTAGCAATACTCGTAAAGTTATCCAGCCTTTTCCATATTCAATCATGCTATTTTGTTTTATCACCTCCTGATATAACAGAAGAAAAGCTATATCTGAGAGGATTAGTTTCCCCAATGTTACACATGCTAATGGCCCAAGGGCACAAAAGGGGTTAAATACCTGCCTATATTTGCTCCTTCAATATGAAAAAAATGTGAGCTAATTGGCTAGCAACATTGCTTAATTGCAGGAGTTATTAGTGCAGCAGAATCTAAACCAGGTTGCATTCGAAATGTGCTTGTTAAACACATGTATTTCTTCTGGCTGGGAGGATGACTATGTGTATATGATGCATATTTATATGTGCCCTGAAGCTCGTCCTCTTCCATAGGGGAGGTGTCTTGTAAGCCATCCTAAACCTAGTTACTTCACCCTGGGGGAAGTAGTTTTTCCTCTATGTTCAGTAAACATACTGATATTTCAGTCACTTCTTCAAGGCATCAAAGGTAAAAGGAAGGAGGGGCTGCAGATCTTCTGTCTTCTTAGAGCACAGACACTCTACTTTTAGGTGCAGAAAGAGAACAATATATATAGCATCACTTGAAGTGACCTTTCTTTTAGGTTGAGAACAGAAAAAGAAAAAGAAAAGAAGAGAGAATAAATGTAAAACCTCTGTGGAAGAGTACTAAGTATACCTCTCCTTTTGCAGTCCATGTTGAGCTTTGAGACTAAAATGGCTTCCCAACTGATTAGAAGTACCTTGTATAGTACACAAAACAAAAGGTGTCAAAATCTGACAACTACATACTCCTTTCTCTATGCATAAAGAGAATCAGCTCAGGTTATGATCCAGAAATGCAATTGAATAGGTCACCCTAATTTGAGCTTTATACTGTAAAAATATTTAGAATTATCAGAACAAATGCGTGCTTGGCAGCCAAATTTCATTCTCAGGTGTTAGTTAAGTCAGTACACCCCCAAACATTGTATCACGACCTCTCAAGGTTATGGCTACACCCCAAAATTTCAGCTCATATTTCGTATATCTTGAAAGGATCGTGGTTGGTTTCGGTTGCAAAGAAAACCATGTAGAATTTGAATTGAGTGTAACCAATGTGGAGTTGAGCTTTAAGAGAGATTAGAATGTATTTTGCATTTCTATCCATGAGGTTTTAGCTCAGATGATCAGTACTTTAAAAATATCTTCATTGATAACGAGGTCATATCTTTTATAAGAAATTAGAGGGATGATCACAGACTTGCATAACATATTGCGCCTGGAGTTATTTTATGATACAAGAAGCTGGGGGAAGGGCAGATTTGAGACATCGTGCAATTATTTTCTTGACTAACCAAGAAGGAGTCAAGCTCATGGAAAACATAAGAGGGAAACTAATTCAGAGGACTCATGGCAAAGTTTCCAAGCAAGCCCAGCAGTACTAACTGCACGGCCTATTTTGAATGGGTGCATTGCATGCGGCCATGGGATGCAGTTTATTTTTCAGAACTAATTTTTCCTGTTTCCATTTTTACACCCAGGAGAGACTCAGATACTAATAGAAAGTGCATACTTATTCGGCCCAATGCACATATTCACTCTGTTCTGCCATATTTTTTAACGCATCCTAAAATATTGTGAGGTTAGAAAATACAAACTCGTTCCAAATAGAATGCATTTCAAATACAAACTCATTCCAAATAGCATGCATTTCACAGCAGTGTTTTTCAGGAACAGTCCTTCCCAAACAAACCTCCAGTAGGATGGAAACCATTTAGTGGTGATTAAAGCCAGACTGCATTCTGTAAAAGGGTCCTATGGATGCTTCTACAAAATCAGTGAGAAAGTAAGAGGAAAGCAGGAAACTCCTAGATGTATCATGGCTCCAAACCCCAAATGCTGCTGGAGATAATTCCTCAACCTCTGTTATGTATACCTCTGTTTTCTAAATAACTGCAAAAGCTACAACTGGAAAGAATGCAGTTTTCCTAACAAGCAAACAAAACTTAGATTCTTTATGTGGAAAAAAAAAAAAAAGAAAAAAGAAAAGAAAAAAGTAAGACTCTTGAAAAGTTTTGGCATGAAGGTGATGAAAGCTGAAGTCATTTGTTTAGCCCCAGAACAGGTATGGTACTGCTCCAAGAACGTACCTCACTTCTGAGCTGTAAGGACCACCTGTAGGGATGAAAGGGCACTTCAGGACCCAGGTCCGTTCAGTCCTTGGCTTCCCCACTGAGAGTTCCTATATGGGTGCCAGTGAGTGCCAGTCAAGCTAGCGGTTTTATGATGTGGACAGACATCCAGCAGGGACTTGACTGAGTTAATATTGTTTTAATAAAACTCTTCTGGTATATAAAACTCTACTAAAAACTCAGTGCTATGGAATCAGCACTTTGAGCCTTGATGTGTCTGTGGAGAAATGAGTGTTAGCACAATAAGAGAAAAGCTGCAGTCTGCTGAAAATCTACCCAGCTTGGGATCAAATTTTTGCTCTATAACTTTATCAGATAAAACTTATATAAATGTAACATGCTTTTACACTGAATTGGAGAATTTCTTATATGAGAAAGATCATTAAGTCATCCTGTCATTAGCAAATGCCAATATTTTGTGATGCAGTAGAAGACATGAAAAAAAGATGAAACAGTAGAGAAAATGGTAAGAAAAAAAAGATTCTTCCCAAGCTCTAAAACAATCAACATATCCCTGACAGCATGGACTTGGCTTGACTTCCATCAAAAATGAAATTTGGTTATCAGAAAATTACTTTCTCCTCCATGATACACAGTTCAAAGCTATTCCAGCATTCTACTCAATTAGATTAGCTTCCAGTAATCATAAATAATAATAGTCAGCATTTTTCAGCTTCCACTTATTGAATAAACAATCATTCCTGTGTCCCGGTGTGATGTGTGTATTGTTCTATTCAGTAGGGAAACTGAGGCATATCAGTTTTTATTCCAGAGGTAAAAAAATCGTGGAGTAGAGTCAGAACTTAATGCTAATTCCTCTCCCCTAATTCTCTCTGAAAGGCAGTGATTAAAGCAACACAACAAGATTTGTGCATTTTACTGTGATGACACTGAATTGATTTAAAATCCATTGTTCCAACTGGATGCCTCTATGACTTCAGTCAGATCACCAAATTTAGCCCTGCTGTGAGCTTGTGCAACTCCCACATAAGTCACTGGGAGTTATGGCTGGGTTATACCAGGCCCAGACTTGGCACTGAGAAAACATCCCTCATGATAATGAAGCAAACTGATTTCAAGTGAATGCTAAAAATTCCTGGCAAAGTAACGTTTCTCTCCTCCTGCCAAGCGTCATCAACATTATTTTTTTGGGTGGATTCAAATCTCCGAGAGCAGAGTTTTCCATTACACATTCCTAATTGTTAAAAATTGGGCCTGCTATAATACTTGAGAACTAGTCTGTTTAGTTGTACTTGTTACCATAACACCAGGGTGAAATACTGCTTTTCTCTCAGCTGGTTAAGCCGCAGAATACAGTAGCAGCCGTCCTAGCAATGTCAAGGCATTAGACGGAGGCAAAGCAATCCACAGTCAACAGAATGAATGGAACAATTCACACTGTTGTACATAGATATAGAGGTTAAACCCAAACACATGAAAAAGTGATGCTGGAAGCACTTGGGAACAGCTGGGCCAGATGAATAACTCAATTGGATGCCATGAGGAACAAATTAAACAACTGACTGGAGACCAGGCTGCTCCTGTGACAGACACTTTAATCAGGAAGTCAAAAGCTGATTGACAAGATGAAAAGCTGGATGACATGAAAAATGGAAACAGAAGGAACAACACAAGAAAAGGGCACCCTGGGTCAGCATGCTGACAAAAATAATCAAGTACGACAGGCCATAATCCAATCTTCGAATGTTTGGCATGGTGCTAGTTATGAGAGTCTGCAGCCAAGG
Source organism: Dromas ardeola (assembly GCA_013398915.1). NCBI lineage: Eukaryota > Metazoa > Chordata > Aves > Charadriiformes > Dromadidae > Dromas > Dromas ardeola. The sequence continues at coordinate 185,420 of VYZM01018149.1, forward strand.
GGAAAGAAAACTATTATTAAGTGAAGAAAATTATCTGCCTTTCTAGAACTCACCAGTATGTGTTCATCAGAGATTCTCTTTCTACCCACAACGCATTATAGATATATACTAGAAATAACGTATGTTGAATAATATGAAATAAAATTAAAATAAATCATTTATGCGGAAATAAAGTACTTTTGCAGCAATATTAAAATAAATCATTGCTTTTTCAAAAATCTACAACTAAACAGGTGTTGATACTGAGTAGGTGTGAAAAGTGAAGGCTATCAGAGTATATGGGCTTTTTTTTTTTCCTACAGCCGAATGTAAAGCTATTGCTCTCAAGTTTTCTAGAGGAACCTGCTCTGACTAAACTTGGAGACTGGCTCTGTCTGGTGCTGTATCTGCAAAATGGAGGGAAACTTGAAATGCCCCGATAGTGTACATTTAAAAAGATGCTCTGCACAAGAAGTTCGGTTACATGTCCCCCAAGACCAGGGGGCTGCATAATTGGAGCTAGAATTTAGCCTTTCACTGTCTCAAGACCCAGAAGAAGAATATCCTGAATTTAGTGTCCTAAATTCACAATTTGGTGCCTAAAAACGTAGCTTCTTTTTCCAGAAATGCTGAATAGATTGAGGCAAAGAGTATTTCCAGGTGCTGCTGCTTCTGGAAGTCTGGTTACCTGGGAACCTTGTTTCCCACTCCCCCCACCCCCCATCCCACCCCAAGCTGTAGAAGGTTTGTGTTAGTTGCTTTAGGGGGTATGCGAAATCAGATTCTGCTGTAAACATGGTAAATCACAATGAATTTACATAGGCATGAGAGGAAGTGACATGAGGGAATTCCCTGAGGGAATATTGGATCTTGAACTCTAATGTTGAAAACGGGGAACAAGATGTAGGATTAGGTGGCCTCGGCAAGCAGAGCTTCTGTACGTCAGGTACTCATGTGCATCATTGTACACAAACGCTTCTCTATATTGACAAATAAAAAGGCATTAACTACAGTAGGGCGTGCCTTGCTAGGCTCTCCTTTATTGTTGTTTCAGCTTCTTATCTTTGTCAAAAGGGGTGTAATATGTTGTATCCTAATTGAGCTAATGACGTAGCTTTTTGTTATTACTGAAGTACATCTCCCTGTTTTAAAGAACGATATTAAAACAATACTCTGAATGTCAGGCTGAACATAGAGTGTTTTCTGCTAGAAAGAAAGTTACCAGGAAAAAAAGCCACCACCCAAAATGGGTAAAAAAAGGAAAATTCTGAATTGGAGATTAACTTATGTGTAGGTCTTTTCCTCCGATCTGCTTCCCCTTTTCTTGCCTGTGTTTGGGATTTTTATTACACTTTTGTGGCTTTTTGTGTCTCTACCTTTTCCTTTACTTCTCTCTTTTCAACACCGGTCTTCTGCTTCAGTACGGACCCAGGACCTGGTTTCATCCGTTCCCCGTTTGTTTTCCTAAACAATAGCAACAATCACCAGAACAACAAAACCTCTACTGATATTGAGCCCTGACTAGGTTGATGTTTACCACAAACAATGGCGTAAAACTTCCTGGAAGTTCCAAAACTGCTATTGAAAGAGAAAAATCTGATGCTTCAGAAGGTGTGGTAGTTTAAATGTTTCCATTTTCTTCCTTTAGCTTTGTCTGCGCTTGCCCTGGTATCTGCCTTTGTGATGTCTTTCTTTAAGGCTTTTTATTCTTGCTTTTCCTGTAATGTGTTGCAGAGGCAGGACATGCTGTGCTCTCCCCTAGAAACTTTGTATTTGTTCTTTTCTTGTTTTGCTGCTCTTTTACTTGAAGAGAAAGGTCATCCTGACAGGAAGCACATTATATGCTTGCTGCTGGTGTTGGTAGAACTTATGATAAATGAGCTTTGTTCTTGATTTAAATTCTGGTAGACAGATGTTTCTGTTTTAAAGGGTCCCACTGTACTTGAGACAAGTTGGGTTTTTTATTCCCTTTCTGTGTGAAGAAATTAAAGACTATTCATACAAACAGGGAGTGAATAAACTGTTTGCCTCTACACGCAGACCTCACAGCGCATGGCCATAGTGTAGAAGGGATTGTGATACGTTGCGCTGTGTCTGGCTTGACTTAAAGATGAGGAAGGTGAAAGAAGACTATAGGAAGGCTCTTATCAGCTTGTAGCATATCCTCATGAGATAAGCACAGCAAATCTCTAAACAAATTGTACAAAAAATCATTTTGGCCAAGGGTCTGGTAAATTCATGCTGTAATAAAAAATAATTTTTTATTACAAACTCCCATTTCGTACAGTTTTAGGGTTATGAGTCCTGCAGCATGAATCAACATGAAATCTGCATTTTAAAAAATGAAGTGGTGGGTTTGTGTGTATGCATGTATATGTGTGTATGCATGTGTGCCTGAGAGGTCAGGAGGGAAGGTATTTGTTTGTAAAGTTTTTCTGAAGATTCATCCAGGGCTCACAAGAAAGAAAAGATCCTGACTATGATGCATTCAGATTAGGTCAGACAGCTGTTTTTTCACAGTTAAAAGAGCTATTTTGTACAGGTGCTACACTCCAGAATTTTTAGATTAGGAATAGCTTTATTCAATGAAAGTGAGTAAGTTCTTAGTATATGACATTTTAAAGTAATTTCCAAAGAAGAGGAGAGTTTTTATTAAATTTTGGTTTATAACATATTTACTAAAATGTATGTTTCACATACTTTTACAAATAAACTGTATAACAGGATGTACATCCAAGGACAAACTGGGCTTAGTCCAGAACTGAAATCCTTGCAACGTGTCCCAAGTGCAGCAACAGGACCAGAGAAGTGACCCAGAGCCAGGGGACAAACCAGTGCTGAAAGGACATGGAATCTGTGCTCGGCTCAGATTATCACCGAGCTTGCGACCAGCTGCGTTGCCGGTACGCCACTGGTGTTCACACAATGAGCAGGTGAAAATGTGACGGTCAGGGAAGAGACGAGGTGTCAGAGCAGCGCAGCCCTGCACATCTTTCCTTTGATTTACAGGTGTTAGGGGCCGAATCACCAAGTCTAACTTGGCCGATGTGTAATGAAAAATGTTCTAGAGATCAACATTCACTGAAGTCAAAAAAGAGTATTATCCTCTAAGCACAGAGATACTGTTTGATATTTTGATTTTTACATTTTGAAAAATAAGCAAGGTGCAGGAGTCCATGTTAAGCAATGGATGGAGATCCCTTTGGAATGAAATTGTTAAAGTTGAAGTTTTATGTAATCATGTTTAATTACAAAAGATGTCTCTATTCTATCTGTCTATCTATAGATCTTTATTGGCATTAGGCAGTGTTGTTAACATTAACCATGAAGGATGTAAGCAGACAAATGTTTTCCCCCCTAACAAAACACAGACACCTCTTTGTTAGATCATATTCATAGCAGGGGTGATTCATAGCTCTCACCCATCTTACAAACGAAATAGAAAGTGTGTGCTATCAAAGCTAAGGGAAATACAGGTAGCCATTACCCTAGCTGCATTTTGTTCAAGATCTCCTTTTTACAGGGTTTTTTATTTTTAAAGGAAGTTACACTACCTGTTTGGGGGTCTGGCCACCAGGTCTTCTCAAAAGTTTTAAGTTTTCAGAGAGTGACCAATACTGAGTCCCTGCTTCTGGCAGGAGCATCCTCTTCTGCTTTCCTTCTGGGAACGGGCATCTACGTTCTGGCCACTGCACCATTTGGCCTGGGTGTCTGCGGTGGTGGCCTATACCGCCATCCCAATCACTTACACGCTGGACATCCCAGAACCTCCAAAAGGTATCAACCTTCCGATACAGGTTCCCTTAACCAGAATAAAGTAGGTGTAAGGAAACAAAACCTGAAGATTTTAACAGAACAGTCACGTGGATCACTTACTCTGTTTTTGGTAATGCAAGAAATATACCCATGCTTACGCTTCACCACCTCTGGTCTGCAACATGACATGGTATTCTTTAAGCTGAATCTAGCACTACTGGGGTGCCTTCATTTTCTGTGGTAGTGCATTATTTGCTGATTGAGGGGCCTTGCCTATACTTTTGCACACTTGAAGGTCTGCTTTAATTCTGTTAACTTTTATGTCCATCTTGCATGGCTTTTGTCCTGTGAGACATTTATTTTAAAGCCATGGTCACCACTTGATATCTTTGTTTTGCTCTTAGTAACTATGACAAATGCACAATCATTAGTCCACTGTCCAAAGGCCTCTCGCTAAGGACATTAAGTTTTTCCTGTCTTACCCATATACATATGTCCATGCTAGGTCAAAGGCTGAATAGTTTTCAGACTGACAACCCCATGATATCAGCCATGATTCATAAGCTTCATGATTATAGATACCCTCCCTAAAACATTGCAACCACTATGAAATAATTTTGAAACTCCTAGCAACGTTATCACTTCAGTTTTCCTCTGAACTCGCCCATCTGCTTATTAGCTAGACACAGATCTGCCTAACTTGAGAAATCAAAGAAAAAGATGAAAGTATGGTCCAGAATTTAGGACTCTGCTTGGCTTAAAAGACTGGCATTTAGCAGGTAACTTTGAGTTGGATGCAGAAAAGAGCTCAGGCAACATAGCATCCAACATTTACTCGATGTAAACGGCACCTACAGTTCTGCATTATGTTCCTAGGTGGCCTGTGCAGTACTGCCCATACACTATGGGAGGCGAGTTAGGTGTTTGAGACAGGAACCATAAATGTCAGCTCACAAAGCAAGGCTGCCAAGCAGGTACTGCTGAGGAGGAGCCATGGGGGTGAGAACACCATCCCTCCTTGGCCTGGAGGCACTCAGCCCACGGAACTATAACCACCAAGTTACAGTAGGCTGCAGGGCCTGAAATTCTCCTATCAAAAATGTCTCACTTGGGCTGAAATAATTAAAAGTTAATTGGCCAGAGAAAGTGAGAATGGGAGAATAATTATGACTTCATTGTCCAGTAATTATGGCACCCCCTGAAGAGGAGGTTAGAGGAAGAAATCTGGGTTCCAGTCCCCACTTAAATGACTATTTTACATTTTCTTGACGTACATGTGTGTATATGTAATATAAAATGTATTGATATAATATGGTATAATCTAATGATATAACATTAAATAGCCATTAGAGCAGGGACAAAATTTAGGTCTCCCCCCTCGGGGAGTGCTCTAATCACAAGGCAATGGAGTCATGCTTATTCTCTCACTTGTATTCTCTCTGGCCCAATGAATACTTCATTAGTCCGAGTATGCTGGAACCACTTCAAAAGAGGTTTGCAATAGCCTTCCTTCTGTATACAATGTAGTGCCATGGTTAGAGAATTCACAGTGGGAGATGTAGGTTCAAATGTCCCCAAACAGAGAGTAGAATTAAATCTGAACCTACTAAAGCCTTAGTGGATACCCCTAAGTTACCCTTGAGTTACAAGGTGTTTGGGAAAAGGCCACACAGGTTTTTCTTCTGGACCTTCCTTGGGGGTTGTGTGGGAAGGCCCAATCCAAGCAGATTGCTCCAAAATGACATCCCAATTCAAATCCCAATGGGCAGTGCGCGGGAAAGTCCTTCAGCACTTGATCCCATAGTGGGCCTGGCTACTTGCCGCTGTGCAAACTTGAAGTCCTGGGCAAGTCTAAAGCAGACTATCAAATACTTAGCAAAGTTGCTGGGAAAACGTAAGCACTCTGTGTGCCTTTAAACTGTGTAAGGACTGGTGGCAAACAGGAAATCTTGTGGATAGAGCTTCATCATTCACAGAAGCAATGAGGCAAGATTTAAGCAGCTAAATCCTGCTGAAAGTCTGCCATTATGCCATGGACTGACATTAATTTAGCAAACAACTGTGTGCTTTAACAAACTGCCATCATTCACTGTTTGCGTTTTCCCTTTGCGAGTATTACTATCCTCATTAATTTCTGTGAACACTTCTTAGCCTGGAACAGGCAGAATTCAGCTTATGGGGCTTTAAGTAGTGGTTTCAGATAGTGTGACCGAGTTTAAATACCATAGGAGGTGTGAACAACCGGTCAGTAACTTTTGGGTTTGGTATGTTTGAGAGCAGCTGTGGTATGGTACCACAATACATCCCAATTAGGAAGATGCTGTCTGTCTAGAACCTTGCTATATCTCTAAGTTCTTCATTTGCAGAACAGGATAATAGATCTTTCTGATTTCTTTTAACTTTTATAGGTGTTAGAATAAATACACTGAGACTTTTAAAGTATTAATGGAGACTAGGTTTTGGGACAAAATTGGATAATAATATAGTTCAAGTTGCTGTGGAAGGACACATTTTTTATTGGGAATAGCTTTGTATTTGTGGAACCTTGTGTCCTCCATGTAGAACAAATCCAACACAGGCAACAGTAGGACAAGCCTTCCCCACCTAAATTGCCATTGTGGTTCAAAGGTTTACTCTAGGAACCTCTCCTGAGATGCTAAAAATAGTTCAGTATATTGCTGCTTCTACCACAATGCCTACTTACTGCCAGCTGATCTGCAGACATGTATCCAGTGAGACCAGGAACGTGGGAGCTGCTTGTTTCTGATGGGCTCCCAAGAACCACCCAATGACTGAGATTTTCAGTCACTTTGAACTACTTCCAGTGAATGTGGAGAAGTTGCCTGGCAGAGCTGTTCTGGAAGAGCTTCCCCAGCAAATGTGCTATGCTGAAATAGGCCTGACTTTCTTTCAGAATAATGACTCTACCTGAAGAGCTAAATATAGAAGAATAGATGAGTAGTCTCAACAACCCTCTCTGAATTTATTTTGAATAGGCACATCGTTTCATTAAAATCAAGAAGCATGTGGCCATTGATTTCAATGAAGGATCTGGTGTTTTGCCTATTTTATGAATTAGCATCAGCAAAAAATTCTGGCTGATGGTTACAGAAAATGTTGCAGACTGTAAAACAGAGTCCTGCATTATTTTAAGCATTTGCTGTGATTATTTTATAGTCTTTCAATCTTAAGTGGCACTGGCTGAAACATATGGCACAAGGGTGAGATAAGAAATACACCAAAGGTGATATGAATGCTAGCTCAACAAGCTGCCTAGAAAAGCTGCCTTTGTTACATTCTCTGCATCTTCTCTGTACAAAGGACTGCCTCATTCATGTTCTACTTACAGTAGCTTACTGGCAAAATTTGTATTTGTTGAAGTAAAAGAATTCAGAACATGTTTTTGCTTTTGGAGGACCTAGTTTAGATACTTTGGGCCTGATTTTGAAAGATGTTGAGACCTCCTTAGTCCCTGCTAATGTGTACAAGCAGCGGGTGCTGAAACCCTCAAGAGATAATTGTTGCTTGAGCTCTTACCTCTGAACAAACCTCTACTGAAATTACAATCTTACAAATCCATTGTAACTTCTGAGAATTTTGCAACAGATAGAAAAATTAAAGAATTGCTTATTAAAATCAGGCCCAATTTCTATATTGCTTTACTCTCAAAAGTGTTCTGAACACACAAGGACGATGAAACTGCTTTGGTCCTAGTTCTGGAAGCAGATTTCTTAATTATCCATTGCAATGGAGTCACCATCTAGTTAGATCAGAGAAAAGTAACACTACATAGCTTCGGAGAATGAATATAAGATTTAAATTACAGAGGCAGTGAGTGTGGGAAGGCAAAGGAAATGACCTGAAGTGGAATTTTGGCCAGGACAGCTTAAACTAACAGCCCTTTTCTTGTGAAAAAAATACCACAGGACTTATAATTACCATTGTTGGGAGGAGGGTGATGGGATGAAGTACTCATAGTTTTGTGCCTGTTCCAAATCAAGGCATATCCAGCTCTCTTAGCATTATGCCAGGGCAGTGGTTCAGTACTGACTCAGGCATTATGGCATCAGTCAGCGCTTGAGGCTCTATATGCCAGCCTGGCAGACAGTTCTCTTTTGCTTCAAACTGTCAACAAGAAATATGCGTTACCGTGCTTGAAAAGTTTTTGCAGAAAATCACAAGTAGTGCAACACCCATTGGGAATGTAGCTTAACCACAAGATGTGGAGTACCAGCTGTGTCGGACAAAGGTGCCAGGGCAGATGCTGTTGCTGGGAATGGCAGCTGTGGGACATTTAACTCCCCTGGTGACTGCCTGACACTGCACCTATGACATTTTTGTGACATTAGAAATATGTCAGAAGTGGTAGACTGGACCAGTGAATGTTTTACCTCTTCTGTCAGGGTTGGAGAATTGTTGCTTCTCTGGCTTCCAGAAGAAAAGTTTTGCCAAAGTTTTGGCTCAAGCAGAAGTTCCCACTTGTCAACACAGCCTGTTTCTGTATGCCTATGAGGGAATATTTATGAAAACAACAGTTCAGCAGTTTTGCAGTTATAGGATGGCCTAAAAGTTACTTAAGCACTTCAAGAAGCTTTCTGAACTTGAGCAGCTATACAAGGCCTATTTTTCTGGTGTGCCCTTTAACACAAATTTGGCAATTGATTAGTTCATCAGATAGTATGGTCTCGTATAGGCGTTCTTAAACATTTTCTTAGTGTGAACCACCCCTACCAGACAAAAATGTACAATCCACTTCCTCCCACAGCAGTTGTTTACATGGAAAAGGAACATTAGGAAAGTATTCAAGGTATTTTTAGCTGCCTTTTAATACAGTTTAGAAGCTAGAAACAAGGAGCACTGTGGTCTAGCTATATGATGCTGTGAGCTGATGTATAGCCATGCAGCTGCAAGTAGGCGGAGATGGCCAAGATCCTTGGGCAAGTCTCATCTCCAGTTATTCACTAGCAAAGCAGTTTCCAAGCGGTGAGGCAGCTCACCAGGGAAGTGTGAGCACACTGCTGCGGGGGCGCAGGGCAGGACCCTGCTGCTGGGACAAGCCTGGGTCTCGCCCACGTCTCCCAGAGGGGGACCAGGGTGCCAGCTCGCCCAAGCAGCTCTGGAGGGTGTTACCGTGGTCTGGGTGGGCGCATTCGGTCTGGCTCAGCTCTGGAGCTGTCAGAGCAGACCACAGATCTGGCAGGAGTGGAAAGGAGGTGACGAACATCCCTGGGAGGAGGGTAGAGGCAGAAGCAGTGGCATCTTCAGAGCATATGAGTAAGGGCAGAGGGCTGGAGCAAGCAAGACATGCATTTTTTTCCAAGTAAGGCCTAGCCACAGATCACTCATCTGCATGTAATTTGCATGGTGGATGTTTAGCTGTAGCAAAATCATGCAGATTTCTCAGTAAACATAAGTGATCTGAATATATACATGGAGAAGAAAGGTAGACAAGAAGTGCTAAAATACTTTCCAAAGCTAAGAAACTGACTTATGCATTTATCTGAATGCAACTATCCACCTCTACATCTTCCCCAACACTTCATCGCCACTATAGTAAAACAGTAGAAGATACTAGAAGGGGAAAAAATGACCCTGCAGAAACTGAAATGGGTATTACATTGGCAAATGTAATTACCCATGCTGGAACTGACGCATAAGCCTCATAAAGTGACTCATAAGGTGGTGGTTTTTCCAATTCTTACCAGAGCAGCCGTGACATCCCTTTTATAAGGTGGCAAGCTCCGGCTGCATTGTTTCACATCCCAGCATGTTGCAGAAGGCAGTTACAATTTTTAAGTTGCTTTCCAATGAGTTGGGAGGAAAGTTCGAAGTGATGATGGAGTAATCCAAATAGTTCACCCAACATGTATTATTCTTTTCTGTTGTTGTTGTTTTTAAATCTTATGATTTTTGAGATCAACTGTCTAAATTGGAGGAGGCTAAACTTGTCTTTTTTGAATACATGACAATACTGATAGAAGACGTAAGTGCATTTGTTTTTCTATTCTTCTGAAAGGCGGTACTTCTAGCAGCCTGACATTTAATCCGCCCACATCAGACGTTACTGAGAGTATTGTCATAGTTCTGTTTAAGTGTACTAGCAGAGTCCAAGGGATTTTGATGCAAATAAAACTCACAAGCAATGTTACCATTTACTAAACCTCCAACAACCCTCACTGTGACACCAGAGGTACCACAGGGTCTCCTCACCAGCTTAGCTTTTGAGGTCTACTAGGATAGCTTCATATGGGGGGTAATATGCTGAAATACATCTGTCCTATTGCTTATGAGCAATATGAGCAATACACCATAGGTACCACTGCTCTGTGACACAGTGTGTGAAACAGCAAAGCTTCAGTATCAAAATAGGCCTTCTATAAGAAGTGGAAATTTGTACCATCCAGTATCTGCATCTGTGGTCTTTTTTCATTCAAGTCTTCTATCGTTTTCAAAGTAAAAGGTGTTTTTAAAGGAAAAAAGTGTGTTTCCCTTTCAAAATCAGATGAAGGCTGAAAGCATTTGAAGGACCTGCTACAAGGTGTATACAAAGAGATGTTTTCTGGGGTTTTCCTTGTCAATAATCCCTGTAGAAGGGAAGCACAGTCTAGCGGCAGTTTTTATGTTAGAACAAGTACCTCGTTATTGTAAACTCTGGCGATGAAGTTATAGGAGTTGATAGATCAACAACGTTTGTCAAGCTGCAACAGCTCTTTCCATGGCTGTCTGAAAATGCGATCAACATAAATTGGATGGGGAGGGTGGGATCACATATTCCAACAAGTTAGATTTGTCAGCCTGTAATGCACATAAATGACATAAAATATAATTGCTTTTGAATTTGGGCCCCTTCAGGCTTCATGTTGATTGAAGAAAAAAGAACCAGATGTTTCTTCAGCAGGAATCACAGAGGCAAGATAAATATTCTCTGGTCCATGACATTTTATAGAGTTTCCAAAAGAAACCAATTCATTATTTAATTATTGGGTGTGTTGATCATGTAAAATATAATTGGCCCAGGGCAAATAGCAGTACAACCCTGGTAGCTGGCTGTCTGAGCTTGTATAATACACTTTTTGCCAACTTTTTTTCTGCTGTGAAAACATTGTAAGATGAATTAATGCTACTTAATCTTTCTTCCAGTGTTTCATAAATAAAAAAGGCCCAAAACATAGACTTTCCTCCTTTGCGATCACCACCTTGCACTAGCAAGTAACTTGGAGACAGAAGAGCTAGTAGCAAGCATAAATATTGTGATAGGAAATGATAGCTTTGTTTAGCTGACATCACTCTAAAGAAAAGGCAATCTGTTTAAAACAGCCACATTTAATCCTCAGCTCTGTGAGGAATTCCTCACAGTACGGACAGCAGAGAACCAGTTCTTCCTCTGTCAGCAACAGTGGGGTGGGTCTGGAAAAAGAAATGCAGTACAGGATTTACTGGGATACCGTACAAATCTAGGTAATTGAACCGATTGCATTGAGTTGAATTAGCAAGCTGACATAGAGTTTTCCTTTATGATGTTTTATAAGCAAATATACAAGAAATAATATGTAATTTCTTTAAATCAGCAGCTACTTAAATAATATCTGTTGTGTTCCAAGCTTTCTCTCTGTCTATGGATGTTCCTGCACTTAATCTGTGGTAGCTATTTTCCTGTTAAGGGGCAGGAAGTAATTGAAATGAGGATGGAAAGAAATTCATGACTCATGTCCTCATGACTCTTCCATCCTAGCTTTCTTTTGTGCTTGTTCAGCAGTTTCTGACATCTAGGAAAGGCACGCTACTTCCACTGGGTTTGTTATGAGCAGGCAGACTGCGGGGGGAAGCCCATTTGTAGCAGTTTGATATTGTTGGGATCTTCTTTTGTTTGCCATTCCTGCCAGAAACATCCTGAGTAGTCTTTCTTTTCCTGGTCTGAAGTCAAATCATTCCCTCACCCTTCTTCCAGTCTCCTCTCCAGATCCAGTGGTTCTTGCTGGATTAGATTTGTTTTGTAATAAAGAAATGTGCAAAGCCACAATGACCTGAAAATGAAACAGCCGTCACTACCAAGGAAAGGATTGGCTTCTGAGCTCCCCCAAAGAAAGACAGAAAGCATTATCCACCTGACTTTGCCTGCCTTGTGCCCACTGTTAAAATAACCTTAACGCTGAGTTCGGCAGTCCTAAACTGAAAAAACTTCCCAGAAAGTCAGATCTAGTTATTCAACTGTACCAGGAGCAAACTTGAAAGTTTTTCTCCAAGGACTTCAGTCAAGAGGAGGTTGAAGACATCGGATTTAGATCAACTGGGAGCCTAGACGCCCAGCTACAATCTGAGGGACACAACTGAGACCCTCAAAATCCCCACTTAATACTGGAATATACAACAATAACTTTTCCCACAATGCCTGGAACATTGCACATAGATGGCAGAGGCTTAAGGCACAGATTTTCTGGTGGCTGATTTAGATTTGCTGCTTGCTCAGCATATCTCATTGACAGGCACCTCTCTCTCCCCACCACCACTATTGAGGTGCTGAATCTCCCCAGGTTCAGGGCACCCTGAAGTTGGAGGGACTAACACTGAGCCTATATCCCATTTGTGTAGTGAACCCTGGTACCCTCAGCTTACTCACATGCACTGCTTCTTCCCTTGTCTTTATAACACAGGAGCCCCTTGACTATGAATACACAAGTAAAACATTTTCAGTGTAAGAACTCTTTCAGGGTGCATTAAAAAATGTAGTTCTGCCTTCCACAAGACTGAACTTCACTCTACATCTAAAATAGCTTTTGTTGGCCATGCAAATAAAATGTTCCCAGTGTAACAGCTTTTTCAGGACTTATAAACAAGATGGAAGCCTGCCTTCTAGATGGCTGAATTTTATTCTCCACCTAAAATGGCTATCATTGACTACATCATCTGCAGCTATATTGAGGAAGGAACTGCTCTCCATTTCACCCTATATATCATCTTACAGCGACATTTTCTTAGCTGGGAATTGCTTGGTGATTTGCCAGCAGACAAATCAGTGCAGGAAAGGGATAAATTGATCACATTCATCCAGCTCTGGAGGTAAAACTCAGATCTCAGCCAGAGTCCAGCTCGCATTAAAAACCTGCCTGTCCAACTGGTAAAAATGTGTCTGAGAAGCAAAGGATATGAGAGTGGGGTGGAGACAAAAATATAATTCATATTGCTATAGCTAATCTCCCTCCTTAAATTATAGGTCCAGCAGAAGATATTATTTATGAGTTTTGAGAAGTAGTTCATGGCACTGGGCCAATATTCTTCTTTTCTACATATCCTCCTTCAGAAACCTCAAAGAAATGGCACTGAGTTTACTAACTAAATGTCTCTCTGTACAACTGGACAGTAGGCATAGAGCCAGCTAGAAGTAATAGCTGTCTGGAGTAATTTAACTGAAAATGAAAGTTAGTTCAACCGGTCTGAGGATAAAAGAAATGTATCAGGTTTAAAAACCATAGGTGGTGTTACCATTCACAAGTAATAGTTTTTCAGTCAGGCTTTGGTTACTGAAATTCATTTAACTTAGGAAAAAGAGCCGTAATTTGAATGAGAATCTGCACCTCGAGTTTTAGATGCACCTGGGCAACTTTCTGACAATTTGTGCTGATTCAAATGATCACTTTTAGTAATTAATGCTTCCAAGGGACTTTGTAAATGTAATTTCTTATTATTAGTCCTCTGCACAGTGGGTAAAACTCATTGAGTCCAACTGGCGTGCAATTACTCTGGGGAACAGCAAAGTTCAGTGACTTGCACGCAGGCATCTGGTGATCCAACAGCAGAGATATTTCTAGAAGGCAGCAATTCCTAGGCTTTGTGACTGTTGATGAAGCTTTACACAGTTTCATCATCTCCAATGTCCGAGTGCAGAAACTGAGGCACTGTGCAGGGAAAAGTCAGGTCTAAAATTGCCACGGTCCGGCAATAGAGCCAGGCCAGGAGCTGAACGTGGGTTTCCCAAATCTCAGCCCAATACCCTGTCTGCATTTCTTTTTGAAAGCCCTTTAGCGGACAGATTAATATGCTTTCTGAGAAAGTTCAGAGTACGAGATTTGCACAATCTTAGCAAAGCTTTAAATCTCGTGCTTTCGCAGTATTCGGAGGAGCAGTGATTTTCCAGTGGATAAAAGCTTTATTTGCAAAACAGCCTGTTGGAAATAATGGTTCTGGTTCTTCAGCTTGCTGCTGTTGGTGTGCGGGTTAGCTGTAACCCCCCTGGTGCCAGGGGAGGTATTTCGCTGTGTGGTGTACACTCATCGTAACACAGCCCAGGATCAGGCCCTGGTGCATTCAGTAAAACAAACTGATAACAACTACCAAATTGACACGGCTTCACTTGAACAAATTAAGCAAGGAATCTATTTGAACTGGGAATTAAAAGAAGCTATTAAAACATTCCCTCTGGTATTTTTATTTTGTTTACTCATGAGACCTGGCTCATGCCCCTCTGACTCGCATCGAGTCCATATTTGGACAACTCTGCACTCGTTAGCATACTTACGCTCAGGCAAATTTTAGAGAATTTTTTTTTTGTATACACAGTGCGCTTTTCTTATTATTTTTCTTTTTTCTTAAACAATTTAAATCAGAAGGTTGCCCCTTTCATTTCGCTTTCAAAACATGACCAAAAAGGGATCTAACTGCTTTCTTCAATTACTTGAAGCAAATGTTTCTCTCGTACTTGTTGCTGCTCCCTGGCCACTACATCCCGTCCCGCATCTCCTCTCGGAAGAAGGAAGAAGCCCACGCTGCCCTCCAGTTTCAGTGTGGTGAGGGAACCCCGAAAGTTTGAATTTGATTTAGTTCAAAGGAACATCCTGCGGCCTGGATGCTCTAGTGAGATGCAGTCCCATGTGGCTGGGCTGCAGGTCTCCAGGGAAGGTGGTGGGAACCTCTTCACATTTCCAGGGCTTTCTGTTAGGGCCCAAGGGGTGGCTTTCCCCAAAGCCGCCACTCTCACCTAGCAACGAGCCTCTCCCTGTGGAAGAAAGGAAAACTAACAGTCCTGTGGGAATTTTTGCTCTGGTGCAATGACACGTTTTGTAACCTCAGTGTTATGGCTGTTAATGCCTCATGCAAGCCATTCCCACCTATTAAAGATACCACAACTGTATTCAACCTGAATAAATTTAAGATCTGAATCAACAGGATTCCTTAAGTGGTAGGCAAACTTAATATGTACCCATTAATGTGGGTATATATTTAGGACTATCGCGACTGCAGTGCCAGGGTGGCATTGCCCTGCAGTAAGGTAGGGAAGTCACAGGCCCCATCACCTGCCACCTCCACAGACATCTGCCCAGCCTGCCTCCTCACTGGTAGAGGAAACCAAAAAAGAGGTTTTGGGGGTGCAGCTGGCAGACATTGCTCAGGAGTGAGATGACGTTTGACAGCAGCCAGAACCCGTCTTTCAGCCCCCCTGTGCAGGGCAAAGAGCTGTTCAGGCAGGAGACACCTGCAAGCCTCCAGCCAGGAGGATGAGATGCAGCCCCAGCAGCACCACTGTAAAATCCTGCCCGTCAGCAGTACCCAAGGCCCTGGAGGAGGGGGTTGTGGTAGAGAGCTGGCAGAGATGCTTACTTTACCCTGTGGGCACCAAAACTCGGCACCCAGATGCCACCTGGGTGATGCACAAGGGAAAGGGACAGGCATGAGCTGATTGCCTCCCCAGGAGCCAGGAAGCCTTGTTACAACATGGGATACGGGCACATCTCATTTACACATCTATTCACAGGAACTGCCCCAGAACTTATGTCCCCTCAGTAAGATTTTAACGTCTTCTAAACCCTTGCTTAGCTGAGACTAACCTCAGGCACAGACCTGGAGGTACCTCCCTTTTCACCATTGACCTTTGAGTCTCCACATTCAACTTCTGGTCAGGCCCAGGGGGCCCAGGTTGAACTGGGCTGGACCATTTAATATCTAGCTCATTCCTAAACTGAGTTTAGAGTGCAAACCAGAGTTGTGGGCAGGCAGGTGTTCCCAGCAAGCTGCAAGAGGGGCGAGTTGGGTGCAGAGCACAGCCGTGCAGGCTGTTCTCTCATCAAATGCCAGTAAAGAAGATGCCTTCCCCCTTCCTCCTTCCACTCCCTGGCTTAGGAGCTAGAGCACTCAGTCATGGTGTGGGAAACTTATTTTCATTTTTTGCTCCTATTCTTAAGGGATTTGAGACCACAGCTCCTACTTCTGAGGAGAGGTCCTGACTTATTATCAGGGGCACATTTGTGGGCAGTTTAAAACTAGTCAGGGAATAATAAAAATAAAAATAACTGGGAAACAGAGAATGCCTCTGAATAAGCACCATACTATACACATATTTTTATGTATCTATCAAAAAGAATAAGAATATATATGAGAATACAGCCTAAAGGTTAGGACGTTTGACTGGAAGGAACAGGTCCTGCTCCCAGGGACAGTTCTTTAATCAATATTGGATAAATTATTATTGGAGAAATGCTTACACAGTCATTGGAGTCTGGCTGCAGCCCAGAAACTCCTGTCTGATTGTCTAGAGGATTGGAATCCTTCCCTTCCTCTCTTACTGTGTGAGCCAATGGATCTTCGGTTACAGGGAACAGTAGGACAACTCCAGCAAAAGGGAGCTGCTGAGTTTTTCTCATTCCCAAATATCCTTTAGCTTGGTAGCCAGAGCTCGCTCTCTGCCCGTAGGGATGTGAGTCCCTCAAATCTACAGGCAAGGGGCCGTAAGCAGCTGCCCCGGCTTTCCCCCCTTTCCCAGTCTAACTGATAAAGAGAGATAACCCTTCCTCCTCCTTCACTGTATTAAGATGGTCTCCTCTGGCCCCTTTTTTGGACGAGTGGGCCAGCGTGCATGCCTCACTCTGGGGCAGGGGTCCAGGTTGTGAGTTGGGAAGGTGTGCCACTGCCTGCTGCCTGGGCTGCGCAGCAACCCCAAAGCAACTCCTGGTGTAGCTGGTCTGTTGATACTGGGAAAAATGGAGAAAGGTGGGTGCTGTAACCATCTGTATTCTCCTGCTGTGTTTGTGGACAGCCTGGTCTCTCTCTCCTTCTTTGAGAATACTGTCTAAACTGTCCAGGTATTGCTGGGACAAGCAAAATTTGACCTCCAGATTTTTTACTATTGTTCAGTTTAATTTTTTGCTGCAGGGAAAAGGAGTATGCACAACTGTCAGAAGATAATAATTTTTAAAAATTTATTTATATATTGAGAAAATTTAAACCATTAGGTACAGGGGAGCTGTTCACTTAAGCTGTTCAGTTACATATGGATATACATACAAGCAAGCCACCTCATCCATATTGTTAGTATAAGGTAATGTTATGCTTCATCCAAGTAAAGAATGTGCATATCGTATTTTCAGATGTGTTTTAATAGACTTTACAGCTAAGACTGTTATAACCTAGGCCAATTATTTACTTTGGTACTTACTTATTGTCATTACAGTAGCCTCCGATTGCCTCACAATTTTGAGTACGTTTTTTACTCATGGTCTTCTTTTTGTTCTGCAGAAAGTATGGCTTCTCATAAGACTCATAAGGTTTCCCTTAACCCACCCTACTGCAGTCAAGAAGGAAAATGTCCGTAGTATTCCTATCCTGCAGTGTGGGAGCAGAGATGGTGAGACACTATGATCTGTCCAATGTCATAAAGTTTCTGAGAGTGCAGGGCATGAATTCATCTCTTTTCGGGTTTATACTTGTCTGCTAGGGTAAGCTGAGCCATTTTCTTTTTTCCCTCTTACAGCTTTTTTTCTGTGATTTGTAGAAAATCTGGTTATTATTCCTTAATAGAGTGTTCTGAATAACTCGATAAGTATTGTTTCTACAGTATTTAAAATAATGTAAATGGCTCAGAAGAAAAGGAATGGCAAAAGAGCATGAAGATGCAGATGTAGATCCAAAACTTGTCATCCTGGCTGTCTCCGGAGTGCATGAAAAAGTGGCAACTGGAAGATGCTTTTTTTCACAGCCCAGCATCTGAATGTCATCAAAAGAGGAATGGAAGGAATTAGAGAAGGGGATAAATTCTTGCTGCCACATTCATCCTTTGTTTCCTTCTTGGTGAAAGCAGAGCAGGACTGTAAGGGAAAAATTATAATGAGAGTGGAAAAGAGTTAAAACCACCAGCAAAACCCTTCCTTCTCTGTTCAGTCTGTTTCCCACCGCTTTTATCCTTTCTCCTCTCAGTGCAGAGTGCAGTGCAGAGAAACATGTCCCAGTGCAGACTTTTAGCACAGAATCACTGGTGTGGGAGAAAAAAAAGTTTATTATGTTATCATACTGAATCAGTACAGGATTGAACCCGTCTTTTGCTTAGTGCCTTTGCCAGGGAAATTTGAAATTACTCATGTCGTGGGGGCTTCCACACCTCCTCTGACATTATATTTTTGATGGACTAAGTTATTTTTCTTAGTTGTTCTTGCCATTACGGCCACATTTCATTTAGGTTTTGGCTGCCATTGTCCTAACCCAATAACTCAGTCAAATCCCTACATGGTTTTAAAACTGAAACCAGAAGTAGGTCAAATAAGTCTTACCAAAAACTGAAGAATATTATTCCCTGTAGGAACTGAAATGTGCAAAATTGTACTGACAGTGGTGCAGAAAGGCTGTTTGTACTTGGGCACCCTATCCTTACAGCATGAAGCTGTATCGCTGAACATTCATCATATTGTGTGTGGCAAGCTACTGGTTTTGCATGTATTTTACTGGAGACCCTATTGTGTTATGGGATACTCACAACACATCGTGTAAATTATGAGGAGCTAAGGTGTTTGTTCCAAGCCCTTACTTCGTTTTCCTTTCCTTCATCCTTTTACAAAGCTGTACAAACACAGGTGTAGAAGAGTTCTTAGCTGTGTAAAGATGCAATAGATGTCTAATGGAAACCAGGCTAAATACCAGTTCCCATGATTTTCAGTGGAAGTCAGGCATCTCCTGGCCTGCTTCTTTCCATAAAGCTGACTAGACAGTTATTTGCACTTTTAGGCTTACATGTTATGTTAATTTTCATCTAAATAAGTTGGGAGCTTTAACAGCAATGGGAATCAGACACATACTTTTGAAAATGCTAGCTACTGTCAGGTAAAAATAGACAAGCAGGTGCATTGGTAAAGATCAAAGTATTGCTACAAAATAGCATTAACTGAATGATTTCCATCATGTAGTCAAGGGATCTTGATTGGTTTCACCAAATCTATTCTCAAAAAATTGTAAAAGCAGAAGGGTCTGTGCTCCGATTTTATGAGGCAAGGCCAACTTTTCTTTTGTATTCCTGAAGTATCATAATACAAATGAGATTTCCACCCTTGACGGAGCTGAGAAGCACTATTATGTTACTACTGTGGCTACTGCTATGGGAAGTCTTCCCACCAGTCTCTGAGCAACAGTTCCTGTATTTTTGAGGTTCGTGCTATGCCTCAGAGGACCCTGCCAATATATAGCATATAAAATGTAGATTTGCATGATAAGGTGACAGAAAAAAAAATCAAATCCCTAATAAGATCACTTACAGAGCTTTAGTACAGCAGAAAACAGTGATTTCAAAACAAAACTTCAATTAGGATAAAAATAATTCTGCAAATAATACCGTATTTGCATGGGAAATATGCAAAATATCATCATGCAATTCTTAATCAACCAGAGAGCTGTCAGACATACAAAAATAAGTTAATTCTGCTGTTAATATTGCTGCACGTTATAAATATTAATTGAATGCCATTCAACATTAGTTTCATTATTGTTTAGCGACTGTTTTAACTCTCCCCCACCTTTTAACTTGTCAAATAATTGGCTTTCTTCTGCTCGCGTCTGTTCTCATAAAGTGGATTTATATGGAAAAGAAAGAAAAGATCATATAAAATAACTGAAAGGACCAAATAATTATGTTTCTGAACACACTGCAAGATTGCCCTTTTTACCTAAGTTTGATAAACCATGAAGCAAAGTTTTGGACTGCTGGCCAACCTCAGTCTGGCTCTAGGCATCTGAGGCACCGAGGAGAGTATCTGCCATCCTGCACACCTACTGTGCATCATGGGCTCTCTGACCAAAGTTCATGAAATGCCTGAAGAAAGCTGACAGACTGCCTGTGGGAGAAACTGTCTGGTTTTCTCATTAGCAAGAGCTAAAGGGTCTGTATCAGGGCCTTTCATGTGGTAAAAAGAACTCATTAATTGCTTAATTCTGTGGTTGCTATTTATGTCATTATTTATTAATATTCTAGATTATGACACTGGGGCAAATTCTAGTCTTAGTTAAATTAGTATGTTAATAGTAAATCTAAAAAGTGGTTTGATTCACTATTGTTCTTTTGGATTTCTTATAAGTAAAATAAAAACCTAGCCCATTATAGGGTTTCTTCCCTTTTATCACAAGTGCATATATCTCTTTTTGTGTAAGCATAGTATGACATTGCCCTGCTGTAGTGCAAATTCCTTCCAGGTATTAATGGCTTTGTATTGAAGCAGAATGTGAGGTGGATAAATACAAATCCCTTTTACAGACATGAAGATGAACGTACCCAGACAGTAACTTTGCATGCTAGAGGGCACCATGCTGAGTCCATGCAGAACCTAGGAAAGAAACCAGAATACCCGCCCTTGCTGTAACCACCAACGCATTTTCTTCATCACTGGACTTTATAAGACCCTCAGCAGAGATAGTCACATAGGCCAACCTTGTACAGCCATAAACAACATGGCTTTTATTAAAAGCACATGCAAAACATCATGTTTCAGGTTACATATGTTTTATGTCATTGAGAAATTCAGTCATCACCCTGAAGAATGGGTTACATTTGTACAGCAGTTCAATCAGTAACTCTTAGACCTCTAGAGATCTAATCCAAAGTGCTGAAAAAGACTGGACAAGGTAAGAACAACTTCATGCGAGCCAATCTGTGTCAGGTGGTGCAAGAGTTGGTCCCCTGTCTTCAACCCAGGTAACAAGCAGATAACATGCTTTAGCCAAACACATGTAATTGGGCACAACACAAGAGGAACTGGATGAAAACTTTGTAAAGTCGGGTGATCTTAATGCTCCTTGTCCAAAGGACAAAGGCTAAGGATCCCCATACTCAATGAACCAGCTTCTCTGGAAGAGAAGGCGATCATTTTCTATGAACTGTTTCAAAAACGCACCCAAAGTCTCACTGCCCTGAGATTTAACAATCTTTTCTCATTTTCAGCCCAAAATTTTTCAGGCCAGACCATAGAAACCTTTAACTGTGTCAGTTTTATCATTTACCTAATGAGCTCTTCTCCCTCCTAGTGTTTATCCTCAGATGTAGGCAGAAAGGAGTCATCTCCCTCATAGAATTATTTTGCAATGCAAAAAGAATTAAGACCTTAGTCTCTGTACATATGATGTGCTCTTCATTTCCCTCATCTTCCTGGTAGTCCTTCTTTGCTTGTACTTCAGTTCATCTTTGCAGACTTTGATGGTCAAAAGATGTGTTCTGTATTCCTGATGGAGCCTCATCAATGCCTCCTATAATGGCAATGATAATTCACTGTCTGTCCTGGGAAGCCCTGCCCTGCCACATCTAGTGATTATGTTCACTTTCTATCACCTTGCACACGTTGTCAGTCCCAACCTGCTGACTTTCTTACAAGTCGGGATGGGATTATGTGGAGAGACCAACTGCTCTGTTAGGAGGAAAGTAAACACTAACTTACTCTTTTATTTGTTTGCCAAGGTTCAGCACAGTAACAGGCTCTGTCAGGATTTCAAATGATCATTTTATATTTCTTTAAGACAACACAGACCAAAATATGTGCTATGACCTGGTTAACAAATGTTACTTGTGAGAGAAACTGAGCGGTATGGAAATTGATGGTTGTCTTCTCTTCTGCACTGTCAGCCCTTGCCTGAACGACACACTGATCATTGCTGCTTCAGAGAGGAGCGGGCTGTACTAAGAAGCAGTGCATGTTGTGCGCACAGTGGTATTAACATGGAACTGGACCGACGGAGCATAGCGCTTCTTCTCACTTCTGCTCTATGTGAGCAAAGACACAGCGCTTTCAGAAAGATGTTTAAAACACATAGAGGTTTTTCTTACATGTATCTATGTGTACATCTACTTGGCATTCACTGCATAGTTGCCTGTGTAATGTGCCCAAGTGGCTGCAAGAATTACAGGACCGTGTGACCAGCTTGTCTGTCAGTAACAAACTGAGGACTTTGTCTCCTTTTATTCGGAAATAAATAAAAACAAGAACAGGAACACTGTGGTTAAGTCAACAAAAATAAATACCTCAGAAGTCACACAGTTCTCATTGTGAGTTATACCAAAGCACAACACTGCTTCATACACTTATTTTGCTATTCTTTGGCTTGTACTTCCTTCCTCTAATATATGAAGGGAGTGAAAATTGGTAAATGTAACTTGAGCAGCCACCCTAGCTGCCAGCGTATCTGAGCACTGGCTGACCAATGCGTGCCCAGCACAGCGACTTTCACCCATGAAAGGTACGCCCACGTCAGGATGTATTGGTGTGTACCCATGTAGGCGCCAGGAGGTTTCTTCCTGAGGATTCATGGAGAAACCCTGATCTGGGAGACATGTAGGGATGAGGCTGGGGAGATGATATCTGAGTTAACGGCAGTAAACAGCACTGAGAAATATATGGGCAATGCAGAGCCCAGGAGGAAGTTTAGTAAAGCTGCCAGTAATGTAGAGATCCCACCGAGCAGCGTGGATTTCAGCTGGATAAAAAGTCCTCTCCTGAGGTTCTTCATTTTCTCAGGGCTTCTGTACTTACAGGAGTGAGGCATAGATATAATTTGCTCCTTCTTACTTTGCAGATAAAGATATCAAATACACATGAAGACAAAGAAAAGCCCAAACAATCAGGAAAAATAAATAAAAATAAATTAAAATACAGTAAGGTGCCTATTTAAACCTTCTGTGTCCTAATTATTGTGGAATAAGATTTTCCTTAGACTTGAGGTACTGGGGCTTTGGCTTTGCTTGCATTTGCCCCCACACCATTAGCACGAACCTCTCCAGATGAGCTGGTCTAAAGCCGAGTGAGTGGGACATGGCACATATCCCAGCGAGGCCTGGCAAGGCTTGCGAAATGCCTCTTCCCTTTCTGAGGCAGCTCGGGTGGGAACGGCTGGCGGCGAGACTCCCAAGCCCCAATGCCACAGCCTGCCCTTTTAAAGCATCACGCTATGCCATGAGCCTTCGCCTGGGTGCTGTTCTCAGACACAAAGTATGCCGGACGCCGGAACGAGGTCCATAATTGGAGTCACGAAGGAAGAAAATTCGAAGAGTCCAGGAACCAGCTCAGAATGTTTTTCTTTGTGGAGATATATCGTTTATCTCCATTGCTTGTGGCAGGGGACAGTGGGGGGGGACAGACATCGTGGGATTGGCATACAGTGACATGAAGCAACAAATAAAAAACCTGTTGATGTACTGGGAAACTCTATTCTTTCAACTCCCAGTTAAGGACAATTAAATTTTATTTTGCTTGCTCTAGCTCTTTTTATTTCTTCCCATCACACACTTTTTAGCAATATTTGCAAAAACTTTGAGGCAATAATGCTACAAATACATATTTAAGATTTGATTACTCATTCTCATCCACTATCATGTGCCAGACATGCAGCCTACTCTAACAGATTACTGTTCTTAAAGTTGTTACAGGAAGGTTAAATAAAATGTTACTTTTATGACACTGAATATCTTTATGATGTTTTAGCTAAATCATAGACTGTTTGGTGATGCCACAGATGTGCCAGGTATTAAAATCAAACTGGCAAAATGTCATCAGTCCCTTACTCAAGCTATCATGTCTCTGATCTCTTAAGCACCTGCCATTTTGTACTGTACCTCAGGAGCCCGGCCTTGCCACACTTCCTCCTGCACATTTAAGGACACAAAGCAAAATCAAAACATGCCAAAACCGCTCCAATCAGAGCGGTTCAGATCAGAGACTGAACTGAAGCCACCAAAACCCTTGATTTTCCAAATTCCACTCTGCTGTAGTTATCGACCATCCCCTTTCAGGAGCCCCCTTCACTAATTTATTTCACTTTTGAAGGCTCGGGAAAAAGCAGGTACCATCCCAAAGTGGTAGCTAAGGGTATAGATACATGTATACACACAAACAAACATATATAGTCTATGGAAAAAAATAATTAAAAATAAAATATGTAGCTTCCAAAGCAAAAGCAGTACAATGAAAAGAATGACTGATGCTGTAATCTTTGTGTGAGAACAGGAAAACTCAGAAAACTGAGATTAAAGATGAGAAGGAAAGTTCAAAATCTCAGTATTGCATCATTGAGCTTATTGTTTAAAATACAGCCAGAGCTGGACAGTTATGTTGAATGGGACATTTTGACGTGTTCTTGGTGAAAATTTCATATTTAAATAAGAAAAAAGCAGACTGAAATGTTTGCAGATATTTTTATTCTACTTGCTACCTGCTCTAGTTCTTTCTGTTAAAAAATATAAATAAATGGTTAGTCGACACACTTTAAGTGAAAATGGGATTCCTCTTGAAATTATATAAGCAAGAAATTACAATGCAAATGCTTTAAGGAGTTTTAGGTCTCAACAAGTTTTGCAGGGTAATTCAAGCACAAAGAAAATGAACTTATTTTAAATATTTTGAAATCTTGATTTTTTTTTTAAATAATGCAGTTTATTTTTCAGCACATTTAAAATGTTTTGAGAGATGACAGCAGCTCATTTTTAAATCATTCACTTTCTTGTGCCACACTTTTTTTTTTTTTTTTTTTTTCAGAACTTAAATGAAAGCCTGGGCTAAAGCTGGCCAGCTATTTAAAAAGCCATGTTATGAAGGTACTGACCAACAAAAAGAAAAATTTCAAAATGTTTTGATATACATTAATCTGAGAATATGAGAACAGCAGAGGAATTGTCAATGTAAGCATAGACTGTAAAGGTGTCTGCACCCCTTTTCAACACCTTTCCCTTGATGTATTGGTCTGAATTAGTCCCAGTATGCATTAAAACAGGTAAAAAATACTTATTTGCCAGCCTTAACTTAGTTACATGTGTTGTGCTGCCTTCAAGTATTTGTGACTGACTCATAGTACATACTATCCTTAGCCAAATAATACAGAAACACACTTTAAGTAAAAAATTGAAACGAGAAACATTTTCTACCTGCTGCACTGAAGTTACACCCAAACCTCTCATTAATGTTAATGCCAGTTGTGCAGCTAACGCTTCACACGGTGCCCTGTAAATCTGCTTTTAAGACTCCAGAAAAGATAAAGGATGCCTCACTTTTATAGGACTCCTGCCAAATTCAGAGCACCGAGGCAGAGCAAGGGTAATCACGCTTCATGTTTCAGAGTAGAAGAAAATTGCCTCATGGTCTGGAGATGATACTTTTTCCCCTCAGGTGTTGCACATTTGGGCTGCGAAGTTATGGGTTTCTTTCTCTGAAGTGCTAAGTACTTGAGTGCTGGGCACCAAGAGAACCACAATGGGGAGCCGACAAGGGAGAAGACACATCTTCTGAATATTTGAAGGCTGGTTTTTCTTGGTTTGCATGGAAAAATAACCCAAAAAGTCTTTTGCCTGGCTATGACCAGCTGTCCTGAGTCACCCAGCACCTGCCTCATTAATGGCAGGTGGCTGCTGAGGGGCCTGTGCCAGCTTAACTCCCTACCCATCTACAAAACTGCAAAAATCTTTTTAAAGAATATTTCATTGTTCTTCTCACAGCCAAGAGAAAAGATATAGGTAGGCAGGATCCCCCTTTCTCTTGCAAACCAGGAAAAAGATTTCAGCTGGGTACAGTCTGAGGGTTAAGTGGATGCTGATAGCTGCATCAATATTGGAAGCTTTACCTAAATGAAGATGCTGCAATGTGGAAACTATTTCTGGTTAAATAATGGGTGATCTGCTTCCCCATTATGTAATCAAATTAGTACTCAAGTTGCTAGTAGCTGCAATGAAATCAGATCCCTGTTTTCACAGAGGATCTTTACATTTAGATAAAATTGAGAGAGGGAAAATCGAGTAACAAGTTGTTAACATTCAGTTG
Source organism: Dromas ardeola (assembly GCA_013398915.1). Classification (NCBI taxonomy): domain Eukaryota; kingdom Metazoa; phylum Chordata; class Aves; order Charadriiformes; family Dromadidae; genus Dromas; species Dromas ardeola. Next base: position 211,189 of record VYZM01018149.1, read on the forward strand.
GAAAGTGTTTGGATTTAACAAACTTATGAATTTTGAGATGCACAGGAGGTTCCATGTGAACATTAGGAAACTCTTTTACTGTGTGGGTGACTGAGCACAGGAGGTCCTGGAGTCTCCGTTCTTAGACATATGCAAAAGCCATCTGGACAGTGTCCTGGGACACTGGCTTTTGGTGGCCCTGCTTGAGCAGGAGGCTTGGACCAGATGACCTCCAGAGGTCCATTCCAACCCCCCTTCTGTGATTCAGTAGGTGTCACAGCACTGCTTAGAAATTATTTTTGACACAGTACTAGCTTTCGCCTTGCATATCTCTGTACATAGCGTAGGCTTAAGTGATGTGGTCTTTATTATTTACCATTTTGATTATCTTTTGCTTTGACTTTGCTGTAGAAATCCATGTTTAAAATAGCTAAAATGCTGGAACATCAACATGAAGCTCCAGTTTATGGGAGAGAACTTCTGGCTTCTCTGGTTTTATTTGTATTGCTCCCCCATTGCATTTCATGTCCACAGATCTTGTGAATTTATGTTCAATCTCACGGTTTTCCCAAACTAATTTTAAAAAAGAAAAACATAAAGGAAAAGAAAATATGCCATCTTCAGTTAACTTTGAAGTATAATCTGTTGCTTTTTCAGAAGGGGCAAATAACTGCCTCTTGCTCTAATGCAACAAAGATGCATATTCATAGCTACCATTACAATGACAAAAAAGGAGATGAGGAGAGGTAAGGCTGCTGAAGCAGACATCCTTTGTTATTTGCAAGCAAATTTTCTCAATTTCCAGCAACTCACACTGCATTATTAACTAGCAAAGATTTAGCAAAGCCACAGCTATAACAGATAATACTTTGTACTTAGAGCCTTTCATCCAAGACTATCAAAACACTTCAGAAAGGCAGGCTTTGTTACTACCAGAACAGAGCTGAGGAAACCGAGGCACACAATTTATGTGGCTTGATCTTGAGTGTAACGTAAACTCAGCCACAAATTGAAGAACCTTAGGGTTTTTTGGTTTCCAGTCTACTTAGCTTATCTTCATGGTGTAACTGTATTTACATGCTGACACTACTATGCAGATTTAGGACTTGCTGAATGTCTAACATAGTATATAATGAATAGGAAATTATCTGTTGAATTACAAACAGTGGATACAATAATAAATGATAGTTAATTATGTGTAATAGATTTGATCATTTATTGCTACAGGATGTCAGTAATAAAAATAATTTTAAAAAGCTAATCAACTGCATAATCTTACAAAACAAAACATACTAGATATCTATTACCTTACTTTCATGTTTTGTTATTAATTTTCCATTGTTATCTGAATGCAGGACACAACATAACACAAAACTCACTCTTTTCTATTTAGAAAATGTCCTTGTATTTCAGGTAGGTACATGATTATTGAGTCATACTAAACTGAGTGAATTTTCAGTTATTTTTCAGGATAAAAGAAAGCATTGAAATAAGGAAAAGGGGAGGTGGTGGGTAGAAGCAAGAATAGAAGCGAGAATCACCAATAAGTAAATAAAAACAAGTGGAAAATAGTGTGATATGTAGTATTTCATTGTCTTCCAAAGAATCATTTGTGATACAAATCCAGCAGCTAGATCTGCATTTTGACTTCAATCCTGTAAACGTTTTGGAACAAAACTGTACTTACCTGAGGACACCCTTACACAGTCAGGATGCTAGAAAATCATCTTTTCGTAAGTGAGAAATCAGGTGTAAAAGCTCTGCAGATTCTTCAGTTCTATACAGTGAGTCATAAATTTGGGTCAAATGAGCAGTTGTCTTTCTACCTTTGCAGAAGTAGACGTTTTTGGTTAAAATCAGTACTATTAGTCTATGAGGGTCTTTTTTTTTCTTTATAGTGTCTGACAGCTTTTGTGACAGAGTTTTTCAAACAGGACTTCAAATTAGCTGAAATTTATAGCTAATATGACTAATAAAGTGGTGTGAATTTACCCAAAAAGCTGCCGTTTTATGTTGAACATCTCCGGTTTTCCATAAACACTTGGAAATTAATTTAAGGGAGACTTATGAATGAGACAGCATCTAATAGTGTAGATCTGCCCTATATTGGCTTGAGTCACCTGATTAAGTAGATTTTTACTTTAGAGTGCTTCAAGTGAAAAATGTATTGGTTACAAAATTTGGACAGTTTTCCCATTTATGATAGAAATCCTATTAAAATTAATCAGCCTTTCAATTTAAAACAGCCTGATAAAAATTTAAATCATGAAAATGCTATGCTACATTTAAACTATCGTTCAGTTAGCTCATTAATGAGATCAAAAGTTGCCACTTTTTGTGACACTTGATCATTTGAAAGCATGTCAAGAACTTAAATCAAAGACCTTTCAAATGCAGTACATTTCTATGGAAATAGTCAGATCTGAGCCAAAGTTAATACCTTTTCTCTCAAACCAGTCCATTTGTCCAGAAAATAAAGTACTGAATGGAATAGGAACTAATTCTTCACCCCAAAGCCGCAAGCGCTCAGCACAATGAATATATGGCCTGAAAGTTATACACAGTTTAACACAAGCACATCTGGAGTACAGTTCCTAATCAGGTCTGGTTTTATAAAGAGATTCAAGTGCTCTTTCTCTTACATAGCACATTTACTGTGACTATCACAATACTCTTGTGTAGTGGCCATCGTTATAGGGGTATTAGATGGTCTCACTATTTATGAGGAGCAATCAGAGGTGACTAATAAAAATCTTCCTAATCAAGTGGTAATAATAACTTTATACTTCATTGTCAAATACCTTATTTCTGTTATCAGTCTTCTATTTTCTCATATCTCTGTGAAAGTCTCACCCTATTCCCCATTTAAAATGCATTCACTACTATGGAAAAAATTCTACTCCACTTCTAAAAGTTCTTTATTTCTTGATTAAGCAGCAGTTAAAATGTGTCGCTTAAAATGTGTATAGGTGATCCAGATGAATATCAGCGTTGCACTGGTGTGAATGCCTTTTAATGAAAGTCTAAACCAGAGATTGATCTTTTGGTTGGGGGCATCGGTTTGCAGGTTTTTCTACTGTCAATGAAGTACCACTTTGTCTGAGAGCAGTGTACTTCATTGCACTTAGGATTGGTCACTATATAGTATTCGCGGGGCAAAAGTAGGTTTCCTGGCAGCCAGAGTCCCCCAGACTTGAGTTGGGTGAGCCATCAGCCTGGCTGATAAGAAGCAGAAGAGTCCCAAAAAGGAGGAAACAGGAGCCCGTGGGAAGAGCGAGGGGCCAGGAAAGTTCTGGGGGACAAGAGCCCTGCGATGGGGAGGACACAAGGCCACCCAGGGACATGCTGACCACAGAGGGCAGCTCCCCTGTTGCAGACAGGCTGAGCATCCGCTTATCACCTGCAAGAAAACCTAGTTCTTGTCCCTGTCCTTTTGGTCACAATGCAGGGATGGAGCACCTTCCTGAGGTCCACTGTCAGTAGGACCTGCAAGCAAGGTTATAAGGGAAGAGCAACCTGTGGAGTGTCTCTCCATAGGCCAGAAGAACCTGTTGCTGAGCTGCTAGGGCAAAAAAGGGAGGCGTGAAAACCAATAGCGTGGCCCAATATCTGGGTTTTTCAACCTGTACATAGATCTTTACCATTTTCTGTCATAAGTATGCAGTGAAGCATTATTCATTGTTTGCAGGACACCCTGGGATTCTTTGAAGTAATGCAAAATACCATTTTAAGAAGAATCACAGAACGTTTAACTAAAAACAACACATATGAAGACACAGTGCACATCCTAAAAAAAAAAAAAAAAAAACAACAAACTACAAAATGTGCCATCATTTTGATAAGAACTCATTAAAATCATACGTTTGCCATCGTTACCCTCTGGAACACCTTACAAAAAGCAAACTTTGCAGCTGACTCCTAAAACGCAGGCGTGCACCAGAGCCATGTTTTTCAGTAGATTTGTTTATCTTGGGTTCAGTTGATTTGTTGCAGAAATATGCTAGACCCTTAATCCCAGTAGGAAACTGAAACTGTGAGAAAGACAAAGTCTGGCTGACCCCCTACAAGAACAAGCAGCAAATCCTGCTGAGAAACAGCAGTAGCAAAAACAGAGGGTATTACCAGAGAGTTTTGTCTTGGAGGATGACAACTGTTTAAAAAATGCAATGACTGAAGGAGTAATTCTTCTACACCCTCCCACTTTGTCTGTATTAAGCATGTAACAAATGGTGAATTGAAATCTATACTGGTAATAGTGTCAATGAGGGATCAGGATTATACATGATACTTCCTCAATTTGTTATGCCTCATTAGCATTGTGGCTTATTGCAGAGAACGACACAGTTCCCAGGCATTCCCTCATGGCCTGTCCTGATGGATAATGGAAATAAAGAAAGGCAAGGCACGGGTGACACACTGCTCTCACGACATTTATCAGGGGCATAGTTAGCTGGGTTAGGTATGCTTCACGTTCTCCATCAGAGTCACATATTGATCTGAATTAATAGTCGTGCTCGCTTGGTACTTTTCCAAGGAGCACCCTGTGTGGAAGGGGCCGTGGTGCTAATGAATACACAAGTTTATTCTCTGAAAAAATATTTACAATGCCATGAGAAAAAGCAACAAACATGGTTCTTTGCATCAGACATGCAAACTCCCCTCCATTTCAGCTGTTCCTGCTGACCTGGTTTCACTGGAGCCAAAATACTGCCGTCACGCAAATTAAATTGTTATATTTGTCTTATCTGAGCTTAAACTTTAAGAGTGGATAAATGATCATTTTAAAAGATGAAGGGTTTTTTTTGCAGTTCATGTGGAATCCAGATTTAATTCTGCGGCACGTCTTTGCCACGCCTTGGCACAAGAGCTGAAAAACAGCCTCAGTACACAACATTTTCACTCAGGAAGCCCTGATTTCAAGCAATATGGCAATCTAGGAAGAAGTCAGGGACTGAAGCCCTGCATCAAACAGAACGATGCTGAAAAGTAACTCAGGCTATGTTCACACGGTTAATTAGGACCAGGCTTCTGTCCAAATGAGAACCTGAATTTTCTGTCCACCCGAACCACTCTGATTGTCTCCCAAGGGACTCTCTCTGCTCGGAAACCCGCCAGGAGGTGGCCTGGCCTTCCCAGGAGAGCACCAGCAGCATCACGGGGAAACTCTTGTGACCAAAATATTGAATTTGGCTGCCTCTTTCTGCTCCCCAGCTGAGATTAATGCCCAACTGTGTGAGCATTTCCCCTCCTCCCCTCTGGATTTCCTTTAATATTAGTTATGCCAGTAGATGAACAATCTTAGGCCTCTGATTTTTAAAATGCTAGCTAAAGTGGCTGTCATAGGCATAATAGCAAGCTAGGGCAAGATTTTGTATTCAAGTTCAGCACTTTTAATGCCAGACCCAGATAGTAGCGAGTCAAGCCACTCTCAGATAACGTACTTTCCCTCCTAGTTTATGTTGTGGTGTATACTATTTTAATAACAAGTTACAAAGTAAAGGATTGAGGTTTAGAAGATTTTGGGGAGAACCAGAACTGGAAGTTGTTAAGTGTTAAAATGAGTCAGGGGGGAAAAAAGACCTGAAAGAACTAATTCATAATTAATGCTAGTGACCAGTAGACATCTTGTAAGAGAAAGAAAGTGATAAGCAGTTTTTGCCTTTATCTGTCAAGAAGTCAAAGAGCAAAACTTGTGTGAAACACACTCTGGAGCAACGGAAACCAACAAAAAAAAAGAAATCCCCGTTCATTAGCACGGAGCCTGTAAGGAAAAGAATGGAAACAAACTGAACATATATGACCAGCAGATACACAAAGAATCTGTGCTCAGCTTGGTCCACAGGATGGTTGTATGATATATAGAAACCTCTTTTTTATCTAGGTTCTCAATACTCAGAATTTCACTTCCACTTTTTGTAACAACCATGAAAATCATGATGTGACCCTCTGATCTCAGTGAGATCTTAACACTGATGGTACAAATGTCAGCACTACTACTTGTTCCATCTCTTGCCTGAGAAAATACAATGAACACCCGGAAGAGCTGCACATTTTACTATGAACTGGGCTTCACTTCAGTGAAGCAAAGGGTTGGCATTTGGGAAACACCATTAGTGAAGAAGGCTAGGCCTAGCTTAGTTGAAGTCATATGTGTATTTAATGTCCAGGTGCTTGAGAGCTGAGATGAACCTTAAGTAGACGCACAATCATATCTCTACAGAGACTCTAGGGGTGGTGCCTCATTTCAGTGATCTTCATGGGTGCAGCTTGAGTAGTGGGAGAGGCTCAAAGGGTAACAAAGCCACCTTTCCCATCATATGTGAGTTTTGCTGAGGCACCAAACGTTTGAGGTGCTTTCAACAGTTCAGCTGATTACTCAGACGAGGATTATAAAACTTCTGATGTCAACAGTGCCTGCAACCCTGAATACATATGGGGATATTATTACATCTGGGGGTAGTGTATTTGTAGTCTTCCCTTCAATATACCTTAGAGCAATGCCTGAATGTTCGTGACAGTAAAGCACCGTTTCTTGGCACTGATTGTATGCTGTGAGTTGGTCTGTCAGCAGCTGGGCTGTGCTTATATAATCCAAACTGCAAAGTTTCAAAAAAGGTAATTAAAAAAGAACCCAACTAAAATCAGAAAATGTGGACAGTGAAAAATCTTTATTGTGCTAGAATCATAATTCAAAGCCAGTTCTAAAAGTAGCAAGAATAGCATTAAATGTATATCTATATATCTTTTTAACCTTTATACAGACAGCAGGAGCACTGCAAGCTAAATTTGCATTTCATAGTGGGAAACAAAACCATCCCACAAAGATATGATAAATCATCAGAGGAACAACGAGGTGCCCTGACACATGCATATGTTTTTCTAAAATCACACAGAATGAAGATACGAGACACACAACCCAATCTCCATCTCAAAGGTTTATTAACTATAACCAAGCCTGACTACATCAAGAGCAGTCTCACTGAAATTTGAAATATGTATTTGTTTCCAACAGTTATTCCCTGTTCCTTTTTTATTATTAATTTTTGGACAATTAACTGACCTAGTTTTCAAATCACAAGAATTCTTAAGACAGTCTTTGTTATATAGGTGCAATGGCAACACAGATTTACTTCCAGTGATATTTTGGTTGTGGGGAGGAACAAAAGGCTGTCATTCCTGCAAAGATGTCGTGTAAGAAGATTATTCATTCTGGTTCAACTTTGTTGACTTCCATGAACATATAGCAGATACAAGTTTGGACAAGTAAGTTTATTAAGTGAAACCAAACGCAAAATGTCTATAGAAATTGTATTTTGACAGAAGATGCAATTTCTACAAAAGAAATATACACTGAAAGATTTGCATATGAAAATTTCCATTCACATTTTAAAAGTCTATTTTTTTCCTATAGAAAACCAAAATAAAACATTTCAGTTTGGCTTTGTTGGACCCAAATTAGAGTATTGGGGGGGGTGGATTTGAAAACCAAGACAGATTGTTTTAAATCAACCGACTTGGCATAAAACTGCATTTCCTACCAATATATTTACTTTGCCAATCATAGTTTCAGTCCCCCATTTCTTTTGGGCCAGCCTTCCTAGAAGACCACATATCCTATAACGTAATAAATGGATTTCACTGACACATGGCTTGTCTACAAGATAATTAATTCTCAGTAAGCGAGGATATGAATTTACAGTGTACTAGCTATGCTGCACTGACTCTCCATATGGACATCCTAATTGCATTGTGGCTTACTCTATCTAAAGCACATTAAGGATATAACTACACAGACTTGTTACTGGGAAGAAAGCGAGAATAAGGGTTTACTACTCTCCTATGGCATTAGCTGCTACGCTTGAATTGCCTTGGTGAGCTCTCCTTTCTTGCACTAATGGGGGAGAGCACTGAGTGTCCAAGCTGGACTTATTGCAGGCTGTCTAATATGCTACAAATCCACATCCTGACTCGCTCTTCCTTCCCTGGCCTCTTCACTGAAGTGCTGATCTGTGTGATGTGCCATACTCCAAATCTTCGAATAGCTTACTTGCTTTGCGCACTTTGAATTCCCCCCTGTGCGGATGCATATTGAAGAGAGACATCTATACAGCATCGCTTGTCAAGATGCAGTTCTGTGTGCATTCACCACCCAGTATTTTCGTTTTATCAACACGTACCGCATGAGGGCTGTGTTCTCCACTAATGCCTTCAGTCCTTACTGTGGTTTGATCCTGGGTATAACATTAATGCCAAAACCATTTTGAGCAAACCTCAGAAGAAAATTGGTTGCATAATTCAGCCTGGATACCATATATTGACTGACACTACTCCAGGCTGCACTCCTGCCTCCGTTTCCAGCTGCGTTGGTACAGGCAGGTGGTAATTACCAGCAGGTTTGGTAGGAAGCATGTACCTATCAAGCTCAAGGCTTTCTCCACTGCAAGTGCAGCTGTGGAAGCTCAGGCTCCCAGTGCCAAGTTGTATGCTGGCACTCCTCTTCCTCCAGCAGCTGCTGTCTGGCTATGTGAGTGGCCTGTGCTGCTGAAACCACCTTACTCCACCACGCCTCTGAGGAGGGGGTAGAAGGCCATCCCACAGGTGAATCCAGCTCATCTGTACAGGTCAGTAAGGTAACAATCGTAAATCTCACAGGAGGATTTCTTGTGAGACTTCCACAAGTACTGGTTTCTAGGCAGGACTAAACTATACGGGAGCAGACTTCATTGCCACTGAAGCTGCTATGACCAGAGAGTTCAGAGATATTAAAAAGGGGGAAACCTCTCCGCTCACCACCTTTCAAACAAATATTGTGAGCCAAGGACTAGCAAAACCCAGTTTTCTGAAGATCTGTGCCCACTCTCCTGTGTTGCTCCCTCCAAAACCTGGGGTCTTCCCTCATCTTCTGCCTCAAGTTACCCAAGAACCTCCCAATCTCTTGCAAGACTTGGTGCTCTGTGCCACAGGATTTCGTTGCCCTCCCATACTCCATACACATTTTCCTTTCTCGTGCCCAGAGACATGTAATGTCCACAGTTACCTACAGGTTTCTTCCCTCCTTGTTTTTCCCTGCCACTCAAAGGGCTGTTGGTGTTGGATCAAGTTTGAAGCTCATTTTGCCCTTATGTGCTTTACCCTTCATCTCGCTAGCCATTGCCTCTTGGCAGCCAAATGGCATGGAAAAGAGAAGTGTTCACTGTATCTGGCAGTCAGCGATGGCTCCTTTGCTCCACTGATGATTTTCACTATCTATCTCACCATCTTTAAGACCTGTGACAGATTAGGCTGACAGTAGGTAACGTGTTCAAAACTTATTGGGGAAAGATGTGGGGGCAGTAACAGACAAACAGCTGAACAGATTCACATATGGGACAATGTGATAAGCCCCATTTTCTTAGACAATCAGGCCAAAAGTTCCCAAGATTTTGTGTGTTCCGTGTGAGTTTCTTCGTACATGCTAGGGAGTTTCAGAAGTTTATGCTTACATCCATGGTATTTTTATTTCTAGCCAGGGATTGACATATACTTTCCAGGTAAGGAAAATGGACGAATTCCACATCAAAATGTATTTACAGTGAGTGGCCATCCTAAGCATACAGTTAGATCCAAACAAATGTGAATTTGCAAGGTGCTTTAAATCTAAAATTAGATCCGAATTTTATACATGTATATATATGTGTCTATGCATATATACATATCTATATAGGTAAGATCTACTGTCAATTTATGAATAGCATAAACCAACATTTCCAAACTTTGGGACAGCAGCCTGGTATTGAAAATAAATAAATAAAAAATCTGAAGCAAAATTCCTCAGCAACAATTCATCTCAGATTTAGACCACCTAAATCGTGCAGCACAACGCTGGGGAGATTTGATCAGATGTAGTCATTTGATACAGCAAAGACATGCTATCAAATCTGAAGTTTTCTACTGTAAGTAGATCCTTAGATGGATTGTAAATGTTATGTTGTTTTATGGGAATAATCTACATAGTGAATATTGCACTTAGAAGCTAGGGTTTGAAGCAAGAGATTCCCAGATAAATTAAAACGCTTTATTTTTTTTCCTTGCAAAATTTGGCTCTTCAGTTTTTCAGCCTGAGGAGAAAAAAGGAGTCTCTAGGAATTAATTTCTAATGCACTTGAAGAATTTTCCGTTCATGATTCATTCATAGAGAAAGAAACAGTGAAAACCTTTTTCCACATCAGCTTGCAACTCCATTCATATTTATCAACCAGTTCCTAATCCATTTAATCCAGCCAGAGTGCCTGTGAAAAGGAGAGAGGTATGGTGTGAAATGTGACAGCCACCAGAGCAGCAGGAGGAATCTGTTATTTCATACCCATCCTTCCATGTCGCAATGGTTTTGCGGCTCCCCGCGCGCGGTGGGGTAGGCGCCTGCATAGCAGCGGTTCCCAGGGATCCTGTGTCTGTCTGCGGCGGCACCTCAGCCCTGCTTCCCCCATGGCTCCACCGAGAGTTTTCTGCCCCATCTACTGAGGCAGTGTCAGGCATGGCACAGCTGGAGAGTGGATGCTTGGAGGTGGGAAACATTTGCTTTCATTAATTTTTTCTTTTTTACTCAATGTTGCCACTTCCCCTACCTTTTCACCTGGGGAGTTCTAAGGGACCGGCTTTGTCCCTGTGCCTGTCCCATGACATTTGCGATGGTACACCTGTAGAGATCAGTTCGAAGGATGGGCTTTGTATGAGCGAAGGTCAGCTGCAGACTTTGAATTTTGCGGATGTGTATATTTGAAGTGCTTGTGTTAATAATGTGTTTGAATCACGAGCCTCTTCTCAAACTGTAATGCTGCTGCGCTCAGCTCTGTGCTTTGATGGCATTGCAAGCTTCGTTCTAGCCTCTTAACCGCAATCTGTATTTTCTTGGCACCAAACGTGTGAAGAAATTTGGGATTTGGTCGTTTTTTGTTGGAGAGGTGAATTTCATCCTGTAAGAGAGGAAAAGTTAGAAGTTATACTTATTAATAATGGAAACTCATATTAAATTTGGATGCTTGCAGCGGAATTTTAGATTAAGTGTTAAATTCCCCAAGCCAGGAAAAAAAAAAAAAAAGACATATTCTCAGCCATCCAGATTCTGTTCATGGCTAAAATCTAGAGTTGGTAAATGCTGATCACAACAGTACGGAATTGTTCCACGGTACCGGCTATGCCAGTTGCACAAGTGCATACAGTGCAGGAGAAGAAGCTCTTATCATTTATTTCATTTCATTTGCCTAATCCTCAACGCCACAGCAGAGCTCCCCAGGACACCAGGGTTAACCCTCCCACCCTGCCTGCTCCTCTTATCTCCTCGGTTTGATCGGTCCCTTTGCTCTCCTGCTGCCAGTGCACCATGAAGGAGAGAACACCTGGATCCCCGGGCAGAGAGGGAAAGCCATCACTTCGTCTTCCCCCGGTCCTCTGCCTCAAAATTTTCCCATGAAAAGGAGAAACAGAAGGAAAAGGACAAAAACTGGGGGAAGGGGAGAGATTATGGGAGCAGCCCAAGCTCAGAGAGGAGGGTGAAGGGAGCTGCACCTGGCAGGAAAAGAGGCATTTCATCTCCCGCCTGGTGGCAATCCCTCCTGAAGTGAAGAGACTTAAAATGAAAACAGAGACTTCATTTCATGCGGGTGTGCAATGTCTAATGCTTGTTTTATAGAATTATGTGTAAACTCCACACAAATTCACCCTCAGGCTTTTCTGTGGCCTTGCACAGACAGCTCTTTCCTCCTCATTTCAATGTTTAGCTACTTATATTTTACTAAATGACATAGCTGAAAAACTAGTTTATCCAAACACAGTGTCCACTGATTCCAGTGCACAACTTAATTCTAGTTTACATGTAAGTAAATGATACAGAGGTGCTTGGAAATTTTCACCTGGGATGCTCTTCCACCAGTACCAGAAGGCTTAAGTACAAACCACTGCTTACAGAGGAGAGACAGACTGATTCCAGGTTCTCTTGACTCATTTCAATTAGCCAGCCTAATACAATCCCTCGCTGAACATTTCTGATCTTCAAGGTGTCGCATTTGCAAGAAAGCGATAGAGTCAAGAGGAGGTATCTTTGCTTGCCAGATTAAAGAAACTAATTAGATTAAGGATTTTTTAGTACTTAAAAAACAAGAAGTGGGTGTTAGTTCCAAGTCATGCTACAAAACATCAACAGGGTGACCCCATTTAATTATTTCCCTCATTCACACAGCTCCTAGATCTGCAAGACTTCTTGCATTTCACGGGGACAATGGAATACTCCAAAGACAAAAGATGATATTTAAAAAGAAAATAACTAATTAGATGTCAAAGATTTATTTAAAAAATGCTCAGTGAGTGATTTTTCTCAGATGCAGGGCAAACAGGAAGTGGGTCCTATTAACTATGTACCTTCAATCCATATATCCACATGGAATCTAGTCATTTTACCCATGAGCTAGGCTGGGGGTTGCATTAAGGGGGTGTGTGTCAAAGTTCGAGTCAGGGATGTGTATTTGTATGGTTTACTTTTTTTATATGTGGTAACTTTTCTGCGTGAGTAGCTTTCCCAGGATGATTGCTGAAATGGAAATTGGATAGCACAGTATCAATCATTCTGTATGTCTGCCACTAGTGCCTCTACTTCCATAATGCTGCTGCATTTTTGTTCGTAATGCACAAATTCATGCAGTTTTCATTATAGTTCTGAAGCAAAGGTAGAGAGAATTGGAAAATAAGAAAGTACCAGTCAGCACCTTTCCAAGCACACACATGCACAATGTAAGTTAGTAAGACCCAAGTGCCAATCTGATATAATTTTAAGGCATAAAATCATGGAATAGTTTTCCTCAATATTCAAGGTGTGTCTATGGCAGAAACTTACTTGCTGGTCAAATACCACCTATGTTATAAGCAGTTCTGCAGCATAGTTATAAGGAAAATCTTTTGCATATTATTACATCAAATGAAGAAAACAGAAGCTCCCTGATTAAGAAGACATTCCTAGAAAAGCTACGAATAACATATAAGGTGACTAGTATCTTTTTCAGGAAAAAAAAACCCAAACCAAAACCAAAATACCACAAGTGCTTGAGACTAAGGACTTGTGAAGTGCTGGTAATACACTACATGCAGATTCAAAAGTGCAAAATGCTACTAGCTAGAAGATGATGACAGATCTTTGCTCTTGTCAGCAGAGAGACAGTGACTGTAGCAAGTCATTATCACCCAAGTTGTTACTGTGAAGTGTAAATAAAACAAAAATAGCGACGCAGAAGATTGTAAGATTGTTGATCCAGATTCTGGGTATTTGGAAACGAGCAACAGAAGATTCAACCAAGAAGCACCTTCATCATAAACTAGAAGCAGAGTTTAGAAGAGTGGTATGCTTTACCATGAAAAGAAAAATCATCCTGTATCCAGACAGCTTGTGATAAACCTGACACAGATAATCTAGCACTAAAGACAGTCTAAAGCAGCCAATTCAAAAGAAAAATACCTTCAAGTGGTTCTGAGTAGAACAGCTTTACAGATGAGAGATGACATCAAAGTAGAAACTGTGAAAGAGTTGTTGTCTTCTTGATGCTGAGAATTCAATCACGGTTCACTAATTATACCTATTTCAGTCACAGTCTTTCCTGCACGGCATTAGCAGAAGAAAGATTTAAACCCATCAACCATAATACTTCACTCACTTGAAGTTCTACTGCCAAGATTTAGTTTATGCAGTCACCTGCTGAAAGAAATCCATCCACCAAAGCACATTTTGCTGCTATTTATTGTTCAGTCTTTAAGAGGCAATGTGGAGCTTATTTGACTCTGATATGGCAAATTTCAAATGGAAGAGGCTGATACAGCCCTTTTTAACTATAAGCTAGGATGAGCCTCAGAAGAGGAGCTGGTACTGTCACCATACATTGTCTCCCATGCGTATGGTGTACTGGCTTGTGATCACGCTGATAGACTTGAGGAGACAGTACACAGAGAAGATACATCACTGCTTCTCAGCCTCTATTCACTAGGTAACAGCAAGAAGAGCCCCTGAGTAACTCTTTGAAGAGCAACAGAGAGCAATTACCATTGCTCTGAGAGACAGTAGTGTCAGGTGAAGGACAAAGGATTACAGAGCTTGTAGAGCCTGGTTTGGATGCTTCTTTCCTCACACAGGAAAACAGCCCTTGAGCACTTTGACACTACCTTCAAATGCTGTTTGTACACATGGCCTTTTACATATGCTTGCCAATCTACCATGTACAAATGAGTCTTCTGATTATTTGCTATTCATTTATCCATCCCGATCATAAATGTGGAGAATTCTTGGTTTAGACTTGTTTCCTAACACTCCTTGGGGAAAAAAACACCAGTATGTTAGATCATTGAGGAGACAATAAATAAAGATACTCAGATTCAAAGATGTAAAGGGATTTACTATCAAATCAAGAGCAGCCAGGAAGTACCCCAACAGAGAGACATAATACAACTTTATAGTTGCAATTCAACTCAAGCATATTTTTAGATGCCTAGGATTCACTGAGACTGAGCAGATGTTGAATATGTACTTGCTGTTCTTGAGGATAGTTGGATGTGCACAGATAATGTTAATTGGACAGGTTTGCTCAGTTTGTCAGCTGGTCAGCTAGCTTGCAAAACAGGGTACGTAGCCTATAGATAGCTACTGAAAGCACATAGAGAAGCAAGCATACACTGATTTCAAGAAGAGGCTGTATTAATAATGACTTGTCTTCATAGAAATGTTACGACCAGTTGTCCAAACAGAAATTTTAAATGTTTCAGACATCAATGATAAGAAAGGTATGATCTCAGGAGCGGCACACATCTTCTGAGCAGACAGGAATTCATTTTGAAACTCGACTGTTGCTCAAAGCAGAGAATTAGAAATCAGAGACGTACTGTCATGCCCACGTAGATCCTGTTCCCCGAGAGCTGGCAATATGGAAAAACCATGAAAAAAACCAAACCACGGCAACTTTAGCTACAGGGAAAAAAACAAAATGTGGACCCTGCTGAAACCATCCTCAGGCCATCTGTCTGCATTTCTGTGAAATGAATGGTTAATATGATATTTGCAGAACGTGTCCCGTGATTAGCCCTCCCCATCAGCACAGAAAGCTACAGAATGGATGCACTTTTCATTATATCCTTGGAGATACCACAAAAGGTCTGAGAAAAACAGCAGAGGATCCAGTGCAAGAATTCATTTTAAGGACATAAAGCTGGGCACAGCTTCCAACAGGAGAAAATATTTGGGTAGGGCATCAGTAGTCAAGCCTTATTGAATTCTTTGCTAAGGAATGGTGGAAGAAGGATTGCAGAGATAAGCTCCACAGCACATGTTCTCTGTTTCCCATGAGATCTTTACTCCATATGTACTCCATGTTTCAACTGGTGAGGACAAATAAGACATAATCATTTCTGAAGACAAATGTCTTTGTACTCCTGCTTCCACAGACAGCTTTATCTTGTCTGATATACGAGCAGGTTGGACCATGGGTGTAAACGAGTTCCGCTTCATTCAGTAAAACAGAATGCAACATTGGAAGAAGTATGCAAAAAACTATGCACAAAGTCTGCGCAACTTTTCCATGCTTTTGGTAGTTTTAGCAACAGGGGAAGGCTGGGAGCATTAAATCACCTGCAAAGAGAGTATAGTTATTAAGAAATCTTCTCTGAGCTTGGACAAGCACAGGAGAAATGGATTTCTTTCTGCGATTAAAAAAATCGTGTTCTATCTGTCTGTGCTTAAAGGTGCAACAAGCAATATCAGTGAACGTTGTTAGCAACATCTCAGTGCCAGCTTCCCAACGTATCTTTTCTGAAATGTCTCTTTTCTGAAAGCGCTGTGTGCATACTACCAAGCAGGAATTTGAAAATAATTTCTTCTCTGTTAACCCCCTTGTGCTGCAACCCCCAATGCTGCAGCATTGGCCAGACAACTGATGCCAAAGGGAATCTGAACCATCCAAAGCTGTCCTCGAGTTCAGGGAATGGAAGTCCACCCTGCCCATGCCATACCAAAGCATGTAAAAATTGTGAGAATGACCCTAAATGCCTGGGCTGTGTACTTAGCAAAGCTGTACCAAAGAAGATTGAAGAAAAGCTCTACAACATTATTTTAATAAAGATTTAAATGAGATCAGTGTTTTTAGGAGTATACATCTACTGTCTTGTGTGCCCCTTACAGCACAGCTAGTACTCTTAATTGAGGGGAAAGACTCTTTCTTCATTTTCTTATTAAAAATGTTCCCAAATAATAAATAGGCGAAATCTCACTATGCAAAATGAATTATAAATACATATATAATTGCTGGATGGTCATTAAGAACAAAATTGCAACTACTAAGCTGCCAGTCACAGCAGATTATCATATTTAAATAAAAGTAAATGGATAGAGATGCTTTCAAAAAGTATTATTAGAATTTGCCACCTTACATGGCAACAGCAACATGGCAACAACAGGACTCCCAGCTTTGTTCATAGGCTTATTTAGTAGATATTTCTTAAAGGCAATTGCATATTCAGAGTAATTAAAGATATTGATATTCCTATTTCAGGAAAAAGTAAGGTTGCTTTTTGGAAGACAGAGCAATACTAAGGAGAGAGGAGTACAATGCCTAAGCAGTAGTCTCAGAAAAGTTTAAATCAAAAGCAATTTAATTTCATGAAAAATTGAGTGGTTTCAAAATATGCGTGCAACCTGCATCAAGATAACATGAAGATACTTTGAATTTAAAACACATCTATATTTGCAAGAGGCTGCCATAACTCCTAGTTGCAATACATCTGTGGGTTGGATTCAGAGCCTGAACTTTGGTGTCCTGGGTAATACTCCAGTAGCTAGCACAGCCGCTGCTGTCAAGAAGGGTGTGGGATTTTTTTCCATTCTTGCTGCCTATCATCTTCTCCTTTTCCTGTATCTTGGGCCAAAGAAAACATCTCCTTGGATGTTTTGTCAAAACTTAAGTGGTTTGATTTCAACACATACTCCCTCACAATAAAACTCTTCCATGACTCACATGCCTCTTGCAATTTTGAGTGACCGGAGGCTTGGGCAGTGCCTGGAGCCAGGTGGCTGTGCCATGCTCTGAAAGTCTGGTGTGGGCACTTCCAGCTCAAGAAAGGCCTGGCTGTGGTTTCATCCATTGCTCATTCAAAGGCCATCAGTACCTTTGCTAACATTACCCCTCACTCCACAGTTCCTTAACGTCCATATCACAGACCGCTAAGCATATTCTAGGGGATTCCTCCTGGAAGAAACAACTAAAACCTTTGCTGACATGGAGCAGAACAATGAAAAACTGCTTTCAGATCCTAGAGCGGAATCCAAATCCTTATTTTTAAATTTTCCAAAGATTTGCCATTTACTTCTAGTCACTGCAAAGTTCCCTAGATTTGAACAGCCAGCCTAGTGATAAAAAGATTGTTTGCTCCTTTTAGTACATTCCCAACTTATCTGCAGCAGCAACTATAATCGCTTATAAAAATTAAGATGGAAATAAAAGATTTCTGCTATACTATGACTCAGATCCAGAGTAATACAGAGGTCTAACCAGGGCAATTGAGTGGCAATACTACTAATTTCAATGGTAAAAATCTCTGAGGAAGGAGTGCGGGAAAGGGACATTCTACCTTCATTTCTAACCTGTAGTAACACTACTATGAATGAATTTTAAAACCTGTGGGAATTTGGCTCAAAAGTAATAATGGAAACACTGACAAAACCAAAGTTTTGTCACAGGGGATGGTCTGCAGTCAGAATTATTCTAAAGATAGTTTAATCCTAGTAGGACTATTCAAATATAGAAACTAAGATTTTTAAGTCATATGTAGTCTAATTCAAGACTTTTTATGTTTCTGCTAGACAATCCTTCGAGCTACTGTAAAGGATATCTACTTGTAATTTATTCAAATTTTGCTGTGCCTGAAACCAAAGGAATTTGAACTTTCTGGGGTTTATTTTATATTTCTTTCAAAGTAAACTGCCATACAGTCTAACATATCATCAATGAAAAATATGTTGCAAAGAAAAACAGCTATTGAATACTACTCTCCTCTAATTATTTTCTCCAGCAGGTGGTGAGATTATTGTCTTCTGTAACATTATCTACTATAAACTACAAATAGCAAAGTTGTAACTTAATATGACAAAAACATTAACGCTCTCTCCTGATGTTCTGATTTTTTTTCTTTTAACACTTGTGAGAGCAGGGGACAATAGAGTAAGGAGAAAAAAGTTGAATTTAATAGCTACATAGCTGTGATACTTTGCTTCATGCATCTTACATATGCACCTCATAACCCTACATAGTAGATTATTAACAGTGTATATTATACTTTTTTTACCACAGAGTCAAGAAGTGAATAGGATATGATGTGATCTCAAATTAGAGTACCTTGATGTGATTTCAAATTAAGGTTCCAATCCTACAAATATTACATCTAGAGTAACTTTACTTTCCTTCAGAAATTTCAAAATCAGTAGGATGACCTTTATGCCCACAGTTACATATAGATCCAAACCCCAAGAACTTCTGAACATGCCGAACTTGAAACCCTTGGCATTTTTTGTGTCTGAAAATGAGACATGATATTTTTGTTAAAATTATAATTATTCATAACAACAGAACAGTTTTTAGACTGATTCAGCTCTCAGCACTTCAACACTAGATTTGGTGCAAGAAACCACCAAATAACAGTGAGAATAAAAAGAGATAAAAGGATGCAGTAGGCAGATATAAGTGTCTGTAAAAAAACAGATATAAAGTTCACAAAGGGCATATTCCAACTTTAGTCCACCAAAATCATTTACCCAGCTCCTATTTTGAACAATGCAGCTTGTTACTGAACCACAGTGAAACAATTGCAGTGACAGGGGTGTCCAAAGTCATCAAAGCTCTTTAAAAACTGTTGAAGAAAACTCAGCAACTTAGACATGCAGACAAGCAAATTCGTAGCCTCATTGTTTATGAAGGACACAGCTGTGCAATTCTCCATAAGATACCAATGAAAGTAAAGTTGTAATAATTACATCAAAATTAATCATTAGTTACAACTGCAAACTTCATTCAAAGGCCATCAAAAAGGATGTAAAAAGCTAGGAGATGCCAGAATTAAGGATGTCTGTGTAACCTCAGTTTAGCCCCCGTAATGAATACACCATATAATGCAATCTGCAATTATGTGATAATACATTATTTTCTGTAGGATCATTGCCTCTTTCAGTTCACAGCAAGGATTAAGTACATGAGAAAACCAAAAGGAATAGGATTTGAGAGCTTTCAGAGCTTGGACTTGCTTCAGTTGAACTCAGTGACAAAACTTTTCAAGATTTCACCCCATAAATGTTCTTAAACAGGACTGTTAATTTTGTTGTGGAAGCATGGTTAGCAATCATTGGGAAAAAACCCAAAGACACCAAAGGGGGAAACCCCCCCCCAACCTATTATCCTTCTGCCTGCTGCTGCTTGCCTGTCCCCTCCGTTGGAGTTATTTGCCTCCTCAATTAAAACAAGCGACACAGACAGCTGATTTGACATTGGAGGAGGCAGAAGCTCTGGAGGATGCGCAGGGGCACGTGGCTGGAGGACAGGGGTGGGTGAGGACCTGTAGGAGTTGCTCTTCTGCCAAGCAAGGACCTCCTGCCGCATTCGCAGGCGGCATACAACTTCCCTCCCCATCAGCCACACATTTTCTGACCTCTTCCTCCCTGACACCGTTTTCACACTCTCAGTTATGCCAAACATAAATCATCTGTTTGTGTAGCTGCAGTCTATTGTTGTGGCCTCGTCTCGCCGCAGTAGGAATGAGCAGCCGGGGCCTGGATCTAGGCTGTAACCTCTCTAAATAATAACGCAAATAGTCTACTTTGTAAAAACAATAATCAGTAGACTAATTACTATTTCACGCTGCCACTTTCAACTACCACAGATTTCAGAAATGCAAATTCGGAACTGCAAATGTTATTGCCTTATTGCACTTTGAGAAGAGCAATGCACCAGGAACATGGAGCCCCATCTGGTACAGGTAGGACAGGAGACCTGGCTGCTAGAAACAAATCCATCTTGTAAAGGGTGAATCTTGCCTAAAAAAAAGCAACGTGGCATTTTTGAAAGGAGATAATGCTGTGAGCAAATAGAGGTGAAGTTATGAACATAATCTGCTTGGATTATGAAGATTAAATGGCATTTGACATACTTCTGCATATTAAACTGTCACATAAGGTCAGGAAGTGCAGGACAGAAAGTGCCGTCCTTGCCTGCTTACAAAACTGTCCAGAGGCAGATTTCCCTGATTAAGACTTATTAGTTAATAACCCAAAGAAAGCCAGGGAGTGGAATGGCACGTGTGAGTGTGTGTGTGTGTGTGTGTGTGAGTGTGTGTGTGTGTGTGTACATACTGCTTGGTAAAGTTTACAAGTGCCTCTTTGCCAGGGTGGATGGGAAACAGCGACTCATCAGCAGAAGACCAGCCGGGATGCCACGACAGCAGGGTGTGCTGTCAGTGTGGGGGATGATTGGGAATAAGTAACCTGGTTGTGAGGGGCTTCTCTCATGGGAGCATGCTCAGGCGAGCAAATCCCACATGGAATGCCGGGCGGGCCATCTCGCGTGGTGATAGCCGTGTTGGGTAGAGGAGTGTCTGTAGCATCCCTCCATCCACACGGCTGTCATCCATGCTCGTCTCTTCCCGGGCCACAGCAAATTTCCACCAGGCTGACTGCAAAGCTACTCAATGGCTAAAGTACCCTTACTCTTTACATCCCACACTTTTGTTCCAACCACCCAAAACCTTTTTGTTTCTCTCAAGACGTAGAGAAAGCTGCCAGCACGTGGTTGATGTTAGTGGATTTCTTTGCATTCAGAGAAAGGGCTAATTATTCCAGAGAAAGGGATTAGATCCTGAAAGGCCCAAACAACAAAGTCGTACTGCTCATAGGTTTCATCACCTCCACACAAGTGGGATATTGTATGGTTAGGAAGGGGGGTCTGAAAGGTAGACGCTGTGTCTGCTATACAATTGTAAAGAGATTTCCAACAACTAGAGAGGGGAAAGCTCCTTAGAATGACCAGAAGGATAACAGGAAATCAAGGAAAATTAAAGGAAAATATGGGGATATCAGAAATATTCTGACAATTAAAGCACTCCCAGAACACGTGCCCTGTTTCCTGAGGGAAACCACATGCCACACCTTACACTCATCCTGGGATGGTGCTCTAGCTAAGAGTCTCTGCCTCATCTGTCAGGCCCAGGCCAGTGTTTCACGGGGGTACAGATCTCCTGTAGGCTGCTGGACCACAGGAAAAGCTGGGGCAAAAAATTTCAAAGCGGAAGCTTTAAGTTGGATTTACCATTAATCCTCAGACCAGCACAGGCAGTGAGAGGCAGTGAGCACACGGCTCTCCCAGGCGGCACGTAGGCACCCAGCAGGTTTTCAGAGGGTCTGCATCTCCCTGCTTTTCCCCCAGAGCACACTGGAAGCTGGCAGATGCCCAGCTCTTGTGAAAAATCAGGCAGCTTCTTAGAAATGTAAGAAACTAATTTTAAATGGCCCTTTTTAGAAATTTGGCCTTTGTTTCTCCACCAGTTTTTAATTTCCTCGTAGATCTTTAACAACAAAATATGTTTAGCAGCAAGAAGAAAAAAAATTCTTAGCAGTAGATGGGGATTTTTCCAGAATCATTTCAATAACAACTATGTATAGTCCTAAACAGTATGAGGGCATGATTCAGTGATCCAAACAAACTTTTGGGTTGAGACCAGCTGTTACAAATACTTTTTTGCTCTTTTTAGGAATAAAAAGAATCTATGTGTATATTACACTTGGGCTGAGACTTAGGCTACTTCTTGTTTGCTTTTCATCATGTTCATGCTTATTCTCATTGTTATTGTATTGCTTTCATCTTCGATAAACAGTATATTTCTTTAAAAGCCCAACGCCTCTGGTATCTGCATTTCAAGATTCCTTGTGACTTGGCATAGCTCAAAGAACTGCAGACTAAGTTGCTGACCTACCTCAGATCTGCTTGCTTTCTGGTTGCTGCTTGCACTTTTCAGTGGTAGCAAAGTGACAGTAATATATATAACCTGAGTTAGCGTGTAGCTTTTTCATTCTGCTCTGATAGTTGAGCTACCAAACAGTGAGTGACAGGAAGCAAACAAAGCTAACAAAGAAAAGGAAAAAAAAAAAAAAGAAGCATGACATAAAGTAATAAGAAATGAAAAAATATGAAATTCAGGCAAGAATAATAAAAGCAAATCCTAAAATAAATGGCAGGATTTGATTTTGCAGTGCTGGCTTACAGCCAGGTAACTGTCTGAAAAGTAAAACAAGTGAAGCAGATACACCTAAGATAAAAATAATGTGTGTATTCTTTTGAGGGAAAGATGAACTAGAAGAAAATAAAAAGACCTATCAAGAATGATAGAATTGTGTGACTTTAACCCCTTCAGTCCTATGTTGTGCAGAAGAGCTGCTTCTATTTCTCTCCGTTGCTTTTGAAAGAGGCGAATTAGTAATTGCATGAGCACAGTAGTACGTTGTGAACAGAGGGAGGAGCTGGAAACATTTGAAGTTGGATCCTACCTCCTTTTGCGCCCCTCTGGTTTATACTGGGGCATGTCCTCCCAGCTCTGCTCCAGCTATAGCTGCTCTAGTCCTCTCAATCTGGTCAACAGGCCTTGTGAAACCATTTCAGGAGGACAAATGAAAAAAAAAAAAGATCTGCTCTTCCACAACTCAAGTACTTTTCTTCTCATTCCAGGAAGCCCCATAAAAAAAATGTCTGCTGAACTGGATCCAGTCACCACTCTCAGTTACATGGGTGAAAACAGAATCCAGCCCACAAGAGGAGGAACCATTTCACAGGAAAAAGTGCTTTTTCACGCACAAACTTTCAGTAGTATCTTGGCTGGATTTTGGCAAAAATTTTCTAAGTCAGTTTTAATCTTAATTCCTTCTATCTCACAGGGATTTTATTTTTTTTTTACCACTTGACTGGGAGCTATATTTCCATGACTACACTTCTTGAAATGCTTTAAAAAGCGTTCAAAACTAAATGGTCCTCATGATTTTTTTTAGCAAAAGCCAATCCTAACGTGATAGCCAAATCTAAAGCAACTTTTCTATGGCTGGGAGAATTCCTCTCCTCTAATCCCTGGAAGATGTGAATTTTATTGCTGTTACTGTCAGCTGTCAACTGATAGGAGTAGACTGGCTAGGAGGAGGCAAATATGAATAACGCATTCTTCAGTCATAAACTCATCCTTTACATACATGTCAATGGTGGTAGGAATCGTCAGTCGCTGAGCAAAGGGAAGCTCCCACAAACATCCTTCTCACAGCGGGTTTTAGCTCCCATTTTCTGGGTGATGACTGGCCACAGTTTTGATGCACAACGGACACCAATCCCAAACGAAGTCCCTCCCTGAAGAAGCCCGTACAAATACCCTTCTGCAATGAACTCTGCCTGCCGTTATTCTCAACAGTGATAACAGAGGCCAAAAGAACTCTTACAGTCTTGTTAAGCTTATATGAAATAAAAGCTACTTATATGTCTCTGAAACCACTTCATAGCGAAGATGGGTAAACATTGGCTTTTTTATGGCTACTGCTGTATATGTTTTTCCCCTTATCTTAATGCAGATTCCCGGCATATCGGTATATAAATAAAGGCAACCTATCCATTTCCCTTCCAGATTTCCAAGAAAAGTTACAAGCCAATTAGCTTTGTATCATAAGCTTTATTGGCAGCAGAAAGCCAGAATCACAGGAACATTTGGTTCCCAGGAATTTGGATCTCGTAAGAGAGGGCCAGTGCCAACACTAACCAGAGTGTCTGCCAGTTGTTGTTCTTCACAGCTACAGCTGGCTGCCATTTCCAGCAATGCTGTAGATTAAAGATCAATACCTGATCAGATGCACTTTGTGAGGGGTATGGCATCAGTGGGACATAAGGCTGTTTGTGAAAAAAGAGGTGACCACCGCTCCAACGCCCTCTAAGGATAGACATTAGAGAGAGATGAGAAAACTCCAACACCTGGAGGCGATGCTGAATTTGAAGGCAGGCTTGCTAGGTCCCCCTGGCAGATGAAGTGATATCTGTAATGTACAGATCGTGAAAGTATATTAATCCTTCAGAAACTAGATCACATGGCTCTCAGTAATGAATCCTGCCCAATTTGCCTCCTTGATCTCGGGATCCTTTCTCCCTCCCTCTAGTCTTATTTTCTCACAGCAAAAGAGTGATATTTCTGAGGCTGTCATAGTCCCTGAAACACGTCAGAACATTATTGTTGTAATAACTGCATCTCAATATCCCTCCTGTGCAGTCTCCCGGGATATAGAAAATACTGCCTAGGAATCCTTATTTATGTCTCTAAAGCAGAAGGGCAAGGTTACAGCTTAGATACATGAAGCGCCCTTCTCCTTTTGCCTTCAGTGTCCCCAGCAATTGCCTCAACAGAGGAGCAGAAGAAAACATTAACGAAATACAAATGGCCTTGGTCTTGTTTAACTTTTTGGGTCACTCTTTGTAACATCATTATATTCAAGAGAGCATTCATCTTTGGTCCACGAGGCCCCCCCGCAGCCTCGCACTGCCTGAATAATTGATGTATCTCATCTGCGAAAAGGGGGTAGTAACACTTCTCCAATTCACTGGGATGTTGCAAGGGAAAATTAGTCCGTGTACGTATCATACTCCGAACACAAAAATCTTTGTGCAAGCACCAAAGATTATTAGTGCGTGTGGATATTGTTGTTCCATGACACAGCACCGATCCGAAGGGAAGCATTTTTGTTTGTTTCATAATTCATTTATTGCTAGACACAGCTAAGACAATCCAGCCAAGCGATATTTGAGTTGTGTGGTTTAGTGCAGATTTTAGGAGGCCTTACTTATCACTGTTTCAAGCTGGGTTACTTCAATGATTTCCAGGGAACCCATCTGCCTCTGTAGCATGGCTCCCTAAATCTCTCCTTGAGCAGCCAGGCCACCAGCATGGAGCAGGGAGCGGAAGAAGCATGCCATTTCCCAAACGCAGTAATTGATTTAACAGCAGTTTAAAACAATGTTGAGCATTGTCAAGGATGTTCCTTTGTGGCACTAAATCAAGTTCCTCAAGATGGATTACATACTAACCACATACTATCTAAAAATCTCAAGGGCTGTTTATTGTTCAACAATTTATGATAGCCTTGTTAGAGTACTGCATATCAGGCATCTCTGGAGTATGAGAAGAAACAGAGACAAATAGCATACAAACTATATTGAACAATTCATTACATTATATTGTCGAAACCTAAGCACAGCATGCAGATAACCCTTTTATGCACGCTGCCTTATTGAACAATAATCACTCTGTAATGTTTCTGATATTTAAATCATATTTATAATCACACATTTTAATGCAACATCCCTCATAAAGTTCTCAAGGCATTTTACAGGATGCATAAAGCATGGAAAAATACAAAATTTTAAAATGCAGATTCACCTACCACAGGCCCTGGAGGCAGGCTAATGAGGTAGATATACAAAACTCTAAGCTGACAGTTTAACTGTTTAAGTAGTGTATATAATAATTCAAACACGTTTTAAGATATCCTTAGTTATAAACCTGTTCTTTAACTAAATATTTGGGCTAGGTTGTATAAATGCTTATTTTCAGTTTACAATTATGGTGAGAAACAGCAACATTTTTTGGTTCCTTATTTAGAATCTTCTCCTTAAAAGCTTTCACGGATACCAAGCTGAAAGATAAATTACCGGGGGGGGTTTCCAGTGCCTTTCTGAGCAGTGTTGTATATAACAACACTTCTTCAAAGAGGACCAAAAACCTTGCCTTGCTCCATGGACGACAGGACCGTGAGTTATGTCCTCACGGTTACAGCTCTGCTAGTGATGTCCTGCACTGGCTGGAGCACGTCATCCCATGCCTCAGTTTCCCAGAGTATTTAGACAGATTTAATAACACTTCTGTTTCAAGCTTTTGGTACACATGTGTGTATGTGTGCCTGGAGCATCCCATATTCGTGGTCATTGATGTTATTCAGCCAAGGATCCCATTCGTCTTTGTCTACAACAGCACTTAAGGATGCTTTCCTGAATTGTTGACCAGCACAGCTGGCACTAGACTGGGCATGTGAAATTTGCAGTCAAATGGTGATCTTCTAGCAGTCCACAGCATACAGGCACCTGAGGTTTTCTTGGTTTGCTCAATGGTATTTTAATTCTTATCATAGAAGTTCTGTTCTTCCTACCACAGCAGGTAGTAGCTAGAGCAGTAACAAATTAATTCCTTCTCTTTTATTCACATTCTTTTCGGTAGACCACAACTTCAAAAAATCAAGATTAGGTTAATGAACTGTCATGAAAGTTTTTCTGAGCAAGAACTGCGCCTCTGTCTGCAGAAAATTCTGGAGGTACTGGCAACTTTGTAGGTGTTTTTTTATTTTAACATATTTCACTATGACCAGAAATATTTTTTTAATATGTTGTAATGTGTAAAAAGTGTGGGAGGGTTGGAATATTTTTCTTGATGGCACTGTGTGCATGTGTCTATATTAGCATGGCATATTTGTGGCTTGCATTCAAACTATAGATCAGTTCTCATTTCTGTACTTCCAGACGTTTCCCCCTTCTTTTAAGTTAGCACTTAAAAATAAGGATCAAATGGCAGGGAACTTTAAATAAAAATACACGGTATTTTGATGTTTAAGGATCTCAAAAACAGTACCTCATAGTTTGATGGAAGATAATTAAGCAAATAGAAAAACAGAAGCCAAAATCCTTATGGAAGAAACAGAGCAGAGAGAGACCCTGTGATGGAAGAAGAGCTGCCTAATCAACAAAGTCTAGGGATAGAAGAAAATTTGGAGGATTCATGATCCTTCCTGATTTTTTTTAAAGATTATTATTCTATTTTTGCAAACCATTTATATCCTAAGAGATGACTAAGGAAGCCCAGTGAGTTATGGGACAACTGTTTTTGGCTAACCCTCCAAAGGACAGCATCTTCCCCTGGCCACTTTCACAGCTGGACAGCTGGTGGGAAGGCAGCAGCCAAGAGCAATGGGTGAGGAGACCTGGTCAAAGCTTTTTCTGGTTTATTACATGCCCCCAAGTCAGGCATGAAATACAGTGGTAGACAGTGTCGTGCCACACCGCCACACTTTTATCTTGAACTTCAGCATGTACCTTGTTTCTTTTGGAAATGGCTGTGCCTAGGGTAACAGGAGAAACTCAGCAGGAGTCACTGCCATGCACAGAGGCCAGGTACACACGGTCAGCTGCTTGCACTAGTTTTCTGCAAGCCCTGTCAAGCTGGTTGTCTTGGAAGACACCATCTTTCAAGGGTAAAACCAAGCCAGTCTGCTTTTTCTCCCCCTGAGAGACACCAGACCTGGCCCACAGGTCTTCACAGATCCCAAGGTCAGAAGGAGCCAGGATCTCCAGTCAGGGTTGTAACTCATACTTATGCCTCAACTTTTTCCAAAGATAAAGTTATAACCTATCCTCACTCCTCCACTTCAAATGCTGTTTCAGAGAAGCATTTTATCATCCTTGCAAAACATCTGTATTCAAACAAATAGGAGAGAGAGAGAGAAAAGAAGCTGAGTGAGAACTGGCTTTTCTGGAGTCTACTGCTGGCACCCAAGAAAGAAAGCTCATGCCCACAGGTTGCATTGGCTCAGGATAACCTGAACTTGACCATGCTTAAGAATCCCCTTACGAAATCCATAAATGTTGTTGTGTTACAGACAGCAAAAAGGGCTGGAAAGACTGTTTCTGTGTCGGTGTGAAGGTACAGTTGGAAGTAAAACACAGGGCATCAGTCATCAGCAGGGACAAACTGCAGAGACAGTCTCAGATGACTTTCCACATCGTTGTGCCGACACTTCCTCATTTCTGTCTGAGTCAAAAAAATATTGCTATTTTGGATGCAAACCTATATTGAGCTTTCTCTCATACTTTTCTACGTGTTTTTGTTGTCTCTTTTCCTGTCTAGTCATAATTTTCACCAAAAACAACATGTGAGGATGAGTTTTAGTTAGTGGCTTGAGCACATGGTAGGTTATAGAACTGTGAGCAGTCGGAGACTGTCAGCCTTACCTAATGGAATAACAGATAGAGGGTGAGAATAATAGCTCCCTTGTCTGCTGGTCTATTAATAGAGGAACCATCAATATTGCAAAATGACTGGTAATAAGAATATTTTAAGGATGGGGGTGAGCCTTGGAAATAAATGAACTTTCATTGCTAGCAGGATTGTTACAGCATAAATTAAATGCTTTGAGAAATAGTTTGTTTGGTTACTGGGCAGCAATATAGTATCAAATGTTAGTTATTGTTGTTATTTTTTATTATTCTGCTCTTT
Organism: Dromas ardeola; assembly: GCA_013398915.1. Classification (NCBI taxonomy): domain Eukaryota; kingdom Metazoa; phylum Chordata; class Aves; order Charadriiformes; family Dromadidae; genus Dromas; species Dromas ardeola. Next base: position 239,542 of record VYZM01018149.1, read on the forward strand.
TAATATTTAGTCATTCTTTTTTCCCTTTAGCATCCATGTCCAAAAAATACATAGAACTTCTGACCTAGGAATATATTTATACAACATCACAAAGCTTTTCCATGGCAACAGACCTTGTCAAGCTGTCACAAACACCATAATGACAGATTTCCAAGCAGTTCCCAAATAAATATGATCCTAGCATGTAAATGGAGAAAAATGCGTTTCTTAAGTGACGTGTAGTTCTAAGCACCAGGGCCCTGAGACAGGGTGCAGGTAGAAGAGTTAAAACCAATATTGCACCATGAAAACTAGTAGGAGATTCAATGTTCAGTTAAGACTAAAGTTCATACATTTCCAAAACAAAGGAGAATAAAGGCTAGTTCTTGAGACCTTTTGTCACAAAACTAAACATGACCGACCCCAGTCAAAAGGACTTCTCAAATGATTAAAGACCACTTCTCAAGAGTTGAAGGACTGGACCCTGCCAAGAGAAGAAAGATTTAGAATGGTAGCTGGCACTGGCCCTGCGGTACATAGATCTTCAAAAGTCCCCAAAGAAGTCAAGGAATTCAGGATTGGGCACTCCGATCTAAAAAATTATCTGCCTTTGAGATGTTTTCTGCTTCTTACTGAATTCCACTGAAGTCAGCAGTACTAGTAGGAATAAGGACCTTGGGAAAAATTTTATTTAGAAATGAGCTGCAGCTATGACTTATGAGAAGTGGGTTTAAGCTGTCCCTCCTCCTCATGTTTTACGAGCGCTTACATTCAAACAGGATGTCTCTTAAGGAGGCACGCTCTCATCCACCTACCTGCCACCAAAGTACCTGAGCATCCCAAGTGAAGCCAGACGATATTCTACGTATTATTTTAACTTAATGATCCTAACAGTGGAACTTTGACACTATCTTTTTTGTACTATTGTACAATTTTTCTTCCATCTGCCTTCTCAGAACACACTCCAATAGCCTTACCTTGCTCTTTTCCTCCCCTTACTCACTCTCAGCTTTATGCCTTCACTCATGTTGCTTCCTAACACATTAAACAGTCTCCATGACCTCATCTGTCAAACGTCCTTTTATTCACTTCCAAAAATCTCTTTAAAACCCACCTTTTCCAGTAAGCAAGCTTTCTCCTTTTATCATTTATAATTCTGTCTGTCTTTTTTTTCTTCTTGTCTCTCTTTATTTTTCGCCTTGTAACAGACAGAGCTGGTAGTATCATCAGTAGCTAAAATTGCCTGACATTTCCCATTACAAGATTTTGTTTTTAGTTGCTTATAATTTTGCAGCTTTAAATTACTTGGACTGAATTTTTCCATGCCAGGTGTCTCAAGCAAAATTTTTCTGGAAAGTTTCAGCTAGACTGGTTTAGACAGTTCTGAAAATGCAATTAAGGAAAAATGCCATGGTTTAGCCATTTGAAAGAATTCTTACAGGCACTTTGTTCAAAAGCACTAGCAGCTCCATGTTTCGGTGTAGACATTTCAAGGATTCAGTGAACCCCCTGCGTTTTGCCTGGGGTCTGCTTCTGCCTGCACCCCCAGAAAACTGTCAGCCTGTTGCCCTCCCCGAAAACTCACTTAAACTCATGCTTGATGGAGAATTGCGAGTCTTTGGCAGCTAAATTCTCTAACTCAGTAGGGGCTGGAGTGGAAAAAGTTAGGAAATTCCAGAATTAAGGTTGCTCTGGTAGCCTTAATTAGACCCCCACCTTGTGTGTAAGCCTTAGCATACTATATTTAATTACATGATCACATACAGATTTTTTTCCCTGTTGGACCTGGCCTCATGCAGGGCACAGGATGGGCCTGTGCAGCCCGTGGTGAAGAAGGGCTCATTTGTTTGCTGAAACTGAAAGGCAACCACTGAAGAGGAGTAGGCATGGGAATTAAGACAGAGGAAAAATTGCTTGTACTTTGCGTAGTTGAACGCTTCCTGGAGATTTGGACGTTGCCTCTGTCCCCGACAAAAGAGGGAAAATTCTTAGTAGTTAGATGGGTAGGTTCAGTGAATGAACTAGGGATTTTAGAAAAATTGTAATCTGATCATATATATCAGGGCAATATGAAAGTATACCCTTGAAAGAGGTCTGAATTAAAACTGCAGAGACTTAGTACCTAGGATTTGCATGTTGTGCTCTATAGCTCTTTGCCTTCTTTTCAACTACAAAAAAAAGTGTATGACACTGTTAAGCCTCTACAGCAAGTTAGATCAGGACCCCATCTTTAATCCCTGCCAAGGTAAATCAGGTAAGAAGTTGCACTTCTGAATGACAGTTTCACTAGTGGGGCAGCTCACACATCCAATACATGCACAAAAATAATTATTTTCAGGATATGGACCTTGTTTAAGACAAACTGCCACAGCTGGTGTTGAGAAAGCAGATCGTTGCAAACAGTAAGTAACTTCAGCATTTATACACAGAATTAAGGGCAGGGGGTTGCGGGGGTAGGGGGGGAGAATATCAGGATGTCACAAAGGCTGAAATGAAAGTCTCATTCTCATCTGTGCAAATCCAGCTCCGGCAATGGAAGGGGATGCCAGGGTGGGGTGCAAATGGTACTGCAAAGGCAGTGGGATGGAACCTTTTCGTGTAAATGGGAAACTGTGCTGTGGACACAAAAATGTTCATTTCAATAAAACACTTGAGAAAACAAATAAGGAAGATGCTTGGCACTGTGGCAGAGTTTTATCAAACCAGAAAGTTTTTCAGTTTTCCATGCAGCCCTGGACGTGCTGCGTATACAGTAAAAGACAACAACAACTAGTAATGTTTAGTCAGAGCAAGAGCTATATTTCAGTAGATACCAATTAGTTGCCAAAAACTACTGTGTATACATGACAGAGGTTAAAATAGCTCAGAAGGTTTTATTTCTGAAGCTGTTCTCTTTATAACATAATTCATTAGTCATATCCAGTTAGCACTTCCCTAAAAGTGAACCCGACATCATCACATTAAGAGCTGAGAGCAAAAAGGATAATTAACGAAACAACTAAACTGTTTCCCACAATTATTATTCAAATCCTTAATAAAGGATTTGTGTTTCTTAAAACACAGTCAAAGCCTTTTATCTTGAAATAATTTCTTTTCTTTTACAGAAAAGCAGCATAAAAAAGCTTCTATATGGGTCAGACCCTCATTGCACTGAAGTCAGCTCCTCATTTTAGGAAGATGTGCGGATTGATATACCCCTCACAGTCACATTTCTGTACAGGAAGGCAGAAAAGCTCACTTTGACTAAAGAAAAGGCAAACTTCATTCATGAAGGCAGAAGTTTTATGAACCTTTGAATTTATCTACAAAATATTTTCCCTGTATTTCTTTTCAAGGATTAATTACAAAAACAGTCTGAAAGTATCGCCTGAAACTCCATTATCAAATTAACTCAGAGCTGCACATCTCTGCTGTGGAACAAAGATCCCTTATAAATGCTAGACATTTTGAGAGGGGTGGGTCTTTGTAAAGAAATTATTCGTGCTGTGCTTAATATGACCTTTTCTTGAGCAGCCTTTTTTGTCGTCTCTTATGCTTGTTTTCCGGAATGTCTCCGAAGAAGTCTGTGAGCTCAGTATAGGCTGAGCAATGCCTTAGACTCCACAGTCTTCCACTGAGTTTCTAACTAGGTTAAACATGTTCACCCACCCTTGTTCTGAATTGCCATATGCCTGCAACTTCAGTGAGCTTTGATGGATATAGCTGTGAGGAGGCATTTCATAAAGACTCCCAGCTCTTATGTTCAACTAATTCCCCACCAACGATCAAATTGTTTACCCAGATAGCATTTGGCCGTTATCGAGAATTTTTGATCAACTGTGCTGAAATTCCCAGAATTTTTGCTTATTATTCCCATAAGAAGGGAATGAGAAGTAAAAAATTGATTAACCAATGCTTTACAGGTGACAAGACTGAGGTATAAGCAAATTGAAAGGCTTGTGCAGGGTCATGTAGTGAGACTTTTTTGCCATCATCTCCAAGATTTCTGACTTTCAGGACCAGATTCTGGCTGCTACGTGATTACATATCACAACTTGTGTCTGTTCTCTGACCAAGGTGAACTGGTACTCTGGGCAAGCATAGACTTTGTTCCTCTTCTTTTCCGCCCCAAAGATGACACAGAAGTGCAGTATCCTAATTCTAGCTGCAACAAATGTCTGTGCAGGAGGACTCAAGGTCATGGCAGTTAATCCAAAAGATTGTTTTTCTGTGGATTATCTCAGATGATGTTTTAAAAAAAAAATGCTCTGTATTACACATGGGCCAAAGTTCACGTAACTTTTCCTCTGGACCCTTCTGTCTGTCACATCATGTCTGTTGTCACCAGTAGGGTGGCGTCTGATGGAGAGCGGTGGAGGCAGTCATGTTTTGTGGAGCATTGCATGTGTATCAGGGAGAAGAGAAAGTGACACAGCTCATGTCTCTTCATCTGAGGTGGCTTCTGCACAGCCATTGCTTTACCTAAGGGGTGGAATATTTTTTCTGCCTGACACAGTCTTCATTTCAACAGATTTCAAGACAGTAGAAGCCACATTTGTGCTGTGAGCTAAAAATGCCAGGCTTTTTCCTGGGTAGATGTTCTCTGGGAGATTTCTGCCATCCAGGCATCCTTTCTGTCTCCTTATCTGGAACGCAGAAGACTCTGGAGAGGCCACATTTCCATGAAGCAGAAGAAATAGGTCATTAAGGGCTTGCCTCACAAGCTGTGTAGAAAGGATTTTGACTTTAATAAGCCAAGGCAAAATATGAATAACTGAAGGTCTAAGTCACTGGGTGATCTACCCTGTAATACCTCTGCTTTGATTTGCAGAAGCCCTGCAAATATATAGTCGAATGACCAGCTTAAAACCCACCTCTGCAAACATCCAGGTATTCACAGGGTCCCCTCTCACATTACACAGAGCTCGAGGGATGTTGAAGTTACTGTAGGACCCCACACTGATCCCAGAGAGTGCTTTAAACATGAGTGCCTTCCCGCCTCATCTGTGAAGATGTCTCTTGCATGCCCATAGAAATGTTGATGGACATGCTTCGAGGATGGAATGCAAATGGTGTAAAAATTGTTGTTTTCCATAATAGAGTGACTATTATCAGTAAGATGACGATGAAAGACATCATAAAACAGTTGTGGGAGATGCTGTGCTGCTGAAGATGGCATTTTCTATGCCATGAAACAAGAGACCTGGCCACGGGCTGTTTGTACATTGTCCTTTTTGCACATACCCTCCTAGAGCCCCATCCACCTGTGAGCTTCTGCCTTTTCCAATGCCTTTACCAATGAGACACCCCCTCATATTTGTGATTTTGTATCCTATTTGCTGCTTGTTATCACCATGCTCCTCTAAGCCAGACTCCATAAATACAAATCAGTCTCTTGTCTTCAGCAAAGCCTGACTAGGTGTGCACCAAAATGCATCCACATACCACGATGTGCCCACCCTGCTCTCCCCGCTCTGCCCAGCCCGCGCTGGCCCCGTGGGGTGAGCCTGGACCAAGACCTGGGTGCAGCTCCGCAACACCTTGAGCTCTGCCTCCCCATCCAGTCCTGCCACCCACTGCAGTTCATGCAAGGTTTGGGGTTTGTTTCTTGGATTTTCGTGCTAGTATGCTGGTAGAAAGATGATTTGTGTGGGGATTTTTTTGACTGACTGCCTTTTTTTTTTTTTTTTTAACAAAACCTTTCTCTATGCCTCCGCAGCCTCCAAAGGACAGGCTGGCCCTGTACGTGGTGATGGTTAGGCAGACACCTCTCCCTGTTGATGCTGCACCTGAGCAGACAGAGTCTTCTTTTGCGTAATCCACGATGCTCTGTGGTATGTTTCCCAACCAAATTTTAGTGGGGGAAAAAACCCTGTGTTTTCTCATATTTCCAAGGCGTTCACCAGGAGAGGAGATTCCACACTAAATTTAAGCATGAGATACATGTGGGCTCTGGCAGAAGACGTGCATGCCACAAGCGTAGTTTTCAAACTGCCAAAATGACATCCATTTCTTATTTTCTGTAATGGTGTGGCAAACACGCCACATATGGACCTTAAAAATATATATGTGCATGATGTATTTTAAACCCAACCAGCCTTCCCTGCAAAGCCAGCTCCTACAAATCTCCTTCCTACCTCCTCAAATGGATGGAGCATCCTGCTTTCTGGATACCCCTGGAGCATCACTGGAGATGGACACTTCACTTGTCACCAGCCCTCTTCTCTTTGTGTCCCCCTCCTGCCCTCCCCAGCAGGGTCCTGCAGGGTCCAAAGCCCCATGGGGGTGCAGGGCTGCCCCTGCCCTGGGCCCTCCATCAGCAGGGTCTGGGGAGGGGGTAAGTGCGACAGGATGGGGGGATGTTCTCACAGATAAGCAGCAGTGGATACAGCTCGGTCTTGTACACCCCAGGAGGACTCTGGTGTGAACCAATGACATAAATAATAGCCAAGCTGGAGGCTCTAAGCAGGAGAAACACATAGTTAATATATATGTGCTTTACTGTAGAATTCTTGTGTATTAATGCACAATATATTGACATTTAGTGTGAGAGTTCATGCTTCATAAACATGGAATTGTTCTGTTTTCTCGATTTGTGCCAGTTTCCTATAAATACAGAAATTAGGTAGTTATCCCTAAAGCTATCTCATAGAATTCAAAAACAGATAAACAAAGAATAGCAATGCAATTCAATCATTAAAATTCAAAAAAAAAACAAACAAAAAATATATCTGCCCATTATCCTTTTGATGAATCTGGCCTTTTGCCTCAAAACCACTACCAATTTCAGCTGGCATAAGAGGAACATTTTATGAATACTACCCAGTGTTCACTGCACCGAACTGGAAATGCTAGTCAATAACAGCTCATTATCATTATCCAGATGAGAGGCAAATTAAGCATGGGAACACTATTCTAACGTAATGTAAAGGTTGAAATGCAAAGCAGCAAAAGCAAGAAAAAATTGGGCTAAGACTCTCTACACAACAACTTAAGGACTATTGTGACTGGATCTGAATTTGTTTTTTTTTTTTAACTCTTTTTAAGCACTCTTGCAAAGATATAGGTGGAGCACCAGATGTATTCCTACAGAATTTATCTTTTGCAAAGAATGTTGATTATCAAAATAAAAATGCATTGCAGGAAAGATGGAATGTAGTCAAGGCTCTGTCTAAAATTGGCTACCTCCTTTGATAATTTCTCTTCCCACCACTTAAGCAGCCCACTTGAATGGCCTAGTTCCCAAGACCGTATCAACCCCTCCTGCCAGTTATTTCTGAGATGCTGTCAGTTTTGCACCTTAATGACTCGGTAGACGTCAGCTCCCGTACCAGCCAAGCTTTCAAAACTCTAATTCTTCAGTATTTCAGGTGGGAGGAGAAGGAGCCAGTTTGAAGCTCCCCAGAAATTTGCCCTTCTGCTGGTTTGGAGAGCTTGTGCTCCTGCAGTAGAGAGCCCAAGTCTCAAAGCCTGGGTGTCCAACCTAAGCACACCAGGTAAGTCTGAACTTTGTGACTGTTTTTCTCCACAATTTCAAAACCTTAGTTTGGAGTCAGCATGAAATTGGCGTTCTAGAAAACAAAATCTTTAAAATGGAGGCTGCATCTCCTTCTGTGTGTTGAGTCAGAGCAGTAGCACCGGCAGTCAAAGCAAATTCGCTGTTTTCCCCTATGTGCTGCGCATTGGTTTGATTCACAGCACTGCCAAATGTCCATGTAGGAACCCCTGGGGAGACAGTTAATACAGATGACCCTTCTCAGGTGTGTGCGATAAATGTCAGTGTCAAACTTGTGACTTCTAAGAAGTCAAAATCCCACAGATGCAAACAAATGAGTGGGCAGTGGAAAGGGTAGGAAACACACGCATGGGGGAGTCATTTGTCCAATGGGAGCAGGCTAAATCTCATCCAAAGGAAAAACATCCACCACACATAGCGGCATGGGCCTTACCGTCGGCTGCTTCGTTGCGTTGATCTGCCCCGACTACACCAAATTACCTGCTAACGTAGATGTAGGTAGACTTGCTGGTGGCCAGAGTCAAAACACTCTTGAGAAGAGAACAGTGAATGCGATAATGTCAGCTATAACTGGGCTGAAGAAGGCAGAGAGCTTCAGTGCTCTCCTTGATTGATTATAATTTAGATAATTATACGTTATATTTTAGAGCCTTTCATCAATAAGTGCAAATAGTCTGCTTTGCAAAGTAGGGTTTGTGGGGAAATTTAACCTTTACAGCGCTGGGGCTGCTGGAAGTTGAAGTGAGCTGTGATTTAGTGAAGAGGGCAGGCTGGGCCCAAAGTACACAGGAAACATTTCATTTCCCCTGGCAATGGAAGCATCACTGCCCTAACAGAAATTACCCGACAATTTAGGACATGAAGGTTTGCTTGACATGAGGACGACTGTAGAGAAAACTAGAAATTACTTGAACCCAGAGTCTAATAATCTTATACTTAAGAAAAATAATGAAATGTGTGCAAATTAAATTAATTTGGCCATGATGCCAGGTTTTATGGAAGTGTAAATCATGTGAGGTCACAACTGGAGTTTTTTAGGCAGAAATGCCATACAATTGCAAAAAAAATTATTAATCTACTTGCCCCTCAAAAACATAGCTTCCCCTGATCAGAGGTGATTAGAATTCTGCCTGGGCGCATATGTGTGCATATGTATTTCCGTGTATTTTAAAGGCAACTTTATTTTATTTCTGTCTGTGAAATTCAGTGAGAGGATAGACATCCAAATTTTGGATCTGCTAATTCTAGTGTGGATATAGCTGGTGTTTTTTTAGTGGGGATTTTGGTTCAAATTTGTTATTCTTTTAAATTAAATAATCCAAAGATACAAAAGTCAGTGGTAAGGGGTTCACTTATGGCAAGTAAAGGAAGTGTTAATGTGGAAAAAAAAAAACAGATTAAACTATAGGGTAAATCTAAATAAAAAAGACAGTCAGTGTAAAAAATGACAACACATCACTGTGGAAGATGAGAATCAATGCAGCTATTTTACATGACAGATTTTCTATTCAGACTAAATATATTCTGTCTTGAGCATATTGTGTATTGCCCTGACATCATTTTGCCTTTATTCGCATACTGTGTTAATGCTATCTACAGCATATAGACTCCCATTGACAGCATTTTGCCTTTCCTCAAATCATAACATTGTCTACGCAGACATCCACTGACATTGTTTTGCCTATATTTTCCACTATAGACTCACAGTGACATTGTCTGGCATTTCATTATGTTACATCTCAGCAGGATTCTGTGGGATTTTACACCAATTATTAAAAGTCATAGCCAGGCTCTGGAGTGCTCTAATACCACAAGTTGTCTCCTGCTTCTTATTGAAGGATCACAGAATGCTACTTTCTCAAATATTTATAGGATTCTTGATTTTTGGTCAGCCAAAGAAGTATGTCCCAGATGAGGAACTAGAATTCCTCATCTTCTGGATGAAGAGTGTGGCCTCACTGGCCGCCAGACTGCTCTGACAAGTATTGCTTCAGGTGCTCGCTGCCGTAATTCCTTCACTGCCCGAATTACCAAAATACAGATGTTGGCCAGGGCACCACTCTCATGTCCCTGGATAGGGAACAGGAAATTAGTAGCCAAATTAAAATGGCTTTAGAAAGGGGTCTGCAGGTGGTTAGTCTTACTGGTTGCCATGTTCTTCCCTGGGGGAGCAAGGCGAGCTGGGTCAGGTGGGTCCCGGCAAAGCTGGGGGCTGCAAACTCCAGCACGATTCCTCTCTCTTCTCTTCTCTTCTCTTCTCTTCTCTTCTCTTCTCTTCTCTTCTCTTCTCTTCTCTTCTCTTCTCTTCTCTTCTCTTCTCTTCTCTTCTCTTCTCTTCTCTTCTCTTCTCTTCTCTTCTCTTCTCTTCTCTTCTCTTCTCTTCTCTTCTCTTCTCTTCTCTTCTCTTCTCTTCTCTTCTCTTCTCTTCTCTTCTCTTCTCTTCTCTTCTCTTCTCTTCTCTTCTCTTCTCTTCTCTTCTCTTCTCTTCTCTTCTCTTCTCTTCTCTTCTCTTCTCTTCTCTTCTCTTCTCTTCTCTTCTCTTCTCTTCTCTTCTCTTCTCTTCTCTTCTCTTCTCTTCTCTTCTCTTCTCTTCTCTTCTCTTCTCTTCTCTTCTCTTCTNCTCTCCTCTCCTCTCCTCTCCTCTTCCTGGGCAAAGGCCACTGCCACACAGTGCAGACTGCTCCAAGCAATGGGGCCCCTCTCTATCCAGCTACACCAATACTGATTAAATTTCTACTTTTAAATATATAATTCTCCAGGTGCTTGAAAGAAAGTATTTTGCTAATTTGGGAGCACTTTAACAGTGTAATTAGTGTGGCCATAGGAATTTTGATAGTTTAGATGGAGCTAATACCTGTATAAATGTGCTTTTTCTTATTTAATTAATTTCAACTTTTATTGGTATACCTAAACAAAATTAAAAATTGCCAGCACAGACAGAGTTATAGTAGCGAAACTGTGGTCTCTGCTGGCATGTACGCTGCGGGATGGCATCGGTTCTCCCAGCTGTATAGGCACACCTGTCCAGGCAAACATATGCAATGTAGACCTACTTTCATTCTGCGATAGGTGTGCAAAACACTTTGTGTAAAACGGGGATTAAGATTAATACTGTGGCATGTCATTGTGTCCTGATATTTCTGACATCACTGGACATACCGAGTGTAAATGAAGCAATACGGGGAATGTGAATTTCGTGGATGCAATGCTGTACTGTCAGCTTGCCCCATTTTTGTTATTTTATAATGCAAGTGAAGTATTATCATGGTTCAGAGATGCGTGCATCCATGGTTTAAAGAAAAGCTCAAATAATTTTATTCTGAAAAGACTTCTAGGGTTTTATAATGCATTCATTCTATCTGGTAAACAGAAAGCTGCTGTTACTACTTTTTATTTTCCCTAAGCAAGGAAGCCTTTCCAAGGTATAGAAACCATTTATCTGCTTTAGTCAAGGTGATTTCCATACCAAGGCCATTGTCCCTGCAGTGAAACTGTGATTATGTGGAGAGTAATTGTCTGTGTGCATGTCTGTATACCTTTACATTGTTTCCAGATAAAATTAATGAAAAAGACAGCAGTGGATACAACAAAATGTGCTTTGCCTGCCTGGAAGAGCAGCATTAGTATCTACTTCATATTTTAATAAATTACTGTGCTGTGTGAAAGCTGTACCTGTCCATCATTTGCTGAGCCAGAACGGTCTTCATTATGCTGCAGACGGTTTGCTCCCGTAAAATGCAACACAGTCTGAAGCACTATCATCATCAGTAGCAAAATAAAAACTTGTCATGTACAATACTGACGGCAAAATGGAAATGCTTGGAAAAGACGATTATCTATTGAAATATATGTAGTCCAGAGGGCAAATGTTCATTCAACATATTGACAACAAATACGTAATATCTTTTATGGAGGCTGTCTTTCCAGTTCTCTCTGTGTCTTTGGATATCTCAGCATATATACAGGGCATTATTTCACCTATTGGCCCGAATCCTGAGCCAGCATCAAGTGCCATTGCCCTGCAGAGTTTGCGAACGCAGCCATCTAGAGTGGTTAACGACAGTGCCTGGGTTTTGTGTATTGCATGACATAAACTTTAAATTACTTGTCTAAACTTAAAGTTAAAATTAAATTTGTTTTTCGTGTTTGTTTGTTTGTGTTTTTTTTTTTTTTTCCTAAAAACGTTACCATTAGTAAGATGGTGCCCTTGTAGATCTTTTTCTAACATGGACTGGAAAGTTTTTAAATGAACTTTTAAATACAGTAGTGTGAAGCCCAGATGAAGAAATATTGTACAGTAGTCGCTTTCTTTTTTTTAATGCATCCACATGTGACTGTGGCAGAAAATGATTAAAACAAAGCGAAACTGTCAGACTTTAAAGTGGGGTTTAATTTCTTTATGAGCTTTGTCTATCATCTGATTCGTAATTATTTTATTTCATACCCTCATCTTACGAGAACTTGTCAAAAAGCTTTTGAAATCTTAATAAGTAGGTTCACAGGGCCTTCTTTAGCCACAGTTTTATTAACCTTTTCAAAGAAGACAGAAAGCCTTTAAATTAAGCTGATCTGCAGGCAGCTAATTTTTGTAGTGTCAGAAAATCATCGACATGTGTAGTTTGGGCTATTCTTTCATATATAAACATTTAATAAAAAAACCTGAAACAACTTTTAATGCAATCTGTGTTTACTAATACGAGCTAATAAAACCACATAATATTACTTTGTATTGTGGTAATGGGTATTGCATTATGTTATATGAATTCTATATTAATTGATGCTATACATCACTACAGCACTTGCTGTGCAACCCAGAGGAAGAACAATTCTTGATTTTGCTACTACAGTAGACTTACCAAAGCTGTAAAAACCCTTGGAGACACAAAAATATGAATGCCGAATTGAAGAGATTTATTTGCTTTGCTTGGTATTACATTACGTTACTTTGGATTCAGCATGCCACGTAAGAGAGGCCTTTGCTACCCGTTTGGGAGATCCCAGATACACTTTCATGTAGCTCCTGGGAGCAAAATCTACCCCTCAACCTGAGCTGTACCTGACACAACAGTAAAAAGGTAGGAGCAAAGGTGACTTTTGTCCTTTTCAGTTACATGAACCCACATATATATATACAGTGTGTATAATGTGTGTATAGATGTATATATAGATGTACAATATCCTGTATGTATATAACATATATGTGTATTTGTATGTATACACACATGTATAAAAATACATATATATATACACAATGTTTGTCTACGCCCAAGTATCATTTAATCTTGCCAGCTTGGGTACTGCTAGCAGCATAATTGCTAGAAGCCACATGCTCAGCACAGGCTGCAAAACTCTCTAGAAAGGCTGGATAAACACATAGAAATCTTCCCCATTCTGGACGTGATGCTTTTTCAAGTCCTGTGTTATTATTCCCCAAAAGAGCTAGTTTAAATTAAGGTGAGATCTGCTTCTGTGAGCTGCAGCACTTCGAGCATAGATATGTACCATGGCTCTATCCAGCTTGTCCTCAGATTTGGGGCAATAACAGAGAGATACTGAGAGTTTGCAATGACTCCCTAACATCCAGTAAGAGGATTTATTCTTCCTTTGATGAAAAGGGAAGCAGAACAACAAGGTTCAATTTGAAAATTTCTCAGCAGAAAAATTTGACTGCAAGCTGCAGTTTCATTTATAATGCTGGAGTCAGAAAGAAGCAAATTGAAGGAATAAAGAGCTGGGCCAGGTATAAAATTATCTCAAACAATCACTAGCATAGCCTTCAACCCACCAGATAAAACTTTAGCGCTGCAACAATTATCTTTGCATTGAAGCTCAGGCAGGACAGATTGAACCTAGAGCAAGAAATGAGTTCAGACTAAGCTTAATAGGAAGGCAGTAACCTTGCAACACCATGGCTGTAAAGCCAAGTGCTGGAGAAGCGGCAATGGGCCAGGAGGAAGAGGTGAAATTTGGGTGCCCCTGCATGCTTCTGCATGCTAGGGAGCTAGTGAGGGCCAGAGGTGGACCCCAAATGGCGGTCACCTCCACAGGGAATCTCAATTTATCACTGCAAGGATAATTTAAAAACAAACAAACAAAAAAAGAAAAAAAAAAGAAAAAAAGAAGGAAGGATCAAACTTCTTGTTTTCTCATCTTTCTGAAGTAAAACCTGGGAAAAAAAAAATCCTGAAATCAGGATGCAACAAAATAATAATTGTTATCTCATAATCCATCAGTGTTCAACTCATGGTAGCAACAGGCAGAGGGAAACTGCACAACAAAAAACTAAAGAGTATGGAGGTGGCCTAAATCTATTTCATAACCCCTGTTGAATTTTGACACTAGTGTTGTTTCTTTATTGTGCATTTTGACCAAGCAATAGTTAAGTAAGATTTTCTGAAATTCAGCGTGAGTACGATTTAAATGCATACTTCTGCTGAACAGGGTTTGAGAGCTCCTGAAAACCTATGGCGGCAATGATGTAACCTGACCTATTACCTTAATAATTTTATGTGCCCCACTATGCAATTCATGCATGGAATCACTAGCAACAATTACGGGAGCATCGGGTGAGATATAAAATGATGCAATGTGACAGCTAAATGGTAGTTTGTTTGTTTATTATCTTGAAGAGTCTTCATTGAAAAAACAGGCTTTCCACTTGGTTTCTGCATAGGGCTGTTGTGACACTCAGCATCCACTTGGATCCATGCTTTGACCTGGATCTTTAGCTGTGTAGCGGCTGCCTGACATGTTTGACATATCTCAGTACTTAAAATGGGCATTGGTTTTACCCAGTTGTTCTAATGGAAATACTTTGCTGTAATTACACCACTTTAATTCATAGATAGTTTTACTGGGCGGCTTCCCGCTGAATGTTTAATCTTACATCTGGAACACAAAATTACCAATAGATATCTGGATGCACATTTCATTGATTAACTTCTCAGCTGCTCAGTATTCTCCTATTATTCTATCTAAATATTTCAAGAAAAGGAATAGCACAAAATCATGCCACCTTTTACACCTTCTATGTATTGTCTTCTAGAGTATTTAACCAACATTTATATTTTAGTTCAGCTCACAGGCAAACTCCACTGCTTTTTTATTACCACTTTATGGTGGTCCCAGAATACCATTGTACTTGAAAGATGTACAAGCTTCCCGACTCCAGATGCCTGCAGAAGGCAACCCTACATGAAATGGGACAAACGTATTTTTGTTGAGGTTCCTGGATGGATGGATGTCCCTGTGTACAATAAGCCAAGCATTTCTGGGAGCTGTCAGGCTTACTGCTCTTGTACCACCAAGTTGTCTGCACAGGTGTATTAATTTTAGTGTCTGCAGGGTATCAGGCTTACTACACCACGTGGTAGAAACACTAAGTCTGATACTTCTTGAAAGTGCCCAGCTTGCTGGAGAGGTGCAGCAGGGTGGCCTCCCACATTTGGGACCTCTGAATAGCCAGCAGTCCAGTGGGAATGACTGTTCTGACCAAGCTGATGGACAGCCTATGAAACCCTCCAATTCTAACATCATAGATATTCAAAGTCAAAAACAAGCACCGTGACCAGGAAGACCATCTGTGTGATAGCTCTGAACTGCATGGCACAGTTCTTACATGAATTAAAAGCCATGGGTCTGTATTTTGGGACATCAAAACATTTTAAGCACCTTGAATAAACACAATTTCCTATACCCCAGAATACCATTATTAGAAAAATAAGTATGTCCAAATATCTCCAAATATACGCTATTAATTTTAAATTACTTTGGTTTCTCCTCCCCTTTTGGCAAGAACTCTGTCGTACATACAGTGTTAGCAGATAAGGATTTGGCATCTCCAGCGATAAAACACAGACCTTCTCTAATTCTTTTCAGCTCTGTATTATATGGTGAAGAGTAAATTAATTTTGCAGCTCCAGATCAGAGATCAGATGAGTGGCAATAAGATGACCACAGAATCTTTATATCAAGGAAATCTTTTTCTTTAAATATTCACTCTATGAAAAATACAAATGCTGCCCTCAGAACGGTGATTCATACTTATCCAGATGTCCTTATCTACATCAGAAAATATGACTGTCCTTCGAACCCTCACACTAGCTATTTACTCTGTGTGTTTTGTGACCTGGGTCCTGGAACTGGAATTGTTTTGCAGTGGAGAGATGAGGTAGCCCGTGGGCAAACACTCTGATTAATTTGCATTAAACAACAGGATAGAGCTTGAACTTCCCCAAGCACATCAGTGTCCATAACCCAACTTTTTTTCTCTGGTGTGAACGTGTGGGTTCAATTTGGACACTTTCAATATCCTCAGCATCAATAATGTTCCTTCTAGCAAACAAGCTTAGGCAGAAAACAAAATTGGCCTTTACTTTTGTAGATATCATGGTTGTCTTCACGGGTGATACCAGAAAGCAAGGAAAAAATTGCAGCCAATACATGAATAAATAATAATGAGAAGATTTGCCAAATATTAACCGATTAATAAGCAGGGGGATTTATGCTGCAGCTGTTAGGCACGTGCAGCTTCCATGAGTATCGATGAGAACCGCATGCATGGAGTCATTGCAGTGTTGCACGCAGCAGAGCCACCACTCGCCACGTTGGTAGTCCTTCCAGACTGCTAACACAAATGTTTATCCCTCCAAAAGATACATTTTCTTTAGCGCTCTCAATCATAAGTTCAAGACGCACATTGCTCAATCTCCCTTCCAGAAAATATGAATTCCAAAGTGTTTTGGTTTGTTTCTTTTTTATGAAAAAAAAAAAGGAACAGGAGACAGTTTTTTTGGCTGTGGACCAATGAGAGCGAGTGAGCTAAATTAATTTGAGAAACAAATTGTGTTAAGGGGGGGAGCTGATAGATAAGCAGTCATGGGAAATCTATCTAGAGGGAGGACAAACGAGCACAACTTGACTTTCATGTAACCCTTAATCTATTTATAGGAGGAAGAATCGGGAAATGAAGTACCTCTCAACAGCAGTTTAAGTCAACAACTGAAATTAATTGCCTTCACTTTCAAACTACAGTACTTGTGCAGACTGCACATGAACAGCCAATTTCACACTCCTAGACTCTGGCAAAACGTTGACAAAACAGCCTCCTCTCAGAAACAGAGAAAAAGTCAGCACTGCCTCTCCTAGCTTTTAATAAGTCTCCTGTTTGTCAAAGGGTGCAGAGAGTGATCTTGTGCTGCAGAGAGACAGGAGACCATCATTAAGATCTACACAGTTTCGCCTCTGCGACTTGAGGATATAAAGTGCAAATATTTGCTCATATCAGTTTGCGTAGAAGGTCATGTTAACTTGCACACCAGTACATGGCTGCACACCTTGCACCTGAGAAGCCAGGCAATGCTGAAGGAGTGGTTGAGCACATGACTTGGACCTTGCCCATCATGAAACAGCTCTTTCGAACAAGGACAAATGTGGGTCCCATCCCACTTTTCTGCCCTCCGGAGAGGTGTTGGTGCACAGGACTACCCAACCTCTGCACCTGATTCTAATGCTGCAGGGCCCTGACTGGCACCGGTGCAACCATTCCTGGCTGTGGGGCTCCAGCCCTTTGGCTTTGGGACATGGTGCCCCTGCTAGTCTCAGGCCTGCCCCAGGGTAAGAGCTGAGCCATGCTGTTGGCCTGGCTGCTTTGCCTGAGCTCGTCCACCTCGGGGAAAGGGGCAGCCCCTCGCCACCTCCCAGCCCTCAGCACCCCAGCTGCACCTCGGCACCGAGCTGCCAGGAAAATCGCGGGTCCCCATAGATAGTCTGAGAACTTGAATCTGTCAGTTAGTCCCACTGCATTCAGTGGATCTGGTTTAATAAAAGCAGATTTGCACTGTAGAGCCCTAATTACTATTATTATTTGTATTTTGGACTGAAGGTTGGGACGGTCATTAATTGTCCGGGATTTTTCTCCCTTTGTACAGCTTGGTGGCATACCCACGCTCTGTCTGAATGCTCAGCCTGCTGCTGTTGTGGTTATTTCTTACTCACAGTGACATTTTTCTCTTCCAAATGCTTTAGGTAACAAACAGATGAGCTGAAAGCCCAGCAGTCAGCAGACCGGACCCTTGGTGCTGCCTCTTACCTGCTGCCTACCCTTGGCCAGGTCACTGAAAAGCTCTGTGCTTCGTTTACCACACATGAAGACCGAGGCTTGGTCATGTCAGTACCGCTCTTGAGCCCAATTTTTACACCGCGTGTGTTTATTGCTGCAGGCTGAGGAAACACAAGCTGGGCACAAAATAAGATCTTTTTCATTTGGCTGTTAAATGAGATCTTTTTGATGCACCCGCAATCTGCAACGGGAAGAAAAATCTTGTCTGTCAGCCTTAGTCTACCTCAGATCTACTAAGTAACTCTTAAAATAAATGGTAGTAAACATGGGGTATGTATATGCTTATTTATATGCTGTGTTTATGAGAAGTTTTGAATTCCATCCCATTGTTTGTAAATATTCTATATAACTCATCTGTTTTTATGTATTAATTTGTATGTGTTCATTTATTTTTGGTAACAACCTGTTTTATGGAAATATTTTAATAAAAATCTGTGAACATGAGGAAAAGTAGAGCACAATACAGATGCACAAACAAACACTCGCTGCATGACTCTGAGGAAAAAAAAAGTGTACATGGGATTCACACATCATCTAAATAGAGAAACGTATAAAATAGAAATGCAGAATGAACTGAGCGTGTAAATAGAGGCTAAACAGGACCATCAGGGGTCCTGCTTTCCTGCTGGCCTATCCACCATGCCACAGAAGGGAAGGGTGAAGACAGAGGTGCGTGGGTATCCTGATGTTCCCTGGTAAATGCCTGCGGGATGCAGGCAGGACCATAGGCAGCCGAGTGCTGGCCCCAGCACCCAGACATTTCAAAGGGCAGTGCTGGGCAGAGGGAGGCTTCCCCGGGAGCCATGGTGGGGGCTTGTGGAGGTGATACCCTGGCAGCACACTACCCCAACACAACAGCGTCGCTGCTGCGCCAGTGCTGCTCCAGCATGCCTTGATTTATCAGTTTGGCTGGGTTTAATACGGCTGTCACAATATTTCCAGACTCACTGGGCGTCATGTGTCTTTATTAAAGTTTGCTGAGCATTTTGAGATCCTTTGACGAACTGTGCTAAATGCCAGGTGTTATTTTCACTTTTCCCCAGTCGTAGTTAATACAGTTGTCTGCTGTTTTGCTGATTGCTACAGTTACTGCGGATATAAAGACGTGCTAAGTAATAAGGCTATCAATCAACCGATGCATGGAAAAGCTCAAGGGGTGCTTCAAAAACTACCAAAGTCTGTTTTGCTCTTGCTGCGACTTGACCTGATGCGTCGGGGGAGAGCAGGTAGGAGCTGGCTTCCCACCGGGCTGCAAGCAAGCAGCATGCGAAGCTGGCAGGGAGGGCTTTACCCCACCACACCGTGTCCTGCCTTTGGCTTTGGACCTCGGGTTTGGATCAGGTCAGCTCTGCCCCGGGTGTTTAGTGGGACTCGCGCCTCCTTTCTGTCTCTGCCCATCCCTCACACTCACCCAGGTCCCCCATATGGCTCTTTGGAAAGCCCTGAAGGAGAAAGGGGGGCCATCTGACCCAAAAGTGGCATTTGCCCTTTTTTGGTTCCTATTCAGCAGCACAATGTGGAAATCCAGCTCCGGATTTCCTCGAATGAAGCCCTGTTGCCAAACTGTAAATCTGGGTGCAATTTCTGAAGCGCTGACCCCTGCGGTTTCGACATCTCCCTTTCCCAGCTCCGGCGCGATGGAGGAGGCTCCACCTGGAGCTGAAACAGTTGCAGGGGGAAGATGGGAGTGACCTTGAAGTTTATAGTAAGGAGTGTTTTGGAACACAATGGCGAATTTTGTAATGAAATGCCAGAGCTGTTTACACTTCAGAGAGGATTTTTGACCAAGTTCCACATCCAAGGTTCATAATAATGTTTCGGGCGCAGGAGTCATGGAATAAGTAAAAAGTTGGCTCAGAAATTAATGATGAAGAATGAGAAAACAGAGAAAAGAAGCGATATGAGATGAATTATAACAGGAGGAACTGTAAACTAGACCAGAAACTAATGCATGAAGATACAGAAGATTGCAATCACATCAAGGCTAATAGATAAATAGAATATGAGTCCTTCAGCATGCTTGTTTGACAGTAGTCTGCGTGTGCCATGAAACACTGGAGAAAAAAAAGAAAGAAATTGAACGGTCAAAACTAGGCTTTGGTCCGTATAAGTATATATCTGTTACAAAAAAAATATCCATTTGAACATTTGCCCAGAACTTAGAATGAACCCATCTGCAACATTTATGAGCTTCATGCAGTTAGGTAATATTTTTGTTTTGTTTTTCAATTCCTGGGTGATAATAGAGGTGATAAATGAAGTGGTCTACATCACTTACGAAGAGGATTGCTCTGGCTGCTGGCATTAAACCGAGCAGAGCTGGAAGAGAAGAGGGATTGCCCAGTCGCTGTGACAGGGCTTGAGCAACATAGGGTTGCATCCTTTTTTTCCCCAGACTGTGTGTGATTCCAAGTCAAATGAGTGTTTCTGCCTCTCCCCTGAAGCCACCAGCTGTGGACACATACACACCTCTCCACAGCTGGCCATTGGTGTCCCTCTCACTACGTTTCAGGTCTCCCTGGAAAACTGAGTTAAAGCTCTTCTGTCCCGTGCTGAAGTGCTGAGATAATGCAGTACCAGCAGACGTGAAAGTGCTTTCTGTGAACAGAGAGAGCTGGATGTGCCCACAAATTGGTGTGTGAGTACAGATGCACAAGCACACACAGAGGCATGTAAATCCCTTTGCTATACCAGGATGAAGTCACTTTCTCAAAGTGCATTTGGGTGATGATACTGGTAACGCTGCGTGAGTGCATCCAAAAGATCAGCATTGTTCCCCTACCCCCGGTTTCCAATGAATGCAAGTTTTCCCTTGCCAAGCTCGAGCTGAACCCTGTGCGTGCTGGCTGCTGACGCCTGGTCACAGGCTGCACCAGGGGAAGATGCTGCGCTGAGTGGGTACAGGAAAGGTAGACCCTCCCGTGCAGCTGTCCCAGTTCAGTAGCAGGAATTACACTCTTTTTTAGAAAGCCTTAGTAAAAATAGTAAGCTACAGTTTGGGGGAGGCGATCATCCAAATAACATGGGAGTTGTGAAAAATTATTTTTTAAAAAGTTAGTATTAAAAGGTAGAATAGGCAGATGATTGAAAACAGAGCCCACATTTAAAAAAATTCTAGAAACATTAACTAAAACCCTAAAAGAAAAAAGACATAATTGAGAATTTAAAAAACTTTTTTTTGCCATCACATGGTAAGGATTTTTTGCCTATGTGGTCCTAGATTTGCCATGTCTTTTTATTAATTATCTTCAACCTCTGCAGGCTGAGACATATATTCCATGGTAGCTCTCTGTCTGTAAGTATATTTGTCCAATTCAATGTGGTACTGGAAACTTAGACAACATCAATCATGAAGCCATGAAATGGTTAAAAGCATAAAAGCAAACACTTTCCCACACCATGCTCAAGCCAGATGAACTGAGCCACTCCTGCGTGTTACTGAGTCATGGTAACTTCTGGAGCAACATGATTATTTTTTTGCATTGCAAAACCCCGCAGAAAGAAGTTTCTTTTTAATGCAGAAATAACCTTTTGGAAGGTATCTGTTGGAAGGGCAGAATCTGAGACACAGGGAATTGTACATTTTGAATCTACATACTCTTCCTTTCTTTCTCTCCCTTCCTTCCTTCCTTCCTTCCTTCCTTCCTTCCTTCCTTCCTTCCTNTACCTCCTGCCTCTCTTCCTCCCTCCCTTCCTTCCTTCCTTCCTTCCTTCCTTCCTTCCTTCCTTATTTCCCCCTCCCCAGAAGAATGCCTTGCAATGCACAGTTACCTTTCAGCCAGCTTTCACTGGGGAAAGAAAAAAATGGGGCCTACAGCACGTATTACTTACAGCAGGGTTAATCAGGAGTTACTCCACTGACGCTAGTACTTACATTGGTGTAAATCCCATATAAGTGAGGCCGGAGTGATTTCAGAGTAACAAAGAATGTGACAACAGCAGCTTTCAACCGGTGCCTACCGGTGGCCCCTACCACATGGGTTTTTGGGAATCAAAGCCCAGTGTGTTTGAACCCGTGTCGACTCAGACAGGAAAATAAAGCAGCCTTTCTAGTCTGCTTCTCAGCATGATAATGCTACTACAGTAATACTCTAAGGTCTTCTGAGTAGCTGCATTTAATAATGCTTTACAGTAAGGTTCCATTTATAAACACTTCATTATTAATAAAGCATGGCAATTTGTAGCATGCATAAAAATTATTTATATTCATGTGCTAACCAAGCCCATAGATTTAATAATATTGACGTCTTATAACACGCGTTGTAACAGCTTGTCACAGCATCATCTGTTAAGCATTTCTTACTAATGCATTTCATACCATGCCTTATAATAATTTGTTAAAGGATGCAGCTGCATCTATTAAGCCTTT
This sequence comes from Dromas ardeola, assembly GCA_013398915.1. Taxonomy (NCBI): domain Eukaryota; kingdom Metazoa; phylum Chordata; class Aves; order Charadriiformes; family Dromadidae; genus Dromas; species Dromas ardeola. The sequence continues at coordinate 261,505 of VYZM01018149.1, forward strand.
CATAAATATGAATAGCACATTTTCTAAAATGGCACCACATATTAAATTATTACTGGATATTCTAACTGGAAACAGAATTTCTCTTTCTCGCTTTCCCTCTTTCCGTATTTCCTTCTTTCCTTTCCTTTTCTCTCTCTGTCTCCCCACCCTAGTCTGTTCTTCTGTCTCTCTGTCTCCTTCTTAATTGAGCTAAAACCCCACCTTTCTCCTTATGTGTGGTGGGGAGCTGTTTCAGCTCAGCAGGGGTTTCTGGTCTGGTGTAACACATAATTTGGACACCTCGGTTTGAAAGAAGCTTGGGGGCAACTTCAAAAACTAGTGAAGTCCATGGAGGTACCGTACCTCACTGGGGCCAACAAGAGACCCAGCTGGGAAAGGAGGGCATGAACGACCTTGAGTTTCTCACAGGTGCGGGCTCACGGCCTGCGACTGAGCCAGGAAGCAAACAAGCAAAACTGGGTTTGGTGGTTCCTCAGAATAATTTCTTTTTGTGCAGAAAATAAGAATGGAATTAAAAATAGATATAATAATAAATCATCTTGTTGTCATGAGGGTCCAAATCCAAAGGATTTGTTTGTGAATTTTGCAAGTGGCAGGAAGAACCCAGTGCCTGTGCCAGAGCAGTAGTACCTCGTGTGGCTGCTTGGGGTAGCTAGGTTTATGAAAATACTTGTTTGCTTGCAGAGGTAAGTGGCATTACAAAAGCTGTGAGCACAGGTTACATATCAAAACCTCACCTCTGCTGTGAGACCCACACGTGCTCCTGGGATCTGCCAGCCATCTTGCTCCTAAGTTTGGGGCTGCGGGCCTTCAGTGATTTTATCCTGACCTATTAAATATTTATTCCTATTCCTATTAAAAAAAAATTCCCTGATGGCTCTTAGATAGAAACTTCTGCCCAAGTGACAGCTCCTTACGCCAGCTCTGACTTTGGTCCATTGCCTTTTGCTCCTGATGAAACATAGTTGAGTCCTGTTATACAGCACTTGCCTATATTGCTTTGCACACATGTACAAAATGCCAGGTTATGCTTTGCAGCAGTTCGCTTTTGCACTGTTCTTCCTGTTCAGGTAATACCTCTTCACTTTTTCTTTTTTTTTCCTTCTTCTGTGATATAATCTAAAAATGTGGCACCCTGCAATGTTATTAGAGATTAAATTCTTAATTATGAATTTCCTTGCTTTTGTGAGTTTGCCTCAGATCCTTAACATTTTTAATGTCATTTTTATGCGAATTTCCATGCTATTTTAATTCATTAGTCATGGGCTATCATTTTTCGATGTAATTACTGTAATTTCATCAAGTGACATAATTACAGTAAATACTTTGAGTAATTACTATTCATATGGAAAAAGATATCTGGAGGTGTAATAATGTCATATAATAAAATATTTATGATGTGTAAAGCCAAATTATGATGACATATTTACATCACGTAATGGCATGACAGCGTTCAGTATTTACCTTGGGTGAGGATAATGACATAAAAATAAGTTTCAGTGACATCATCTGTTGGTAATGATTACAAAGAGTTGTGCAGCATCCAGGTACAGCAAATTCAATAACTCTTGCCTTTAAAAAATAAATAATGTCCCCCCACCCCCAGAAATGCCACAAAAAGCCAGCAGGGAAGAAGTATTGCCAGTTGAGGTCACAGGAAGGATTTACGCTGCCGCTGACGTCGGATGGCACTGTGCTGGGCCCCGAGATTTTGCTGTGGGAGGGCATCTGCCTGCCACTTCTAGCAACCGCAGGTAGAAGGGAGACATTTTGAGCAAACCCCAAAACTAGCGTGAAATACAAGCTTAGAAAACATTCACACAGCATGAGGACGCTGTATAGATATTTGTGGGTGTGTATGAGAGGACGGATAGGTAGCGACGTTAAGACGCACTACAAAGCTTGGAAGGCCAAGCCTTCTGCAGTCGGGGAATGACAAGTTTTATTGCTAAAGGTTCAATGCACCATTTCACGCTCAGCCCCTGTGGAGGCAGGGCAGGATGGCACCTTGCCTTGCTCAGGGGCTGTCTCCTTCTGAGTGGGAGCCATGCAGTGAAGGAGCTGCCGTTCGGTGAGACCTCTGCCCGCCCTGTGGCAGAGCGTGGCCATGGTGGGGTGCAAGAACCAAAGACTTCAGTGGGGGAAAGAACAAAGAAATGGATGTGTCCTTTCTCCACTTACCTGTGCTATTCTTGACCAAAGCATCACAATTTGCCACCGGTTTTATAGTCCTCATTTTCTGTGGCTTAATCCGCCTGGCAGAAAGGCTCGGTGCTCGGGGCAGCAGCTGAAGGCCAAAGAAACCAGGCTGACATCCCTAGACTGCTCCAGCCAGCAGGCACGTTTGGGGCTTATCCACGCGCATGCTGAAAATCAGTGAAGCTGTTTGACCTTAAATTCACTACGTCTTCACTGCCCATCAACAAAAACGGTGCTCATCCTACCCTCTGACCTTCCAGAGATCCGGTGAAGACAGCAAGCAGTTGAGAAGAATGCCGATAGCAGGTCCCAGCAGCCAGGCTCAAGGGAAACGCTGGCTCTGGGTCTATGCTGAAGGCAGCGTATCTTGTTCTCTGCACTAAGACAAGGCCCCAGGAAGGAAAAAAAAAAAAAAAGGCAAATAATCATGTAGTTGGGGACTAGAACATAATGCATATGCCCGAGGAGGCCTACAGAAGTTTGCACAGATAGTCCAATCTTTGAAGATTTTCTTCCGTCAATTCAGGCCTATCCTCACAGTAGCATGGTTAGGGACATTATACACACCTAATGTGCATACAGAGGTTTTGGGAGCAGAGTAATTAATTCTTCAGGGAATCAGATGGAATTAACACCAGTGCTGTGCTGTAGGTATATGGGATTTGCCAGGTGTTAGCATCAGGTGCCAGCAGTGTCATTCCCTTTCAGAAAAGAGAAGCACAGGACCCGGATGCTGAGGTCAAAACAAATAGAAACCCCACTTTAAAAAAATTAATAATAATCTAGGGATCTTGTGGACTTTTAGAGTCTGCTAGATGCTGTCTTTCTGTGGCTCTAGTTCAATAAGTCTCAATGCCACCATTTTAACATACAGCAAATATTTAATATCACATAAACTTAAGTATCCATATGTCATCCATATGCATGTGTGTCATAAATATATGTCATTTGTGTTTGTATATATTAACAAAACCAGACTCTTATTATTTCTGGAGAATGAACCACTGCTTGATTTACAAACTTGCAGAGGTTTTGAAAGGTGTTAATAAACTTCAGTGTGCTGTAGACAATGTTAAATTGCTTGCCAAAGCCCCAGGCTAAGTTGGTCTTGTAAAGCTTAAACCAGATCCTTGGAACTTGCAGAAAAATCCAAGGACCCAAAAAAAAAAAAAAAGAGAAAAAGAAAAAAATTAGAAATCAGATGCTCAAGAGAGAATATTCTTGCCAGTAACATGACAGAGTCAAGTTAATTCAAAGTGATTCAAACAAGAAAGATTTTTTTTTTTTTTTTAGGATATTGCTGGCCAGTTCTGCATCCTGAATCTGATTGACATATGATACTACTAGGCTGAATGAAGACATTTTGCACATGTTTTTGCTTTAAAGAGCAATTGCTAGGGGTAACACTGGTTAGTTACAACATGGAGACATGCCAAACTATTCTGAATGAGAGTGGATTGCTGGCTATCTCATGCTTCAAGGTTTGTAGGGCTGGGTGGATAATTAAGCATTCCTGACATCGCCGTGTGGTCACATAAACTCAGAGGGTTGCAGAAATTAATGTGGAAGCTTAGGTTCCTACCGGGTGTGCCCTCCAGTTCTGTAAATGGGGATTTCCACCACAAGAAGCTGAATGAACTCCACAGTAGACTTTATGGGAGTATCTTTGACTATTATTGAAATTTCACCACAAAAATTAAAGTTTTGACATCATTTTCGGACATGGCTTTTTTGACCTTTTTTAAAATAACCATCTCTTTTCAATACAGCCTTTAAATCTATTCACCAACTTTGCCACAGGGATTTATTATTTTTTATCAGTCTATAGCTTTCAGAATGTAGTTTCCATATTGGTAGTTTTTGGAAAGATTTTTATGAATGAGAACTCTTCTGTCCCACAAGGTGTTGATGCATTATTGAGAGCAACAACAAATTAGCTCATTAATTCTTAACAGCAGCCTGAGCCTGCAGATACAAGCTTGGGTGGGAAAAGTCCTTAAATCTCTGTCAGCATTTAAGTTCTTTTTTTCTGTTTGCTTGGTTTTCAGCCACCATGGTTGATCCTCCTGTTAGAGCGCCTGTTCACACTTTCGAGTAGCTTTAGTTTTCCTCAGCCTGTATATTTTGCATCAGATAGTTCAGCAGCAAAATGCTTCCCAAGTTCTGTTTAAAAAAAAATAAATCAAACCTCAGCTGATTCTACTTGAATTTCCAACCTATAAGCGCATATCGTATGTTTCTTCCCAATTGAGAAAGAAGATGAGTTTCTGAACTGGCTACTTGCCTGAGGATTACATGGCATTAGCATAGGGAGGGTGTGGGAGAAAACCACACAAACTAAAACAGCTGGCTTGAACTTCACCTGGCAAAACCGTTAATAACCGAGACTGGTTAATCTAAGTTTCCAGTGTCCAGAATGGAAATTTTCTAGTCCACGTGCTGACCTTTTCCAGCCACCAATTATACCTTATCTTGAACAACTAAAGCTCTATTTGAGTTATGAAACCACTTTTTCGGCATCGAGTCTTCAGCTTTATGCCATTTAGGTCCACATTGCTCGTATTTGATCACTCCGTGCATTCGTGCGTGTTAGCACTTCCTCTGTTTTTTGTCACGAGGGGTAAATTGAGAGATTCCCCCACCCCCCCGCCCTGTGTGCCCAAGATCAGGCCACGACCCAACATCTCCAAGGGATGATTTGCATCAGCGTACACAATGTGTCAAAGCATCATGCCTTAATCCAGTGAGCGCAGTGACAGGGCTCGTGATGTGACAAGGCAGATCAGTCGATGCTGTAGATGTCTTGCCAGTAGTGGGTAACAGGGGTGACAAACGTGGGGGGGACGAAGAAAAAAGTAGTGTACAGAGAAACGGAGATACCCTTCCACCGCCCCCACCAACGCTGACTTGTGCCCACAGTGTGGGCATTGCTAAGCAGCTTGGAAATATATCCACATCTTTGGAGCAGACAGTGCCCACCAGGCCATTAACACTTGTTTCTAGTCTTTTCCAAATTGTGGTTTGTTAACTAGCAACCAGAACTTAAAGTAAAGAAGTCTAAACATCTATAACTGAAATAAGTCAGCGCTCTGTTTCAATAAACTTAAAAGTGGCATTGCCGTTTTCTTTGTATTGTCTTTCGTGAAGGCATTTGCTTCCAGACTGTATTAACAAAATATGTTGTTTGACAGATATCATCTCAGCAGACAGGTTGCCTAATCTGTTTTATTGACAAATTGACTTATTATTTGATCAACTTGAATATAGTCTTCAAGATATATTTCTATTATAAAAAAGTAGATGGAACAGAGAATAATGTGTTTAGTCCATCATCGTCTTTCAGCTGTCATTTAAACACTGGTGTGTCTGTAAGAAAAGAAAAGAAAAGTTACACAGTTGTTTTGATCATGCTGTCAGAATTGTCTTTATTGTCTGTGGGGGAATCGCCTATGTAATTTCTTCTTCCTTGATACGATAATATATTGACCTCCCTCATTCAGTCGGAAGAAAGCAGGTTACAGTGGCTCTACCCACCACCTACATGAAGTTTCATATTCTATCAGAAGAGAAACAAAGCATCTCTGGGAGCCAGAATCACTTATACTTCACTTCCCCTGTGTTCTCTTTCAATGGGACCTGGAAACAAAGTGAAGTTAAAAGGTTTTCCCCACCAAACACAGAAAGGCTTTACAAAAACAAAAATAAATTTCTAGGCTGTTATGTTACAGTCTTTTCATTAAAGGTGTGTGTGGGGGGGAGGTTAGTTATGTTTATTTTTAAGTCAGTACATTGTACTTGAAAAGTTTCAAAGATATAAAGAATATAAGAAACTTAAAATATGGATTAATTTGGTTAACAAGGTAAACGTGACAGCTTTAAGATTGCTCAAACTGAATTAAAAAAAAGTGTAGGTAGTCATTATGAGGTGATATTATTTTTTTCTTGTTGTTTAGTTCAGTGGGTAAGTATGTCTTTAGAGGGAAGTTGTACATGCTCTTGAGTCACAAAGTCAGGATTTTCGATAAAAAGAAGCCCAGAATTGAAACAGTTACGTTTGCAATCTGGGAGCTCTAGGAGCAAAACTGGGCCTTAAGCTGTACCACCCCTGGCCTTGGTTTAGCAAAGCACAGATCTGACTAATGGAAACCTGGCCACAGAAAAAAAGTGTACCCAAAGCGCTCACAATTTGCCCACCTTTGGGTTTGTTTTTTTTTTTCCTTCCTATTTTTTTAAACCGCAGATATTTAATGCCATGTTTGCTTGAGAGCTTTTTCCTGTAGCTAATAATACTTTGCACTGCTGTAGTGCCTTTAATCCAAAGATCTCAAAGTGCTTTGCAGGCATTAATGAATTAAGCCTCATAACACCCCTTTGAAGTAGGTATTATTATAGCAGTCTTAGAGATGGGCTGAGTAATTTTCCTGAAGTTGTAGAGCAAGTCTCTGACAGAGTCAGGAATAGCCTGCCAAAGTCCTGCATCTCAGTGGCTTCTCTAACACCCCGCCATTCTCCCCGACTAAGACTCTTAAATCATTTTAATTTTAAATAATTACTTTGATTTACTTACTGTATTTAAGTCATATCTCTGTTAAATACAAGGGGAGGCATTGATTTATCCTTGGTGGGTTCGGCATTCACTGCCTCTGAAAGTTGCACTGATAAGGTGAAGTTAAACTGACACAAATCCCTGTGTGGGGATGCTCTTGCGGGGGGATAGGAGGGGCTTTTCGGGGCTTAGTTTGAGCCCCTGTCTTCAGGCACACAGACTCAGTCCTGTACAGCTACGTCAGTGCGGCTGACACCCACCCAAGTTGCCAGTGCATCAGCGTAGCTGCCTGAAATTACCAAATTACCGTTTTCCATGGGCAATGATCTGTACTGTAAATGGTCCTTTATACGGCAGAACTGCACCTATGCGAGCAGTTTTCATTATTTGTGGTAGACCAGCTTTCCTTCCTCCCTCCTGACATTGTTAACTGAGACTAAATGTATAGTCAGGACTTAAACCAAGTCCAACTTTGCTCAAAAAGCCATTCAAACACAGGGCTGGCAGAGTTTTAACTAAAACTTAAATTCGTGCTTTTAATTATATTTTCAATTATGTATGTACCATCCTAGTGCCATTAAGACCCAGCTGCACAGAAAGGGTCCCTTCTTGAAGTATTTTGGATTTTGTGGAGGGGTCTATCTTGGTGGCAGTTTAACTTCTTCCTAAGTGATGGGGTGGGAGCAGGGGTGAGCCTGATTTTTGGCCAAAGTAACTTCCCATGCTGCCTCTGCCAGCAATTTTAGAAGTATCCAAAAAGGTAAACTGATGTAATCCTGCAAAGAACCAAACCCATGCTCAATAAATTCGTACTCCCATGCCAAGCCGTTTGCTTTGGTCAGGTTACTGGGTCAGGTATGACCATTCCGGGGTACTGCTGTCACATGCCCTTCAGCCGTACAGGGGCAGTGCAGTGGCGACAGTGAAGTTCCCTGGACGTACAGTGCTCTGAGACGAATTGGGTCTGAGATGGAGGAGGATTCTGGCTGAGCGCTGGGTGCGCACCCTGCTCCCCTGGCCCCAGGTACATGCTGTGCCCCAACAAGGCTGCTCTGCCAGCAGAAAAAGAAGAAAAATGAAAATGAAAAGGAAAAGGAAAAGGAAAAGGAAAAGGAAAAGGAAAAGGAAAAGAGAAAGAAGAAAGAGAAAGAAGAAAGAGAAGGAGAAAAGAAAAGAAAAAAAGAAAAGAAAAGAAAAGAAAAGAAAAGAAAAGAAAAGAAAAGAAAAGAAAAGAAAAGAAAAGAAAAGAAAAGAAAAGAAAAGAAAAGAAAAGAAAAGAAAAGAAAAGAAAAGAAAAGAAAAGAAAAGAAAAGAAAAGAAAAGAAAAGAAAAGAAAAGAAAAGAAAAGAAAAGAAAAGAAAAGAAAAGAAAAGAAAAGAAAAGAAAAGAAAAGAAAAGAAAAGAAAAGAAAAGAAAAGAAAAGAAAAGAAAAGAAAAGAAAAGAAAAGAAAAGAAAAGAAAAGAAAAGAAAAGAAAAGAAAAGAAAAGAAAAGAAAAGAAAAGAAAAGAAAAGAAAAGAAAAGAAAAGAAAAGAAAAGAAAAGAAAAGAAAAGAAAAGAAAAGAAAAGAAAAGAAAAGAAAAGAAAAGAAAAGAAAAGAAAAGAAAAGAAAAGAAAAGAAANGAAAGGAAAGGAAAGGAAAGGAAAGGAAAGGAAAGGAAAGGAAAGGAAAGGAAAGGAAAGGAAAGGAAAGGAAAGGGAAAAGAAAAAAGAAAAGAAAAGAAATCCCCAAAGCAACAAGCACTGTCTAATCCCTTGAGGTGGCAGGTAGAGATGGCCAGTTTCTACTGACAGTTTTTGAGGAGCCGTGCCAGGCGTGGCGCAGAGCGGGCGAGGGGTGCGTGTGTTGGGGGTGTGTGTGTGTGTGTCCCCATGTGCGTGACGGCACCTGGTGTGCGGGGAGCCTGTGACCCAGCTGAACCACGCTGCGAGACCAAGAGCGCAGCAGTGGCTGCAAGTTCACGCGACGAGAGCCTCCATTACAAGTGATACCGGGGAATCTGTAGGGTCTTTTCTGCAGATCAGATCAAATTTACTTGCGGGAGAAAAACCCTCACCGACACCCGACAGTGTTTGCTGCCTGCCAGCCTTGCAAACCCAGCTTGGAACGGGGAAGGGCGGCTGCCACCCCTCTCCCTTGCGCAGCCTCGTTAGCGGGAAGGTTTTGCAGCTGGGGTGTAGCTGATGCTCACAGCGCCGCTGACACCGCCAGCCTTTCTGAATTAGGACGAGGATGCTGCGGCACGATTTTCTTTTTCCTGTCCTCGGTGTTAGCTTGCAAGCAACCTCTGATTTCAGTGCATGGCCGTCAGTGCTACTGTAATACCAACAGACACGAGCATACACATCCTGGGGACTGCAATTAGTTACCCCAACTATCTCGAGTCCACCAGTCTCAGGCACTAGATTACTTCGATAAATATGTTCAGAAGACTTTCTACACATTTTCAGTATGCGCTTTCCACTGGTTGGCCCGCCAGGCACTGCCTGTTCTTCTCCCACATTGCTTTTCTACAGTATTGATGAATATTTATTAACTGAAAGCTTATTGACAAGCTCCCGTGAACTCTTTCTTGCTGATGCCAAAGTCACAGTGCTGTGATTCCTTGTGAGGCACATACGCTTTCCATAACCTTTCATGGCTTCTGTGGGGGGTCTTTTCACTTTCCTACACATATATAGCTCTGTATGTTACTTTCTTGGTAGGAATGCGCTAATTGTCACACGTCTTTCTTTTTAAAATAGATTAATGTCATAATTATCCTCATTTTCTTCCTTCCTGCTACAGGCAATTGCTGGAATGCTTTAGCATTTTTTGAAAAGAAAAAAAAAAAAAAAGGAAGCACACACACCCCCCGCCCCAACTTGTCTAGGGAAAGAATTGTTACCGCTCCCAAATCTAGGCCATAGTATCACTTAAGCACTCTTGAAACTGTTTTTTACTTCAGCTGCACACTTAGGGTTTAACTGGTTTTCTTTCCCATTTTTGCAAAGCTCAGCCTTGTCCACTCATACTACGATTTTGATACATCTTCGGCTTGGATTTTCTCATGTTCTCCTAGATATTTTTCCCCACTGGTTTAGGGAACATGGTTGCCCCTGTTAGGTACCAGCCCAGCCACAAATGAAAAAAACAGAAGGAATCGTATGTCCCTCCATCTCAGTGTAGGGCGATGAGAAGGCTTCAGGTGAGCAGTGTGTGCCCTGCCAGCAAAGGCACAAGACAGCGGGGCTTCAGCAGTGGTATGCCTTGTTTTAGGGTCGTATTTGTTAAAAGGGCAAAGAAGCAAAATATTTGCCTTGGCTTAAGCTGCGGGTAAGGTTTCGGCCATGCTGAATACAAACTACACCGGAATTTGACATACACAGAGCCCAGCATGGTCAAGTCTGTTCCTCTGGCCTTTCAGGTAGACAGGTGCTACCTTCATCATGTTGATGATAGAAATGGATGAAGAGATTTTTAAGGGGTTGAAGGATGCTGACAATTATTGTCCTGAGCCTTGCATTATATGGTTCTGCTCAGGTTCATTTCCACTTGCGCTGGACAGGTGCTATACAGGTGCTATAGGCTGTATCACGAAGCTGCCAAAATAGACCTCTGTTTTGCTGACGAGATGTTTCAGGTGCCACCCTGCTCCCAGGAAGAGCACAGAGGACAACCTGGCAAGCAAGAGAAGGGCAGGCAGGTTCATAGGACCTCCACCAGCTACCTCCTTGCTTTCCCAAATATTGCCTTTTCCCTTTAGGAAATCTGGAACCATAGAATGGCATCTGTCAAGCCGTAGGCACTGGAGAGTAAGCACCCATCAGAATAACTTACTGTCAAAAACAGGTACAAATTCATTTCATCCCACTTTGTGCCATATGCTGCTGTCAAAACTTCATGAACTGTTTAGGCAGCATGTTGGGACATTTTGACTAACTATGAGCAGAGCTATTTTTTTCATAGCTTTGTGTCATCGGCATTTATAATTGGGTATTTCCCTGAATTTGCTTTGGTCTCCGAACAGATAAGCCTGTAGAAGATGAACGTAACCTGGGAAGGTAGGCACTGGCCAAACATCTGGATTCAGCCATCCCCATTCATGAGGCGCCCCGACTCTGAACTGGAAATTGCACTGTACTACATTGTTCAGGAACCAAGTATTTCTTCTGTTTTAATGCTGACATTTTAAAGATGGGGTGAATTTTTTTCCTGTGATTTGATGAAAACCTCGACTTTCGGAGCAGACTGGGAAGCTGATGCTAAATCTCATTTTCTGCTCCTTGAGCCCCGCCGTTTTGTTCTCCTGACAAGAAAATTAACTAGCACACCCTGCGCTGTAATAAGTGGGAAACAGACCACAGGATAGGTAAAGAACACATTTGCTGTTTTATTGGTGCCTTGCAGGGCAATAATACTGAAAAAGGGGAATGCAAAAGAAACAAAAAAAAACCAAAAACCAAAAACAAAAACCCAGGATGGTGGCAACCCACATTGTATTTTTTTTAAAGAGTACATCAACTCCTGTTTTTTTTTATTTATTGTGGCATGAATGATAACATAAAACCAAAACATGAAAATATACAACTTATATTACACTATGTGTTATGAACAAAATATAAATCTATAACTCTATGTTATATTTACATAATTATTTCTTTTATTAAATTTCAAGTGAGATGGTAGGTTGCACATACTTTGTTTTAAGCTCCAGGCATTTGATTGTCTCTATTTCTTTTCTATTTTCATTTCACTTGTAAAATCCAAAACGTTAGAAGGAGTAAGAGCTTTAGAGCCAATGGAGCTATATAAATACTGTTTCAGCAAACCAGTGACAAAAACACTGGGGAGTAGAGAAATCAGTCAGTAGAAAAAACGAACTTGACACGTTCTTCAATCTGGGAAACTGACAAGTTAAGATAAAGTTGAAAAAATGTAAATATAAACCAAGCTAAACAGCCAGCCCATGCCCTGTGAATTGAGGATACACTTGAATCCACATCTAGTGAATTACACACAGTTCTTTGCAAAATTGAAGGTATGATTCTATCCAGAAGTGGGCAGACAAAAATACTTCCTATCTGATACAACATGCCCTTAAACGTACGAGATACCATATAGTTGCCATTCATTCTAGCAGATGAATTCTTGCTAAGTAAGGTCTACGTTTCCACGGAGTATAATTATTTTTGATGTTAGGAATGTGATGTCAGAGGCTTCTTCGGGGACAATAACAGCTCATCTCTTTGGATTAAAAAGAAAAAGCTCTGAAAATGTGCTGTAAAAAGGTTAAAGACAATTTACTTTCTAAAAAATGATTTAATTAAACAGAGAGTCTACTGCAGTAACCAAATCTTTGAAATAATGTCTTCGAAGAAAGAATTTCTTCCATATGCATTCGTAATAAGAGGATTTGGTTACAAAACTAATTAAATGCTATAATAATAGCTAGTGTTCTTTTCTGGGGGCCTGATTAATATAGCGGAACGGTTAAATAAAGATGTTAAATGCACTTAAAAATCCTATTTTACTAATATAAGGCATGAATAAATTGAAAAAGGATATACTCTGTGTTATTTAATTGAGCTTAGAAGCAAGTGCCTCAGTTTTTTTTTTTTCCTCTTTCTTTTCCCCTTTTCCCCACTGCTGGAGGTGTTCTTTTGTAAGCTCGTGAGACGCACGGCGTAAGCGGCTCCCCAGATCTAGGAGGAGGTGGCCTGTACCCCCCCTCCTTCCCCCGGCAGCTCCCCAAGATCATCCTCGCTCGCCAGGCTCCCAGGGAAGAGGGGAACAACGAAGCCCGCCTCGGCATTAGGGCCTCGGTGCGCTTTTAGGTTAATATGATCCTAATCTCTTCTAACCTGGTTTTTCTACATGCTCCAGGGCACAGAACCCAGGAAAAAAAAAAGAAACAAGACAAGATGATCTTTTTATAAATGTATGTTTTGCTTTGTTTTTGTTGTTTTTTTTTTTTCCTAAGAAATTAAAGAGGGACAAACAGGGCCTCATTTTCAAATCTGGTCTTCTACTGCCAAAGGATACGTGGGCGCTCATCCTTGGACCCAGCAAAACATTAGCACAGGTGTTAAGTATTTTGCTGGTTTGGGACCCCAGAGCCTTTTTTTTTTTTTCTCTTTTTTGCCTTTTTTCTTTTTAACATTGCTGCATCAGTTTCAACATCCGAATGCAGGACGTGGATAGTCGGCTTAAGCTACCCATCCGAAAAGCCTGACCGAACCCCAGGCTCTAGCGCAGTCTCTCAGACAGAAAAGCGTACGGTAACAAAATCAGCGTTCACCTGAGCCTGAGCCCAGGCCAAGGCAGAGAGCAAAGCAGAGCGCTCCCGGAGAAAGAAGGGCTCTGCCGCGCCGTCCATTGCCAAGAGCCCCGGCACGGGCGCTCCTCCGGAGCGGGACCCAGCCTGCCCACGGAGACGGGACTGCCTCCGGGAGCATCTCCTGCGGCACAGCCCCCGGTGCAGGGCTGAAATTCGGTCCCGCTGAAGTCAAAGGGCCTTTTTCCCGTTGACTTCCCCGAGGCCGGCTTTCCAGCCCAGGCGTCTACGACTTGCTCCATTCATTCCTGCCGCAGTGGCACCTACCTGGAGCTAAAACAAAGTATTCTGGTAGCCCAAAGTGACACAATTAAACCAGAGAGTCTCTATAACGTGGTGGAAATCAAGCATCCAGCAAATGTGAGGTGAACCCACAAGAGTCAGAAGTAGTTTGTTCACAAAGACAGGGAACAAATTTAAAAGTTTTTTAAAAAAAAGGAGCAAATATCTGTTTTCACATTGTACATAATAATGATATAAAAACAATTGTCTATTATTTTTTCTTTCCTTCTTATCCAAACAGAGTGCTTCAAAAAAATTGGCTCTAGATGACTGGTGTAATTAAATAACTAAAATGAGTGATGAGAGAGCAGAAGTTAATTAAGATTGAAAACAACACTCCCATTAATTCACTCCATCATAATAAACATCAGAAGTTGACATGGCTGGGGCCAAAATTAAAATAAAAGAAAGAGGAATGGTGTGAGCAGAAGAAGAAGCGATTTGTTTTCATATGTATATATATATATATTTATATATATATAAAAAGGCAAGGTGGGGAGGGGTATCCATTTTAAATAGCCTAACAGCTTCATTTGCTGCACTGCCAAATTAGAACAGAATAAAATAAAGTTAAAAAAGGGGGGGGATAAAATAAATTATACATAATTTACTAATCTGGGAACAGCTGACCATTATTATTATTATCATTATAATTACCATTACAACACTAGCAAGAAGAGGCAGTTCAACTGAAAAAAAAAACAAAAACCCAACACAGTCATAAAATACAAACAAAAAGAACCCTCTCTGACATGGAGGATATGATCAGCTACTCCAAGCATAACTTCAGAGCAAATCTTCTGAGAGAGAGAAAATAGAAAAGAATTTTTTTGAGGCAGAGATGGAAAACAAAAAAAGGGAAAACAGGAGAAAAATAAAACAGATGTTGCAGGGTAAAACTATCACACGTCCAAACCGCTCGTCGGAGTATTGTCCTAAGTCTTCAATGGCATTTGCTTGTTTGCTTTGCACAAGGTCTGCAGAGGTGAAGTTACACTTCAAGTGGGATTTCAAGAGGCAAAGAAAGGCCTCCCACATCTCCTTCCCAGTCTCTCCTCCGACCTGCCCCTTTCATCCTGCACCTGGCCTTAAATGGCTGACTGCATCAAGGGCTAAATTTGCCTGACTGAGGGACCATTTGCAAAATCAACATTGCCAAGTACTGAAGACCACGGTTCTGGTGAACGCTTGGGCTGGGATCTCACCGGCACGAAGATGCACAGGGATATTTTTATAAGTTAAAAGTGGTAACGACAGCAATGAGTCTCTCTGTAGGAGTTGGAATTTACCAGGCAGCAACATGAAAATAAAGGCAGCATCCTCAGTTAGAAAGCCGACTCAGAGGAAGGCTTTTGCCTCGGTACAATCCTAAGACTTTGCTTCCCAGGCCAGAGAGGAGCTCCTGGACAGCTGCTGTTTGAAATTAGAGGTAGCCTTTTTGGTTGGTTGGTTGGTTGGGATAGATCTAATGCTTCTGCCTTGCTACACGAATGTGGGTCCTCTCCTTCTACAGGAAGATGAGAGTGAGGAGATGACAAGAGACTCTTTGATTCACTTGCATTTACATTATTTTTTTCTGAAACAAAGGGTAACCTTCAGTTACCTTATTGGAAATACAAGAGGCTAACTTCTGCTCAGGATTGCCGTTGTGTAAATCCACCTTCCTCATCTGGCTGCTGTTGCCCAAGGAAGGCAAAACTGCCCAAGCAACACACCTAACGGCTCTAGAACAATACCGAAAATATTATAGGCCAGGAGAACAATTCTTCACTTGTGAGAGGCAGCAGCTAGGGAAACACGGCACCACAAAGGTTCGGATTCTTACATGCCGACTTTGAATATGGAAATCTCTTCATAGCTATTAGCCTTCCTGCCTACACAAACATCCCACTGATAAAAATGGATTTCTGTAAGTGCAAAGGAGAAAAAAAGTCAGTTTAAAAAAAATCGCCTTTTGAATCAGAGATCAGTACTCAGCCACCCTGAAGGTACAAGTTCATTAAAACTGGACATCACGGTAACCTAATTAATGCTCAGCGAGGAGGTAACATTTCCAGTTGCCGTGTCCTGTGCTGAACAAATCACATTTTTGATAAGCCTTTTTTATGTTGTTTATGCTGCCACTTGAAGTGTAAATTAAAAGCAAAGGCTCCTTACAGACCAAGTCATTTGGAGGGTGCGGGACTTCATTCTGGAACATGCTTTTTGCTCACAATAGTCCAATATTATTCTTATTAGTACCATAAACACGCACACATGAAAATCCAAGATCATAAAATATTTTTTCTCTAAATTTCTTATGTCTCTCTCTCTCTCTCTCTTTTTTCACCTGAGAACAGCACCTACAGTTTCCTTTAAAAAGCAAAACCAAACCCAAAAATATATGTCTAATCTCACCAGCTGCTGGTATATCAGGTTCTTCAAGGGATTGTCTAAGATACGACACTGTCCTAAACTTAAGACAGAGCAGGAAGCAGAAGAAAAGCAAAAGAAAAACAAAACAAGAAGAGACCAACCAAAAAAAAAAAAGCAAATTGGACTAGTTCAGCGCTTTAGTACAAATTTGGCACTTGCTCAAAGACTCAGTATGGTGTGCAACTGATGAAGAGAAGTCCTCTCCTGAAAGGAAATAATTGCTTGTTGGGGTTAACAGAAACAGACTCCCCACTTCCTTCCTTGCCAGCCACGCGCACAGGCACGCACACACACACACACACACTTCTGACCCAGATTTGCCAGGGAGGAGGAGGAGGAGGAGGAGGAGACAGAGGGGGTCAAAGGAATTTTATCTTTTTTCTTTCCTGTCAGGTGCATTACCAAAAAAAAAAAAATTTTTCTTCTTTAAACTGTAGCACAAAACAACAAAACACATTCACAAGCCACTTGTTGGCACTGTGTACCTGAGTGAGAATTTCTAGAACATTGTAGAACAAACAGCCATAAAGTTTATTTGAAAAAAAAATAATAATAATAAAAGGTCGACGGGTAAGACTTCAGTGCTTGGGTATAGCAGCTGAATTACTGGCATTATTTTACCCATAGCTTATATCATTCTGTTGTTGTTGTCGTCGTTGTCTTTGTTTCCTTTCTTCTGAGCCTTTTTTCTTCTGATGCAGGCTGATGTCTATTAGTCAGCTGATGTCCCAACTAGTTAAGACTAACAGTTAAAGTAACAGTCAGTGTATGAGAAAGTTAATGTGCTTGGCCACTGGCAAGGATAAACCAGATGGGGCTTTATTTATTTTTTCTTTTCTCCTTGAAGTCCCGTAGGTCACGAGATATTTGGACCCTGATCAGTTGGCTTGCCCCGCAATGTGATTTTCACTGTCACTGCCATAGTCCGCATCGGGGTCATCCTCTTCCTCATCGTATTCATCATAGATTTCTCCATTGACGTCATCGGTCTGCATCTCTTCCTTGATATGAGGCTCCTCGCCTTTGATGCCGTAAGTGCTCTGGATGACTGGCATCCCGGGCTCCGGGCTGCTGGACACGCTCGAGTGCTCGGAGGGCAGATGTGGGGAAGGCATTCCTGCCATGGCGATGGCTCCTGGGTAAACTACGCCCGCGGTGGCAATGGGAATCTGTGCTTGTTGCCTGCCGTGGAGAAAAAGTAAAAGGACGTTTGAATACTGGAAGGAATAAAGGGAGGGCAAGAACAACAGCACTTTGCAAGCACATAGCAAATGCTCTGGGGCATGCAGAGGCAGCTCCTGGAGGGCCCATGCAAGACAACCCTTATGTCCGTGTTCCAGACTCACCAACTGATGCTCCTGAAATAAACACCAAGCCTAAACCAACTTCACTGATAAGGAAACCCCACCTCTGTAAACATCTCTAGCTGTGCCTGAACTATGCAGCTTCAGCTTGCCTGCCTGTCACGCAAACTTCTTTACTGGCTGAACTGGGTGTCCCATAAGCTGCCAGCCAAAAACAAACACCTTTTCCATTGTGGTCCAACTTAAACAATATGTATTTTGAAAATCTCCCTTTTCAATAATCCAAGCTGCTGGCAGGACTAGACATAAAACAGGAGAGACGTGGCGCGGGCTAGGTAGTTTGCACACGAACGGGGAGGTGCCGTAGGAGAGTACCAGTGGATCAGAAGAAAGCAAGGCAGGTCTCTCCAAAGAGGCGATGTTTACTCCACGTTCACTCAGAGACCAGGCCATTATTAGGGAGAGGACCAGTGGGCTTTCTGGGGGCAACATGGGTTTATAGGATGATCACTAAGGGCCTCCCACTGGAAGGTGACAGTTTCCACAGCGAGCGGCACTTGTGAAAAGCAGAACCTTTGAAGGAAGGTGGATAAAATTGGAAAAAGGCAGACTTAAAACGGAAGCATGCATTACTTAAAAATAAATAAAAAGCAAGCAAGCAACATGAGCATTTGAGAAAATCCTCTACAGGATGCCTTTATACGGCATCTAAGCCTTGGAAACCTGTCTGCAGTAATGAAAGAAGAATTATTCCAGGCCATAGAAATTCCCTTTGCATCAAGAACACTGGCTGTGTTATACCAGTGTTTGTTTCCCTGAGAAGCTTCAGGGTCCCAACAAGCCTAGAGGTTTAAAATTCATGCTCCTTTTGTTTCCTTGCTGCATGAAGTAATTCCATTGCAGTAATACTCTTCAGTACATGCTGCACATTGTAATGTCATCAGCGGTGTGTCCATCTGCACTGAAAAGCCTTGCCACAGGAGACAGGGCAGAGTCTCTTGAGATGAACATTCTTAATTAAGAATGAAACCCTCCCCTGTTCCCCTGCCTGCCTGTGCCCTGGCTGTACAGTAAGCCTTGCACAGTACAGTGATCCTGAAAGACTTTCCTCTGCCAAACAGCTTTACATTTGTTTGGAATTGCTTGCTGCATTTTCAGATGCTTCCTGCCTGCCATTCGAGCGAGGCCTCCCTCCGCACAGTCCTTATTTCCGTGTTTCTGAAACAAGCAGAAGTTGTCTCAGCTGAAGGTACAGCTCTTAAAAGTAGGGAGCGGATCTAATTTGCATTTTATTCTTAATTCAATAGGAAGGCTTTTGTTTTCTGGAGTCAGCATTTCTGTAACAAGATTCAGCACACTTAAATTGCTTTTAATATTTAACAATAGGAACACTTTGCACTTAAATGGTGCTTTTCAGAGTGCTTTTCAAATATTAAATAATTTAAGAATAGTATTTTTCCACTTCTATAGGATGTCCACTCCAGAGGATCTCAAAGCAGTCCTCGGATACTAATGTATTAGGGCTCTTAGCAGCCCGGTGAGGTGAGCTTACCCTACCACCATTAAAGACAAGGATACAAAGACACAGAAGAACTAGGCACAAGAGTTGCAAAAAATGCCCAGTCCTTCCGACTGTGATGCCTTTAGACAGGCTTTCAGCATGTCCCAGCAGCTGCCATAGTCACAGCTCTGGTAAACCCAATCACATATTTTGGTGCCCAGGCAGGAGCTGGACTGGTGTTTAGAAGTTTAGCCCTAAATGACCTGTACCAGGTGATGCAGCAGATGGGGAACTAAAACCAGGAAAGCATCTGTAGCGCTGTGACTGCCAGCATCAAACGCTGACCCCGCTGCAGTCATCGGCCGCTTTGTCAGTAACTCCTACAAAGATTTCACCCCGGGTTCTGTGCTCTAATGCCCCAGTGCAAATTATCTCCTGAAATGTCTTGATTTCAATGTCAGCCTTGTTTGGAAAGCTAAATTATATGCAGAATGTTACAAGGTTAATTTTTTTTCCCATGATGAAGCATGCATGTTAACCAGATAAGCAGTGTTCTGGGGGCTCTGTTGCCACCTATTCTTTTTCCAGAAGGCCCCCCCTCCTCTTTTTTTAATCTCTTGATGCCAAATGTTGGCTGACTTCCCTGTGTTTGTTTCAGTGCTTACCATTGGGATCACTGGACCTGCCAGCGCCACAGGGTTAAGCAGCTCAAATTTCTCTGCTGAGCAGCTTATTATAACAATGCGCACTGTAGCTGTTTAAAACACAGTCTGATGACACTTAACAGTTGCTGGACAGATATTCTCTCCTTTATTGCTCCTTCTAGCTGTTAACTGGAGGGATGCTCAACTCAGTTAATATTAAAATGATTCCAAATTCAGATGAAACAGAACACAAATTCCATTATTTCTGAGGGTCGTTCTTGTTGCTGGTTTTGCTTTTTTTAAGACCACTGCGTAGCTTTTAGTTCTCTGGAGCGAACACAGAAATATTGCAGAATATTTGATTACTTCCAATTCTTTTGATCTGCTGGAACCAAAACCAAGGAGTCTTTCCAGAAGGAAAATACATTATCGTTTTCTAGGTAGATTTTAATCTAACCATATCAAGCTGATCTATTAGATGTTTATCAGAACCAGTCTTGAAAATTATGCTCAACACAGAGCATTTAGCTTACTGTACTGGAAGACAGTCCCTGGTATGACAAATGCTGTCACGATGAACAATGCAGACAACTTCATGCCTGACATGAATTAACTGAGCCAAGTCCATATTCCAGCCCAAGTTCAGTATGTTCAGCAGTCCTTTTGCAGACCACTTGCTACAGATACCGAACAAAAACTTGTATTTTGGCTTTTGGATCAAGAGGTACTACCATAGATTCATTCAGATGTACTCTCTGAGGCCTCATAATAAAGTAATACTTACAAGGCTTTATTAGAAGACTTATGTTTCACTGGAAAATCTTAAGCTCTTTTTTTTTTTCTTTTGCATGATCAGAGTGGAAATGAGACAGTTGGCCAAAGCTGTAAGATGAGTATATAGCAGAGCCAACAAAAAAATCCCTAACTGCTAACTTCCTCCTGGAACACATTGTTTTAAAGTATAAGCTTCATATTCTGTTAGCAATATATAATGTTCTTGCCAATAAAATATAACATTTACCACACTGAATTAAGAACTCTCCCTGAAAATGTTTTGCTGAAAGGAGCTGTAGTTTTTAAAGGTCCCATACCCAACATTAAAATACTGCCTCATCTCCTGGCGTCTGTTGCGCATGATAGCCTTGTACTCGCCAATGCGTAATTTTTTGCCATCTACAAGGCAGGTACGCTTCGGCCTTGGCTTGTATTTGTAGTCTGGGTATTTCTCCAGGTGCTGCTTGCTGAGTCGCGCCTGTTCCTCATAGTATGGCTGCTTCTCTAGGTTTGTCATAGCTTTCCAGCGAGATCCTGTCACAAAAAAAAAA
>VYZM01018149.1:282078-314134 GCA_013398915.1 Dromas ardeola
AAAAAAAAAAAAAGAAAAAAGAATGAGAAAGGAGATTCTACTCTTCCACAAATACTGAAAGGCAGAGAAACAAGTAGGTCACCCAGAACAAGATACCTACGGTCATAATGCTTTGGGCTGGGAATCTGTCAGAGCTTCTAGACAGGGGTCAGGTCTTGTTTGTATTTGACTGGTAAACCTCTTGGCTACGGCCAAGAGGCAGAGAGAGAGGATACTGGAAGTTTTGACTCAATATTTTTCTGAAACTTATCTACACTATAATGTCTTTCAGGTGGGATGTAAAACCATCATCCTGACAATGAGAAATTCCTGACACTTTGTTTTAGAAAACAAGGCAGTGTATTTAAATGGAATGTCCAAAGAGCCCCTAGATACACAGAATCTGCTCTGCTAATTCCCTCCACTTCTCTTTGATCATGGGTCCGTTTTCACCTCCTGTTCTGGAGGAGGCACCACTCCCATGTGCTGTGATCCACCACGGCTGGATCAAGGCATAAACTCTGGATAGGCATGTGTCTACAGCTTAGTCCTTCATGACAAATAACGTATCTCTCTAGCTTCCAGGTTTGTGAGAAGCAGAATATGAACTGATCGTAAATGCTGTGCTGCTGAGTACAGGAGCCTGCAAAGACCCTGAAGCAATGCCTCTAAAAACTATAAACTATCCCATATGTCTCAGTGGGGTTTTAACTCCAAGACCAAGTCCTGGTGAACACTGCCAGCTCCACCTTAAAGAATTTAGTATGTGTCACAAAGGGAAGAGCACTGGGATGCTGGCATACCTCTCCATGGAGCTGCACTATGGCTTCATTGCTGGCAGCCCTGTTTCTGACACTGCCTATGTTATTGAGCTATTTGATAATGGGGAAATAATGAAGACTTTAGAATTGTTTTCAAATACCTCCTGAAAATTATAAACTAATATTTCATAAAGGACATAATATGGGAGCAGAAAGTAAAATTTCTTGAATCAGTTATCCTATTTTATTTTTCCATGAATTATAGAAGTGCTTCAGGGTAAGATACATTTCAAGTAACAGGAATGGTCCAAGCCGTGAAACATGTGGCCTAGAAGGAAAACTTTACTGGAAAATAGTCAATTTCCCATTGGAAAAACATTTGAATAGTTTCTCAGTTTAATGGGTTCATAATGTCATATGTCATAATTGACTTCCTCTTGTTCTTCATTTTTTATGGTTACTCATACTGTACTTAGCTCATGCTATTACTCAGGCTGGTCTTAGCTCACCGTGCCCCTAAGACTTGCAATATGAAGAGTGTAGTTACCTTTCCCAGGAAAGAAAATGGTTTGGTTCCCTCTGGAAAGGCCCCTTCTGATCACTGACACCATTTTTCCCATTGCTCTTTGAATCTTTATTCCAAGCTCTGGGCTCCTGGAGTGAACAGCTAACAGGCTGGTAGAGCCTGGCCTCACACCTAGAGATAACCAATTCGTAACTAACGATGTCTTTGTTCTGAAGAGGAGCAATGGACATCCCTTTCTTAGCAAACATCACTTTGGAGTGAAAACCATGATTTTTCATGATTTTTACAACACATAACACGCAGAGATCCTCCAGCTAGTTCTGGAATGGGAAACAGTTTAATTACATTGTTATTAGCTTAGGCACAGCACCATAGTAGTGGGACTAGACGGTTTCCAGGATTTGGACTAGAACTCCTGCACGGCACTTCTTACGTTATACAGAGGTGGTAGCTGCGCACAGGGGTCTGTGGCAGGGGTCTGTGTTACACAGGACAACAAACCTCTAGGCCAGAATCCTGGTCAGCGGCTTTCTTTCCTGTGGAGAAATTATTCCAAGCTTTTTCTGGCAAAGAGAAAGTGACACCAACTTTCCACATGTACCTCCTAGATTTTGGGCTAAACGACACAGTGATAAACATGCGGAGACTGCCAAAACACTGAATACCTACTAATGCTGCGTAAGATGGAAACGTAGACAGGGCCTGTGTTAAATGATGTTAAAAATTCAGGGTAAACCATATGAGCTGTACAGGAAGATGCCCAAATGTAGGTCTACCTTCAAATTCTACCTCATAGACACTGGTACACTGGTGTTTTAGCATATGAAGAAAATCATAAAAGTTAGTCTAAATCTAGAGTCCTCTAATGACAGACCTGCTGTAGTCCCAATGACTTAGAAAAAGCCCCAGACCCATTTCCTGCTGATGAATCAGTTTTTATTTATGAATAACGAAGTTGAAAACCTCGGTCTTTAAGCAAATCTTGGCATTTGCTTTACGTGTTGTGAGAGGACCTTCAATGTAGGAACTCAGAAATAATTTTAGGCAGATGGACAGACAGAAAGGTAGAAAACAAAATCAGTTGTTGCAAAATTGCCATGAAAATGTTCTATCCCAGCACAATTCCTTTTTCACTGCGCTAGCTCACTTGCCGCAATCCTACAGTCAGATCTGGGCAGGCAGATTCCTACCCCCTCATGTGAAAAGATCTGTAAATAGTGGGTGAAGTTAGGCAAACACCTAAGTCTTTGCAGGATCAGGGCCGTAAAACCTGAAATTTTGACGCATAATATTTGTACGTACAGTTACACATACAATATTTATACATAAATGTCATTTGTTATGTTTTTCCTTCTTAAGCTGCAAACTCAATACAACAAAAATCCTGGCAGTCTCACTTCTCTTCCTAGCAAATTTTTAATAGCTGCCTTCTGCAGTGATATCTCCTCTTACTATGACTTTACTATTTTTACAAAATATACTAGATAGAATTTACTAGTATGTTTTGAAGGATCATAAATAAATAAACAAAGAACGCCGTCAAAATAAATTTTGAAAAAGGGCACATTTTCTGATGATAAGCCCTTGTTTTTTACATTTTATCATTTTCATTTATTTTCTTACTAATATACAAAATCCAACCAGCTCTCTGATTGGTCTTAATTTGAAATTTTGGAAGTCTGAAGAATATATGACTGTGACCTTTGAATCTGCACTCACAGGCAAGCTAAACTATGAATGAGTATCGTCAATCAACATACTAAAACTGGTTAAAAACACCTTGTGTTTGGAAAAAATATGTTTGTAATAGCTTTATCTGCCATTGTTTTATGTGCCTATAAACACACACGGGCAGGCACAGGTACCTACGCACAGTGCCAAACCTAAGCCCAAACAAGGTATGATTGAAGAATCTTGAAAAATCTTTCTTTTTAAGGGAAGATTTACACTCTTGGGTGATCATTCTGCTCACCATCTGTGTTATAAAGCTTTGAGCGGGTCAAGTATGCAAGGCTTTTCTCCTTGACTATGAAAACAAGAGCCTGTTCCCCTCCCTGGATGCATACATAATGACAAGCAGGATTCTTGCACGATTCTCCCTCATCCGGTGGCCGAAGCCTTTAGAAAACAAATGAGAAAATTCTAAGGCTTTACAGCACCAAACATGGCTCCTACCCCCAGAGTGAGCTAGGGCAGTTAGAGCTGTGCCTACACGATGACTGTGAGGATTACTGTAGATGCCAGGGCAGAAAAGAGATGTCCCCATGTGGTGCCCAGCACTTGTGCTCGGGCACACACACGCATGCACTAGGTGGGGTTAGGGGCTCTGCTTATCGCGGATTTTAAGCCAAGTTCCTCTGACAAAAAATTGTCAGCTGTTTGTAGTATTGCCTAACTTCTAGTCCATTAGACTGACATTTTTCAGTCTGAGTATCTGAAGCAGGCTGGTTTTACATTTAAAAAATACCCTCGCATATACAAACACTTGTATCATGTATAGGTACGTGTATAGGTTTGTATTCACACACTTACACATCCACGAGACAGTTTCTGCAGGTAGTATCTAACGTCATCTTTTCCTAATCTCTTTACGTGGATTTCTCAGTGAAATTAATTTAAATATTTACAAAAATATCTAAACAATGCATTATTAAGTTGATAGGGTCCAGCAGACCCATTTTAGCACTTTTTTAACAATTTACTAAAAAAAAAAAAATCATTATCCACAAGTTTAAGTTGCAATGAACAGATGGATGACAAACGTATGCACAGATGAATTTAGTGACAAATCCATGTATCTAATTTTTATGCTCAAAACATAATACCACTGTGTCAAACATAATCCCTAGAGAATTCTACTGCCGGGAAGGGCACCTCCTCTCATTTTACTATAAAAATGACCCTCGATCGGTGACAACTCCATCTGAGCTACTCTCTGTGACAACGAGCTCTCTGACCTCAATGTGTAGCAGTGCTGCTAAAAAAATGGCAAGGAAAAATCGTGGCTTTCTAATAAAGAGATCCTAATACCTGGTTGAACTGTAAGCTTCTAGTTGCTCTCCCTACGCCAGTTAACAGAGAGCTCCCTGCTGACTTCAAAAGCCTGGCCTTTTGCAATTGAGGGGAGACCTTTGTAACGTTTCTGTCAAGAAAGAAGACGTCAGGACATCCCTCTCCATTGCATAGGTGGAGTGAAAAAATGAAATGTGATGCTGGAAAGAAATAGAAACATCATCTCTTACTGCTTCAGACCTCGCTTTTCCCCATATCTGGCAGCAAAACAGAAAGAGTTTGGAGTCAGCTATACTGTCTGTCACCTCAACAGGATCTGTAATGAATTTGCACATTTTACTCCAACTACTGTATATCTAATCAGAAAAAGATGTCCCCATATCTCCCTGATCTAGCGCCAAATAGTAAAAGGTGATTCCTTATGTTAACAATTTCAGCAGAATGGCTTATTAAAACCAGATTTTAGGGTATTATAAAATGCTTAGAAGCCCTTTAAAATGTCAACCAGGATCCCCAGAGACTGCGTAAAATGTCAGCCCAGCTCAAGCGCCTGTTTTAAGCAGAATGAATTAGCAGCGTGCTGTCGGAGGTTGTTATCCAAAACAATCAGTTAAGAGGGAAAACACCAAGCTCTCTTTGTACTTTCTATATGAAAAGGGCCATTCAGAATGATCTTGTAGATTTCTGAAGCTGATTATTTAAAAACAGCTTTATCCAGGTCTACTCTCAATTTAGAAACAGACCAAAACTATTACTGCCCTGTCCTCAGCCTAATCACATCATACACCTCTGACCAGTATAATCCCTTTTAACCAGTATAAGGTTATTCTACCATCAACATAACCAATTTAGCCTTCTAATCCTGTTCCCATAACTAATCTAATCATCTCGTACCACCCTTTTAATCATGGGTTAATATTGTCACATCTGCCGTCCACAGCCAATACATTCTGCCTCTCCGACCAATTTTATCTCATTTCCACTTGCCCCCGCTAACTTTTCATAATACTACTCTCACCAAGCTGAACTTCAAACCTCTGACCAGTCTAAACTTAGCATATTTACCAGCCCTGCAGCTGGTTAATGCTGCCATTACAATTGTGCTACATCTCCCGAGTTGTCTGCAAAACCAATGAGACCTGCAGCCCAGATAAACCTATTCCTCGCTTAAGCTTCTGCCCACTGGCCTGCGGGACACTTAGGTCCTGTAACACAGTCTTTATCCGTGAAAATGCAACATCTCCGATTTGGTCACGGATTTCTTTTTTCTGCAGAAGAGTAATTCATTAGCCTGAGAGATCGTCATTGTTCACCTTGTGTTTCATTCAGCATGTCACAGAGGAGTAACTTAGGACAGAACGTGGTCCTGGAAATTTGAGCAAGTAGGAAAAGTTGGCAGACTATGGCATGAAATTCAGTAGATGATGTTCATGACAAATATTGCTTGGGATGTGAAGAGAAGAGGATGTGGAAATTAGTTCTGATGTTTCTTTTTTGATTTCGAGATTCTTTTCAGAATATTTAGAATAAAAGCATCTTGTGATAGAGAACATGTACTAAAGGAAAATTTAATATAACAGGAACATAATAAAAATCCTTTAAAACTGTCAGTGTATAAAATAAAAGGATGTATTTTAGGATCCTTTCCCTATGGCCATTAATTTGAACAGAAAGTGCTATGGCAAAAATCAAATACTGTGGTGTGCTACCCCACAGAATCTAGTTAGATGAAATGCGTGGGCAAATAAACAATTGCAGTCATTTTGTGCTTGTTCAACAGCCTAATGAAATGAACTGGTTTTGTCTATCCAGTTCATGTTTTCGCAAAAAACCCACCACCACAATCTCAGTAATTACGAAGACACGAGAACATTTCAGGTTATGGTTAAGGTATACCACTGGGCAGCACGGTGGAAGCTCATATCACTGTTGTCCTGACGTTCTAGAAGCAGTAATTCTGTTGCGTCAGGTGCTCAGCTCTATTCAGTCAAAAGTTTTTTGAGTTTTGCTACTGAAAGGACAGTGCTCTATCATTCTTACCTAGTATCTTGCTGATATTGGAGTTGTGCATGTCAGGGAAGGCTTGAAGGATCTTCCTCCGTTCATCTTTAGCCCACACCATGAATGCATTCATTGGGCGCTTGATATGGGGCTCATTGCTACCACGCCCTCTGGATTCCCGATAAATTCTAGACTCTGAAACTCCTGCACTTCCTACAAAGAAAGAGAAAAACATTCCCAGCTTTGCCAATTTGAAGCTTCTTCTTCCATCAGTAACTTATGTCAGGTGCTGCACATTCACTGAGTCAGTGTTCACAATAGGTTCACGGTGTTTATTCTTTTTACTCGAAGCAGTAGCAAATACCATATATTGCATATTGTCTAGTTTTTAGCTATTCTATTGATTCAGTATCACATAGTACAGGCTTGATGAAGAGTTTCAATTGTTTTTTTCAACACAAAGGATTAAACAGCTTTTCTAAACCACCTTTTACTACTTAATAACATAAAACCAACACTTATCAATGTAGATTTGCTTTACACTTTTTCCTTTCTTGCTTACAGAACGCTGGTCATATTATGTTACATATCTTCTACCTTATTTGTGATGGGAAGGGGGTGATACATAGCAACATTGGGCGTTTATTCTTAAGCAAGTCTCCACCTAGCAAATGAACATTTACACATCTGCCTGTTTTGGTGCTTAACTCTCCATAACAACATAAGCAATAGCTGAGAAAGAAATTAACATTACGCTTACTTCATCAAACCAAGGAAGTTCCTACAGATGCAGAGCGCGCATCATGTATGGATGATCAGGTCTATAATTCATGGGCTCATGTGTGATCTCATTTATCCCATATCTACTTGCCTCCTTTATTCCCTTTTACCATCAGAAATACATTCTTGGTCCAGTCTTGAGAAATGCAGTGTGCAACAGAGAAGGTTAAAAACCACCTCCAGACTTAAAACACCACACGATGAATCATTTTTTCCTGCCTTGTTTCATAGCCGTTAATTGCTAACCGCTTTTACTCCTCACAGGCCTCCAAAGCACTTGGATTTTCCTCCAGATCCCCCCGACATGTACACATAAACCTGGAAATAAGGATATGCCATTTGTACTGACCGTCAGAATCTCCGCTCATGTTGAAATCCATCATTGCGTGGCTAAACTTCCCGTCTTCACTCTGTTTTACTGCCAGTTGCTGAGTCAGGGTCTCCAGTGTTGTTTTGTCCTATATGGGCAAGATGACGGGATTTGGATCAGGAAAATAATTAAACATTGTAACTGCAAAGTTCATAGCTAATTTAGGAGTTGATAGGGAAGCTGGATAACAATTCATTCACAACAGTTTACTGAGCCAGGTATTTAAGAACATGTAACAATATTTTTTCTGGAAGGGTTATGGTTGCAGACTCTACCAAAGTCCTTTTTAAAACATGCTTATTAGCTAGTGATGAGCAAACTTCATAGTGTTGAAAAGATTGGTTTAGTTAGGCATGATAAAATTGGCCGCACATCTGAAGAATACTTCAACTCTCTACGTCCCCGGGACTGCAAAGCTGGACTGGAAGTTTATATGATACACACTCTTTTGACTGTATTTATTGTTTTACTCTGTTTCCAGCCTGCAATCAAAATGCAGAGCCATGGGCGACTTTGCCCTTTTTCTTTTTTAAAAGGCAATATTTTAGGAAGCAGCCCACAGGGAAAAAAAACCCAAACCCTGTAGTTCAAACTTATTCAGGCCTTGGGAAAGGGTCAGGCTGAATTAAGCATGATACTTGGGCAGCAGTTTGTGTTCTTGTCCAGACTGTTTTGCCCAACCCTACTAACACCCCGTCCGTCATTCATCTAGTCAGAACTATCTGTGAACCCTGGATTGCAACAGGCTAGTGCGTGCTGCCAATTAATCTGTCAGGCTGCAGCGGTGTCTAAAGACACTGCCAGAACAACATGCCAGGGCCATCAGTTCCAATGTTCTCTTCAAAACACCTCGCTTCCCCCTGAATTGTTTGACTTTACAAATACAAAGGTGTTCCATTTTCCAACTGTTTTTGTTTTCCCAATGAATTTTACTCATAAACATTCTATCTTCCTGACAATCACATGTTTAAAAATAAATCTTTCAGGAAAGCAATACTAACATTTCAAAATGTTAGGCACTGTGCCTTTTGCGAAGCTAAGAATATGACATGATAAGGAATGATAATAAAGTGGCTGCAGCCGAAAAAATTCTTTTGAGCTTCTTCCTGAAAGAAAGATTGCTGTTTTGTTGCTCTATTCCACTCCTGATGACTGTAAAAGATCAACAAACTAAAAAAACTTTTAGATTTCACATGGCAACCGGAGACTTTACAACTATTCTATGTAGCCTAATAATGTCACTGGGTTGTATTATAGAAGAAAACAGAAAAGAGAACAATAGGAATACAGAAACGCTTCCCGCAATGTGATGTCCCTGCATCTGCAATTCAAAGAACAGTTCAAATTCATGGAAGTCATTTCACGAAGATTTTTTTGAGAGAGTTAGAAAGAAGGCTAATCTGACAACTTCGTACACTCGCGCAGCGTAGGGAACGCGAGGTTAACTTTCCTTCTCACGTTCATTTTCATTGTGGATCCCTTTTGCACGCCTGGTGCTCTGTCTGAGAGCAGACACATCGCCACCGAAACCGTGCAAGATGAGTTGGCCTCTGGGTTTTTGCAGGAAAAGCTCATGCAGCAGAGTCAGCCTAGCACAAGCAAAAGGGTTTCTGTAACGCTTCCAGGCGCAGCAGATCCACGGAGCTTGGAGAAGCTTCGAATAAGCACCTGAACTATTCAGGCATTTAGCTTTACCAAACTCTTTGAGCTACCGGTTTTAACTCAGCTCTCATTTCCAAAGCAGCCTGTCAGCAGACAGACAGTCAGGAGTAAGTTGACTTTGTATTCCTTCCAAATGGATCTCGGATATATAATGGAAGTCAACAGTTTTTCCTCAGAAAAAAATGTATTTACCATCAACTTCATAATGATCGAGTTCAAACATTTTTATGTCAGAAATCATTTAAAAATGCTGCCGCTAACCTAAAATATAAAAGAACATCTCCTCTTGTTGGGTATATTATGGGGGAAGGGAGTTATTCTGTTGCAGACTTTTCTTGAATCATGTATAAACCTCTTAGAGAAACAGAGCTGAGAGCGCAAAGGGCACAGGCTTAACAGCTTTTTCTTTATGCAGTAAACGCAGCTGTTGAAGTCGGAGGCAGTTACATTCAGAACCACACTCTGCCGGCATGATCTGATTGAGTCTTAAGGTCAGCGAATACTCCGGCATGCTGTCTGCAAGGTGCACACCGGGTACGGCTCGTTTATCAGAGTTTGACTTAACAAGCCTACAGCTGCTCTGCCGCTATCCACCTTGGGCAAAGTTTTGCATTTTGAGGTACAGCCACGTTGGCTGAAGGGAGAGAGCGCGGGCATGGTCGAAGAGGGGCTGCGAAGGAATGCCAGCTAAGTGCTGAGCTCCTGGGCTGCGCAGCCGAAACACGGGTGAGTGAGGAGACCTCCCTTTCGACACGGTGACCATTTACTCCCTGCTACTGAAACATGGAGAATGCCAATACAATTCAGTCAGCAACAATAAGGGTCGCAGTTAAAAAGAACTTCTGCATGATGTTGCTTTTGAAACAGAGGATGTCAAAACAGCCAGCCGTAATTTCCTGTCTTAATGTATAGAAATGTTTAAGTTTAAAAAGTACTCAGGCAAGGAGAAGTCTAAGGCCTGCTCCTTCCTAAGTCTCCGCAACAGCACTGGGAGAACAGAAAGAGATCAGCAACACCCTGGCAGGATGCAGAAGCCTGACTATATGTAAGTAGCGTTCCGATTTCCTGTCCTATGCTCTTCCCATTAAACACATGGCAGCTGATTTCCCCCAGTCCTGACATACAGAAATGCTTTTACAATTACAAAATATTAAAAAGGGACTAAGCAGCATTCCCGTGTTGTTTTGGTTGAAAGCATTCAGTTGATGACTTACTGCTTTTCGTTTGATGGAAGCATCTCTTTACCTTTCCTACAGAGTCTTTCAGTTGATGGAGAAAGCATTTATGGAAGCTCCAAAGAAACAAAGGAAAAAAAATCTTTTCTTCCTTGACCCCAAAATAAACTGCCAACCTGCTGACACTGCTAGCCCAGCCTCTTCTCACAGAACCTATTTGAGAACTTCAGACAAGAGATCCACAATGGTTTTCAAGTTTGTACAAAAGGAGGATCTATTTATCATCATTATCTTAATGCAACGGCAAATTACACATTCCTAAAACTGCCACCACTCCGCTGTGTTGGATTAGCTGTGTAGACAGTAGCAAGCTGTGGTACCAACCAGTGATAACAGGTGGAGTATATGTACATTGGGTTCAGCAGCACACTTTACTAAAGTAGTTGTGACACAGCACTACAACTCAAGAGGCAGTGCTGCATTCCTGCACACTACCCCGGACCATGCCTCAAACTTATTTCATCATTATATCAAGCTTTATGTCCAATTGTATTGCTGGGCAGAGAGAGAAATGGGGAAGAGAGTTCAGCTGATGAAATCATACATGCTTTTAGGTTTTTAAAGCTACAAGAAAGTAACCAGAGTGATAACCCCTTCCTTTCCGATTTGCCCCCCACTCCAGAGGTATAAAATGCTATTCACCCTATGAGCAATGTATGAGTGGCATCAACTGCAGCCTAAAACGAACACTGCTGGGAAGAATAGGCAAGGTTGGTCCAAACCCAGGGAAGTGGTGCGAACAAATGCTTGTGAGACCTGCTAAAAATCAGACAGCACAAAGCAGCAAAAAAACCCAGTAAGGAACACTTCGGCTCTTGAAGGAGAAGAAACATACAACTCTTGCTAAAGATGAAGTGATTCTTTTTCTTCTGAATTTTGGATCAGGCCCCAGAAGGCTGAAATGCATCTTATAAACATCTTTTTCCTCTATGAAGAACTTCGGCAGAGGTTGGGAAAAACTATGCTAATGGTCATTCTATTGGATTGTACAAGAGAATCTCCATAGGGGCAGCGAGAGCTCTGTTGTCTGGATCATTTGAAATTGTAATGGGCAAACCAGAGAAGGTAATACTGTAGAGGGCAATCAATCCCACAATAGTCCAATTGTTCAAATATAACCAGAGAGGTTTCATCAATAGCCACAATGTGATGAGAAGTTTCTAAAACTTTATTAATCAAAGAAAGTAATCCTCTGGAGAAGATTGATTTGTACCACAGCTCCTAGCAATGGTCTAATTATATTTAAAAGAACAATGAAAAACACATACACACATGGAATGTGTCATGTAAAAAAAAATATATATAAAAAATGACTAAGCACTGCAAGTCAGACTCAGTTTTGTGGTCAGCTGCAAAAGTTACTTGGCTCTCTGTCACGGCTAGCTGTCATAGTTTAACAAAACATTGATCTAAAAATGACAAGAACTTGGTTGCAGTCTCTTTCATAGAAGAAACATAAAACAAGAAGAGTCGAAACATATGTAGAACAGCCTGATAATGATTGCCAGAACTCCTCCCACTACTACACAAACGTGAAGCAAAACCTGGGAAGGTTTGAGAAATCAAGACCTTCTGATATATTTGCCTGCTCTCCTCTGACCTCGCTACTCCTGTCTTGTGCTGGATCGTGGTACCAACGCTCAGGGTGCACCTGAGACCACATGCACTCCTCCACTCCTGAAGGACTGCGCAATTCTTCCAGAATACTGCGAATGCTGGGCATATGGCAACGGATCCCTCCTCCCCCTCTTTGAGACATCCTTTTGGCTGGGGTATTTGGCAAACACTGACAGTACTCTGAACTCCGTTAGAATTGTATTTTGGCAAGAGCTGTTTTTCCGATTGCATAATTCAAGGTTAGCAGTTTTACTGAAGCAGTCCACTCTTCACTTTTCTACTCCCTTAACTCTACCCCCATTTCCCCTGATATGAATATTTTTCCTCTCAGTTTGATGCCTGCAGAGATACGGCCGGTGTAGAACACCAGAGGAGTGTTCAGGCACATCTCTTCACATTCCTGCTTTTCTTATTCCAAGTGAACTGAAAGGCCAGGCAAAAAAAATCCAGAGTAGCTGGATAGAGCCAAACACAGTTACATACGGACTGCAAGGAGAAACTCGCTCATCAGTTCTCGCACCTAAGAATTACGAATACACTGACGGACAGAGTGCCTGCTACCTTTGTTCCCTTCAGTGCCAATATGTGAAAAGAAACAGATGGTTGCCTGCTATTGCCCTTTTTAGAGTCCTATTTCTCCCCTCCCTCTCCAAG
This sequence comes from Dromas ardeola, assembly GCA_013398915.1. Classification (NCBI taxonomy): domain Eukaryota; kingdom Metazoa; phylum Chordata; class Aves; order Charadriiformes; family Dromadidae; genus Dromas; species Dromas ardeola. The sequence continues at coordinate 294,676 of VYZM01018149.1, forward strand.
TGAGTTTGTCCAGCTATTTACCATCCTGCTCTGTGGGAAAAACTCCCGTATCTAAACTCTAAAAGTGGTATTTTCAAATAGATTGAGTTCTCCTAAGTTCGTTTTTATCTTAGATTGTTGAGCAGGGCCTGTGCCATCATCTAATGTGCTTTGTGGTGCTGAGGCAGAAGTCTTCTCTCAGCAAGCCCCAGTAAATATCAACTGTTCAGACACATACCTTGGTCAATATGCACCAAATCTTGAAGTACTAGGCAGATTAGCTGCTAGACTATGATCCCACAATGAAAGTTCACTTCTGTTTATGACAGAAAAACATCTTTAATTATCAGACACATTGGCAGTGCCAGGTGTTATCCATTCATCATTATGATATTTTCCTTAGCTCTCCAAAAAGGTGAAGAGTCTTATCCTACATCTGACAGGAGTGAAGATTTTGTAGAGGTAATCTTTCTGTGCAATTCCTCTGCCTCTTGCAATAAGAAATATCAGAATAGCTTGTGTTATAAAATCTTCATCCAGTGTCTTTCAAAATGTGGAAAACATGAGGTAGGAAGGCATTACGGATGACAAAGAACTGGAAGAACTTAGAGGAACCACTGTCAGTAGTGAGAGGGGCACCCAGAGGTTTGCACATGATGAATTATTTGCAGTCCAGATTCTACTCCTGCATATTAATGCCATGGTACTTCAAAATAGGTACTGTGCGCACTGTCTATGTCTCAGTCCAAACCACGTTACAGTCCAGATCATGTTACACCTATAACTGCTGTAAGAGAATTTCTGGTTCTTTTCCGAGGGATCTTCTATTTCGTTTTAGGTTTTTCTGTGTAACAGATCACATTGCCCAAGTGTTTTGCACTCATCAGTGAATTTAGCCACAAAATTTCACAAAGACAGGCAGTATTATTAACTCTGTTTACCGGATGGGAAACTGAGTCACATACTAAGTGACTTGCCAAAGGTTCCTTAGTAAGACTAGTAGTTTTAGGAACTAAAACTAGCACTCCTGAATCTTATTTAAAAATTATAACCCCAAGCTTATAATTTCTTTGTGAGTATGGAATTGTGACTGTTGCTGATGGCACATGTTACTAGGGAAAGCAAAATAAAAATAAGAGCAGTTACAGATCCGCCATTACAATGGACCTTGCTTAAGTAACGCTTGCAGGGCTGTAAAACTCATAAAGAGCACATGCATGAAATGATAACATAGAGTGAGACTTTCAAATGTTGACTCAGTAATTGTTAAACCCCTTCTGGCTGCAAAATTTTATAGTCTTCTACTGTACTAATGAAAAGGGAAGAAACAACAAAGAAGGGTTTTAGACTTCCCATTATATAAACTCTGTGGACCACCGAAGAAGATGAAAGATTATTTGTAATGTCACTGCAATTTATCATTTGGGAGATCTTTTTTGTTGTTGTTGCATCAAAGTTTAGTATGAAGAAACAATGCATTCACCACCCCCTCAGCTCTTTCAGTCTTGCTTATCTGAGATCTCTCTTTTTCATGGAACAATCCACCCACAGAACCTAAAAGCAGCATTAGAAGCAAGAAAATAAAATAACATTCTTTATTTGTGGTTCTTCCTGATTTTATGGTACTTCTTTCAGAATTATTACATTCAGTCTCAACTGGGGCTCCATCACTTGGTAAAGGAACCACATCTTTTGGTTCACGGTACATATTCACATCCAGCTTGGTTCAATACTGCCTGAAAATCATTGCTTCTGATTTGTAACCTACACAAATCGCTATTTGGACTCAGTAGAGAGGTGCCCTATTAGGTGTTATAGGGGAAAAATCAAATGGATTAAGTAGGCCCAGACATTTAACTACTCTCCTCTCAGGAACAGACACCCAGTCACAGGGGAAATGTACTGAAATCTGTATAGTCATTGTCTTTGCCATACATTGTGGACGTAGGTCTTTGGTTTCTAAGGGCTCTCAAGTCAGTACCTTTCAAAGCACTGAAGGCAAGACAGAGTCCACTGAAATAAAAAGAGAAAAATCCTCAATAACTTGGCAGCCTTAAGTGTCAGGTCCCCGAGACTTTTTTTTTTTAATTCTTTATTCGTGAAAGAATGACTACCTCATTAAAATATATTAATTGACTTGGAAACAAACTGATGGGAAGTAGCAATTCTACAGGAAATGAGGGCACTGAGGTCCTCCTTTTTGGTTATGAGCTCGGAGAGATAGTGTAAGTGAGGATTTTTAAATGAAAACGCAGGTAGGGCTGGCCCACACCATTACATTAAAAAAGAAATAAAAAGGAAAGAAAAAACAGAGCAGAATGATGAGACACTGCTTCTTTCCTACAAAAGTTTTTACAGTGCGGACATGGGCATCGACCTCAACCAGATCCAGCTGTAATCCGCTGACTGCAAATAGGTTAAGAGTTACATGACCCAGTTTCTCACCTAGACTGCTCTCTGGGCTGACACGCTATGCAACTTTGCATGAATTGTTCAGTTTCCCCAACTAAGCAGGATGGTGATCGTGACATTTTCCCACCATCGTGAAGAGTTCTGAGATCCCCGGATGAAATCTGCCGTGTACATTTTAATGAAGGATTTCACAGTAAGTCAGAAAGCTGCTACAATTGATCAGCAAGGCAAGGAAGGGTTAATTGAGGAAAAGAGGTAGTACACCAAAAATGAAACAAGATGAAAATCACAACCCACACAGGATATCCTGGGAAAGAGGGTCTACACGCACATAAAGAGAAAGCAAGAACACAGTCACTGCTTTCCTGGCAATTGTTTATTAAACAATGGGTGACTCAACAGCACAGCAGCATTACAGATATATCGACTATTCTTTTCTGGTTTTCCCTAGAAGGTATTAAAATTATGAAGGCTGATGTACCTTTGCTTAGATTTCTTCCAGCCCTAATGAAGAAGCTGGCATGCTATCTAGGCTATCTCCTAAGAAAGAAACCAAACATTTCCCCAGTCATCCAGTAAGGCTTAACTTGTCTACTCCCCAGCATCAGCATCAATACAATCAAAAGTAAAGTTCTGCACCCCCAAAACATACTAACGGCTTTTTGCCACAGAGCTAAGTGAATACCTGCATATTAGGATGGGCAGAACAGGATAGGCTGAACCCCACGGAGACTGAGTGGATACAATTCACAGAAGAATCAGGCTCAGCCTCTATTACACTGAAGACAGGTATTACACTGAAGACAGGTATTACACTGATGCTGGTGCCCATGAATGTGCTGAAAGCCCTAGCTATTGGAAGCACGTGATTATGTAAAAATAATCATAAAATCTCAGGAAGTAATTAGCTCTGGTGGCTGTAGGGCACAGCTTAGAACTTAAACCCAAAGACTTGAAAAGCTCAAAAGACATAACAAGAACTCCAAATCAATTGTATGTTTTTTCTCAGGAGGAAGCTGATCCATCTTTATTGGGCTTAATAAAATTTCCACTACGGTATAAACAGCTGCAGTCCTCCCTCATCCACACTAGCCTGTGAATGTTTCGAACATCTGCCCTTTGGAGTGAACAAAGACTTAAATTCTCATTCAGACTTCAGCATCTGCAAGAATCCAGGGTTCTTCCCTTGTCTCTTTGCCTGCTCTTCTCCTTGACTTCAATGGGAGTTTCACGCACACATCCATGGGCAGAATTTGTCCCTCCCTTTACATGTTTCATTTTTTATTAGCTAACCCTGCTCATGCATCCCTGCCATAATGAGGTACTAGAGACACACACACACACACAATTTTTCTCTGAAAAAAGGATCTGGGCATTTAAGAGATGATGGTCAATCGGGAAAAAAAGGGGGCATTTTAAAATAAAGAGCTAAAGTCCTTGGGGGAATAAAAAAAAAAATCTTCATTGCAGAATTTCTCCCTTCCATGCGTAGGCACTTGCTAACTGAGAGTAGTGGCACTGTGACAAAAGTAGCAAAACCAAAGGCAGGCTTTACTAAAAGAAAAGGGGGGAGGGGAAGTCTTCCACTGGCCATCTGTGAAAATAAGGCATGTGGCCATTAAATGCAGAGGCTGTAAATATAAATATATACAAGCTCCACAAAGCAAACGGCAAAAAAAAAAAATGGGGTGGGGGGAGGAAAAGGAAAAGGGAATAAACTTTCAGCTGAAGCAAATCAAAATGTTTAATGCTTGGTTACCAGCGCTGGGCAAAACCAATCTTGATCTTTGCAGTGTGCAAACTTGACATGTGTTTTTAATTAAATTTGAGAAAAGTTTCAGGAGAAATGACAATGGATACAGTAGCCTTGTTGAATAGAGGACCCCTTGAACGCGAATGATCCTGTTGAGCCTGCTGATTGGACTCACTGAAAGGCTGACATACAGGGTGATGGATGGGTGATGACATAATACCTGCTCGCCGCCTTGTCATGCTTTTTGAAAACTGTCTGCTCTGTGTTGATAGCATTAACAAAGAGGACTGTAACCCCCATACAAGAATTTCTGCTGGCAAAGAACCCCAGTAAGACAAAATTAGGAAGAGGGTAGGGAAAAGGGTAATAAGAAGGGGACATGCAGTTGTTAGGATAATACGTTAACTTTCGTGTTGTGGGACTGTAACAGTCCATTGTCTGCAAGATACTCCCTGGTCCCCACATTGTATAAAAATTACTCCAAAGAGAAGGATCTCTGCTCACACTGCGAGAAGAGAACAGAAATATTACACTGATCATCTTTCCCAGTGTTTTACAGGCCAGTGAGGAATAGAGTGAGCTACAAATTGCAGGACATATATATTAGCAGTCTGCTGAACTTGCAGGGATAAGTGTGTGTGTATGTAAAGTCTGTGGGTAATATAGCCTCTGCTGGTCACTGGGAATGCTAAAGTATTTTTCCAGTAAAATACTACAAAGATTATGAAAATGGGCAGGTTTTAACTCTTACAAAGTGATTTGGTTTATGATGTTAGTACTGCGCCTCTGGACTCATTTCCAGTGGGTTTCTCCTGTTTGGGAAGCCCGGCTTCTGCAAGGTCTCGCTCTTCCTAGTTTCAGTCATTAGAACTTACTCGCTCAAGTCTGACCCACGGACTGCCAGTGTCTGCAGCAAGCATGGGGTCAGACTCTGTTTTACCAACCCTTCTCTTTTTTTCTCCTCCCTGCTCTTCTCTCCTGCAGTTTTTTCTCTACTTTCTGGTTCAAATTTAACTATTAGGGGAAGAAAAAAATATTACTGAAGTAAAATTCTCTACTGCAAGAGAAATTTAAATCCCATGTGTTAAACCAGCTCCTCCTTATGCCTTTAGTAAAGTGAGCTCCAGTGTTTTATTTCTCAAAGACAGCAGGATCTGCGGGTTTGGGATTCTTAATATCCCCCTCCTCCCCGAGGGGAGAGCAGGGACAGAATTCATTTCAGCTCAGCAGATCACAGCAGTTTCTCAAGAGTTAACTCTGCTATCCCCATCCATCAGGCAGCCAGCGAGGCATCAGGAAGGAATGATGGATGTAAAATTATTACAGGGCTGCCACCCAATATACTTACTGCCATTTGTAACTAACGCTGGAACTGACACACTTTTTTCATTATTAAACATCCACATTAAGTCAACATTGGTCACTGTCATTTCATGTTTGGCACTCTCTTAAGGGGAAGAGGGAGAGGTTGGGGTGGGAGTGGGGAGGATGGTGGGAGGAGGGGTGGGTGGAAATGGGTGGAAAGGCATCCTGAACCCGGTGTTCCATAAGCATGAGTAATAAATAGGCTCCTGCTTACAATGCTGGAATAAATATTGCTACAAATAGCTCTTTAGTTACAGCCCAGCAGACAAGTACATGTCAGAGCCTTTTAAAAGGACACACTCCAAGCGGTAACAGGGAGAGCTTGTACCACAGGTTAAGAAACACTTCAGCAGAGGAGGTATGCACATTCGGATGCACTCATCTCAGAGCGTGCTACGAGTATGACTGCCTCTGTACACGCCTGGAATGCTTGTGTGGCTGTGTATACTTGGATGGCCCTCCCAGCCGCTGGCACCTTTAGCAGCAGGCACCAGCATTCAGGAAACTGTACCTGCGTTTGTACCAGTGTACACAGACACATGCTCAAATACCTGCTTCTGTGTCCCCCTCCTCCTTTTTTTTACAGTTACCAGGGTACATACACAAATGTTGGAGAGTCTTGACTATAGTCAGAAAATCACTGGCTAGCTCGGTGCGTGTTTGTGCTGTGTATCGCTGAAAGACTGCACTGTGGGCTTGTGTGCACGCACACACATGCTGGCTTTTGGTGTTTGTGTACATCTCCTTCGCAGAGGAACAGGCAATTTTGGGGCTGAACAAATGGACCAGAGTCCGCTTGCTGACGTTGCCCGTTGTGGTGTTTGCACTAGATGACAATCTGCACTCTAAGCTCCATGTATAAAAGGTAACGTCGTTTATGTATAGTACGTATCAAGCTATAATTAACTGTAGATGACAATTATGAATAAAACTATGCTCCTGGGTTTCCAAGAAACCAGAAAAACATATACACACACTTCTCATTTATACACGGAAATGTTTCCAAGAAAAGTAATGTAAAAATATGTTTTATTGCATTTGCAATTAAAATAGGTTTTAGTAAAATCCATGTTCATCATGATGCTCATAGTTTTTACTGTAATCCTCTGAAAATCAAATCCCTCAAGATGGTCCAAGTTGGATGCCCACAAAGTGACTCACCCAAATCATCCTAGCCGTTTTTGAAAAAAATCTTCTCTCATTTATGACTCCTTCTACACAGCATCTCTCCAATTCCACAAAATTCCTGCCTGACTACTGCCTTACAGCTAGCAGGTGCACAGGGATCAACCCATCTGGGAACATGAGCCAGCTAACAGGTCATGTACATGTGTGCAGAAAAGCCCCAAGAGCTTTAACAAGCGACTCACAAAGGTGATTTCCAGTCCTGAGCCTGCCCAGCTACCCCTGGCAGATAAATCTCTACTAAGAGTCTAACAGACATGTTCAGAACTGCACAGAGCCTACTTTCCCTTGTAGGCTGTGGCAGCAATTCTTGCAACAAAATCTCAACAAAGGTCTCAGAAAATCGTAGGTCTCCTTAACTACACCAGCCACTGCAGCAAAGAAGGGGGGAAAATTTGGGATAGTCCCAGACAAGTGTTTGTTGCCTATAAAGACTGAGATATTTCTACAGGAAGGAGAGTGTTTCTTCTGTACATAACCATAGACATAATGTACATTTCTAAGTACGGATATGACCACAGACACATAGCTACATTAGGTAACCCTCTTTTATTTCCATCCCCCACCTCAAAAACTCCCTGTCAGGAAGTAACCAGTGAGCAAACGTAACGTCCCAAAAACTCAGGGGGCTGCTTCTAAGTCCCCCGGCAGGACCCTGAGCTTCTGAAGGGAAACCCTCAGTGGTAACATTGCAGCACTCTATTTCTCACTACCAACCTTCCCGATTATCTCTTTTTCTTTCCCTTGGAAAGCAGGAAAAACAGAATAAAATTTAATTCAAACTGGCAACATTCGCCTTCCTCTCAAATAGGAAAGAAAGCTTTAAAGTCCTAGATCAGACATAAACTTTAGAGGAGTTGAAGTGTTTGTCTGGATCTGAATTCCACTGCTGGCTAGTCAGTGGATGGCCTAGAGCATATATCGGAAAGGAGAACAAGTACCTAAACTTTACAGCCTACATCTTTTCCTCTTTTGGGTCAAATGCAAGAGACAGGTTAGGAGATCCTACAGTTAAAAAGTGCAACTTCTTAACTAGTGTTGGTGGCTTAAGTGGTCGCCCCAGCAACTCAAATGCCATTATAGTCTAGGAGAGCTCAGACTTGGTTCTGTCCTTTCCTGTCTCCACTTTAGAAATAAATAAAATGAAATAAAATAAAATAAAATGAAATAAAATGAAATAAAATAAATAAAATATAAAATAAATCAGTGTGCCTATATAAAGTTTTGGCATTCATTGTACAGAAAACCACAATAGAAAAATTTTCAATTGAGCAAACAATTTTTTTCTTCCTGATACCTTGTAAAAGAACCCCTCTCTGCCCTCCACGAGCCCACCAGGAGGCATGAATTAGAGAGGAAAATAAACTTCAACTGGGGTTGAGGGTGAGAAGTGAAAACAGAAGGGGTAAGGAGAATCCCAACAATAGGAAAGTAACAGAATAAAGTGAATGCAGATGGTTCCACTCCTGTTACTTAATCAAAAGGCTGTGCAGAGTCACTAGAGCCAGCATAAAGTCATGTGTTAGAACAACAGCTGATCTGTATTAAAGAAGATTAACTCGCAATGCCATGGTGGAGGGCCTGGGATTATTTTATGTACTTCCATTGCCGAACAAGCCGTCAGCACAATTACTGCCCTCCGATGTGAATGACTGATCTGTAACCACAGCTAAACAGCATGCTGCTTAGGGGCCTGGGTGCTTCATGAAGATGAATTTCCATACCATCAAAGTGCTTTTAATGGGCTTCCTGATCCAACCACAAGGCCTGCTTTGCAAGTATATAGAACTCAGGATGAAGGCTTCCTGTCCAAAAGGATTTGGTCGGTTGTCACTTGACAATTCCCAGCCAGCACAAGGGAGGAGAGGGGGGAGATAGGTAGAGTTGTCTCTGCTTTGGAGGATTAAAAAAAAAAAAAAAAAGAAAAAAAAAAAGGGTACAGATGCTTTCTGAATGCAACCAACTGCTGTATCCACAGCTGAATTCAATGCGCTTAACAAATAACGGCAATTTAGCTATGCTTGCGAGGAATAGCTTGAGTCACTTTGCATTAGCATCTGGCTGAGTGTTAAAGTCATTTCTACATGGGGAGCAGAGAAAAGAAATTTCTGCTCCGAGCATCCTTTCAAGAATGCTTAAATATTTGAATATAAATTCCTTTGTGCTTGTGATCACTTCTTATATCTGACACTCTGCTTTTCCCTTTTCGCTTCTGGTACTCTTCTATGTGAAATGCCGTAAACATGCTCCATCCCTCTCTTTCTTTCTCTCTCCCCATACCAGCGCTCCTATTCTTCTAAGAGAGATTGTATGTACTGCCAGATACCTATTACACTGACCTCTTTTTTCCTTCCCCTTCCTCTCAAGAAAGTGCATGAAATTGGAGTCATTTCTACACCACTTACACCCAGGATAGGCTGATGAAAAAAGTACAGTAGTGAGAGACTCACATGTACATTTAACATTCATTACCCAGACTGCTGGCTTCTCACAGCTTATTGATCAAACTCCATCTAAAAACAGGGAAAATGGAAAGCTATCCAAATTAGCAATCTGCTCATTCTGGACAATATTGTTTGACTCACAAGCTTCCTAGGATGACTGACTTTCAAGTTTCTGCTAAATAGCTGATCATTTTTATTCTTTCTATTTATCAGCCTATCTCAGTGATTCGCACAAGGACTTACAGTGAAAAGCCCCTAGAATCGGTTTCAATAAAATTCAGTTTACAACAAATGCAACAACGGTGATCTTCATTGTACTGCACAATGAAGGTTGTATCACCTCAGAAAATATTGCGGGGGAAGAGAGGAATTGAGGGAAAAGGCTTGCTAAGCAGATGAAGTTGAGACGCACACAAGAGTTTGGACGTATATCTTAGGTGGCAGTATTATAAGGACAGTTCACTATAAATGTGGCAGCAAGGACTGGCAGGTCTATTTATCCTCCATAAGCCAGGGCAGTGCACGGAAAGACATCAGGTACTTGCAGAGAAAAGCAGCAAATCATGACCTCTTTGACATACGTGACGGTTACAGCACATACAAATTTTACTAGAGAATATTCACTTTGTCGATATTTTGTTATAGCACAGCTTCACAGGCCAGTTCAAAAGCAGAAGGTGGTAAGGCCCATATGTTCTGCTGCCTCTAAGTTTCACTGCAAATATTTGGTGCAGTTTGTGTTGTCAATTCTCTATTTTTTCAATTTTGTTAAGTCATCTAACGTGACATGACAGTGCTACATCGCAATGGTCACAAAATATCATATATGACAACCTCACAAGGCTAAATACCCAGAAGCTGAGCCTGAGTATCAGCAAAGCTTATGTTCCTAAAGAAGCTTGAATATTTTCAAATCCAGCTCATCTCACAAACACATGTAAGCATTTCCATAAAGCAAGATTTCCACTTAGACCCAGAGATGTCCAAGATCACCTTCTCGTAATGCACGTTGACAGGCTGGAACAGAGAATTAGTGCCTCCAAAGTTCTCGTGAGGGCTTTAACTATCTCTGCGTCCCTCCCCACTCTCCCCCAACGGTCTCCAGATCTCTCTCTCATGTCATCTTTTGGTTGTGGCTTTCCTTTTACTTTTCACTTTTTTTGAAAGAAGCAACTATTCTGTTTCAAAATGGGGAAGAAAAAAATAGAGCAAGAAAAAAAAAGGAGGAAGAACGTATATATCTGTAGGGAGACCCAAATGCAATCTTTGACCCTTTGCAAAGGGTGTCTCGGAAACCCACCTTTTCAGTCCTGCAGTTATTGAGACCCAGGCTATTCACAACGGCCACCTTCCCATCCAGCACCTGTTGTTCCCTCCGAAGTTGCTCCTTCATCTGTCGGGCCTCCTGGATTGCCTTGGTAACAGCATCGTGGTCATTTAAATAACCTGACGACGTGATAGAAGAAAGGATATCTTAAAAAGAGAAAGTTACAAGAAAACACTTTAGCTTTCATCCATGAAACGCACTAATAGTTAATCATTATTAATGAGAAAGAGTTAAAAGGTAAAGCCCAGAAACCCACCCGTGCTTTGTAATTCTGTTCTTGTTATGACGGAGCCACCTGGATAGAAAGCACGAGAAACCTCAGTGCCAAAATCATCGTCCTGATATTTGAGCCCATTAGTTTCACTATTTCCCTGATGCTGCAGAGGTTAGCCCTGTGGTCTGTATGCGGCAGGATGTAACCGGATAAGAGTTAGGGGAGGCTTTCATCACGCCAGCAATCCCAAACTCTTAAAAATAGACCATTTCATTCTTCCCCTTCTTAAAACTTGTGAATACATTAAAATAAACCACAGGTGGCGGTGGTTTGCTATAGATATGAAATGCATAATGGCTGGGAAGAGAAACCTCATCCACTGAATGCTCCCCACCACCACCTGTCATTCAGAAATGTATAAGAAACCACAGCTACACAGACCTACATTCCCACTCCTATTCATGCTGCTAATAGTAGGTCAAATGTCCACTGTTTTGCTGCAAATTCACAGCCTACGGCTTAGCCTTAGTAGTCACTGAATTATTTCCTTTTAAAATGTTACAAGCATCACCAGCACAGATAATACTATTTAATTTTAAATGTGACACTTTGTCATTTTTTTCCTTTAGCGTACTGTAGATTATACTTATTATGATCTGCATGTGATTTGTAGGGTAGAATACTGATGGGAGACACCAAGCCCCAGTCTATTTTTCAAACATTAAAGGAGAGGCTAATATCTATCAATCTCCCTCCCCCTCGCCACATCCCCACACGCGCGCGCACGCACACACTTCTTTCTGTCTTTTAACTAGGGCATAAAAACGGCATAAAATGAATCTGTAATATGAAATTGCCCAGAAAAGGGACTTCTGTTTGTGACATGAGGCTAAATCTAACCAGATCCATTGGTGAATTGTGACAGATGGAGGGACTGTGAGACAGAAGGCAGGCACTAATCACACACAAAATGACCGGCTTGCCTCAACATGTTCCATGGATTCCAGCAAACTTTACACCCTAATCCATTTTTAGAACAAAAAACATCTGGGCCATAAATCCTCTAATCTGCCAAAACACGCTATTAAATCCCATGATTTGTTGAAAAACACTAAGATTAAAGAAAGGAAATATAAAATGGCTAACTGCCGTGTTAGGAAAGTGTTATTAATACTCTTTCTTTGTCTCAATTATGAATGTTCTGTTCCTAAAGAGCCTTGTCTAATCATGTCAGATTACACATCCTTGTTGTATTGCTAGACTCTTCTATCTGATCCGCTGATTGCCAAAAAACGTAGGACATTGTCTTGCTGCTTAAAACATTTCAGGGGAAGAAGCTGATGTCAGATTAGTTCAGTGCTGCGCTGCTGTCAGGATTTTAGTTCGGTTTGGGTTTTGTTTTTTTAGACTGCAGACAGAATGGGACCGGTATTACCGTCTTCCTTGGTGCGCAAAAGCTAGAAAGGAAAGTTTCTGTGCAGTTTGACTGTTGTTAATTGTACTAAAAGTTTGCTTTTGGCTAAATACCCAGGAACCCTAAGAGTTTTATATGAAATAACTTGATCCACATTGCTTTTATCAAGTGACCCAGTTCAGTCATTCCCAGCCAATGGAATTCCGGTAATTCCAGCTTTCCCAGCATAAGGAAGGATATAACCTGCACCAGCACAGTGCTACCAGCTGATTTTTTTTTTTTTTATCTCCATTTTATCAACTTGCTTGGTTTCTTCCACACTTTGCATCTGTTACTGATCAAGCTCGCATGTAGTCTGAATAAATTGAAAAGGACGCAAACAAACAAACAAACAAACAGTAGTATTACTGCTGGTTGTGCTCTTCATTAGGCTAGGTATAATACTTTCAATCTGTAATACAGCCGAATTTGCCTAGGAACTGGAATTCATGCCCTTCTCCAGACTATTTGGCTTTTCCTGAATACTGCTATCTTTGAGACAGTTTGGCACATGACAGTGAATAAAAGCAAGCACTCCTTATGTTTTTCAGTAGCTGCCAAGATGCTGGTGTGCAGGGAAATGATTAATATAGAAGTGAGTTGAATGTAAATTATTGTTGTTTAGGGTAGGTGGTGAATTATTGACAGAGAGGGAAACTGCATTACATAAAATGCACTTAGTTACAAGGATTGCCAAACTAGCATAGAGATGTTGAAGACAATGGCAAAGGGCAGAGAGAAGTTGTTTCTGTTTTTAGTACACGGACATATGCCTGTTCCCAAAAAGAAATGCTTGGATTTAAAGTCATACATGAAGCCACGACATTTGTGACTGCTCAGTCTGTAGCATAATTTATACACGATAAGGATAGCTCTAGAAAAGGACTCCATAGCTGTATGCCCGAAAGCAGCTACACTCCTGTTCATAGGAGGCTGTAAGTTTTCATCCTCCAGAGACAACTGAACAATACATGAGCGTTTCTCCACGCCACGGGAACCAAGCAGCCTGAAGAACAGCTTTCAGGGAACGGTTTTAGTTTGAAGTTAGTGGCAGTGAAAAGAGACAGCTCAGCCGCATCCCAGCAAGGTGGGCCGTGCACACCTCGGACAGATAACTTGGGTCTCGCATTGACAGCTCCAGTCACTCAAAAAGTAACCGTCTGGCAAACGACTGCCTCTTTCCCAGTGACTTTTTGTAGAGGGATTCACCTCTCAAGGTAAAAAAGTAATCCAGTTTCTCTACCATTTTTAGGGATCTTAGTTCCTTTGCTAAAAATCTTACTAAAATTTTTTTGTGGCGTATCCCCTGCTGGATGGTGACTTGAAATTGCATGCTCACTTTTTTAAGATAACCAAATGGTTTCAACATGGTAGTGGGTTTTACTCGCTGTAACTTTGGTTGGATCTGACCTAGCAGTTGGCAGGAAAACTCTGTAGAGTGTTCACAAGCCTTTTGTTCTTCTAGTCCTCCATTAAAGGACAGAGCTTTGTTAGAAGTAGGCTATATGTCTGCCCAGCTCCTGCACCACAGTTGGAGACTGCGTATCTTATATATACAGTATGCGCAGTGATACTGCTCAGCAACCTCAAAAAGTCACTTGCTATATTTGTAGCTGAGAGATATACAGCAGTGAACTCTATGTCATTAACAATAACTTAAGTATGTTATCTTTTGCTCCACAGTTTTCCATGGTTTATTAATGGTATAACACATTAATTCTTCTTACAAGAGTGACCTTTAAAGCTCCATTCATCCTCACAGCTTTTATCCAATTACATTATCACTCATTACAGGTACAGCATTTCAAAATCTGCATTTTGTTAAAAGAATTAAATTGCAGGGGTCTCAAACCTATAAAAAATATCAGGTGTGTAGGGAAAGAAGATTGGAGAGGAGAGAAAAAGAGACGTCCTGCCACTGAGATGCAGGTCAGATGCTTAACTCCACATCTAAATGTGGCGCTCAGTCTATCGAGGACAAAAAAATTTAATGTGAAAAAATTGAAACTCGATGCATTGTAAGGGGAGAGCAGTAGAGCTAAGCAAATTAAAGATGAAATACATTATTACCTACCAAAGTTAAACAACGTAGGGCTAATAATAATACGTACATTAAACAATTAACAATATGATATTTACACAGTATTCATACAATTGTAATTTGTCATACCAAATAAAATAATTTTCTTTTCTATAGGATATATGAGCATATTCTCTGATATATGTAACCCTCATCAACATTACCAATAATCAGGTATGCACAGTGGGAGGGTAATACAGTGGGAGCTAGATCTGTTTTGATCTTTGGACATAACTATGGGTCTTCCTGGTGTCTATGTCTGGAATAGGGACTACGGAGAACTTGGGAGAGACCTGTAGAGATACAAGAAATTTTTACTACATAGTACTGAGGTATCACAGAAACAGCTTCTGATGTGTTTGACCTATGGTTTCTTTTGTTTGTGCCATTTCTGGAAGTGGCCAGCAGGAGATGTTTTAGTAGCAACAAGATACATGGTAGCAAAGGTACAACAATCTACCCCACTTAATTCCCTGAACAAAGCTTGATTTACATCCTGAAATCTTAATTCAGGTTATATTCAATCACTTCATGGCATAAAATGTTTCAGTTAGAAGGATGAAGAATGGGGTGTGTACACATTTTACTTACACACACAAAGAACAGTCCCTTTAACACATCAGACTTGTAAAATCACCACTAGGACTGTTGTTATTTAGATGGCCTTTAGGCAAAGAGGTAATTTTGACAGGAGGAAGAATTAACACTATTTTTTTGGAACAATGTTAAAACCAGACAGTTAAGACTTTTTGCAAGATACAACACTAAATTTGGTTTTTTGAATGAACCTGGTGATTGTGTTGCTTATTAGACCAAGGTAAAATAATGCTCCATACAGCTTTTTAGCGGACTAAGGATTAAACTTGTAATTTTGCAAAGATGTATTTGCATACATAGACTTTTAACCGAAAGGGAATTTTTTAAAAGTTTTTACATCACTTTCAGATGACATAGTAGAAAATCAAGTGTCTTTAATGCCTGCCATTAGACAGGTCACTCTCTTCAATGTATGCCATTAAACAAACAGCATTTATTAGCTGTTATTGATAAAGCAGTATCTGAAATAACACAGGCTTTTGTTTTCCGAGTCTGTAAAAGTTAACGTACTCCTCTTGAAATTGTAAGACTCTGTGAGTTCCTTCACTGACATCAACGAATGTAGTAGTATAGTCAACCCATGACAGCTCACAGACCACTGTCTGGCAACTGGCTGATAAATGCCCACTTTCCAGTAGCACCTATTAATTGTTATGAGGAGGGACAAGTGAAACCGAGCTTACCTATTGTGTTAGCCCTGGCCGAAGGACTAGCTAATGTTGCTGGCACGGAGGATTTTAGTGAACTGGCCCCGCTATTTATTCTCAGAGTTGGCATATGAGGAGAGGTGGGTGATGTAGGAGACTTGCCATCAGATGTCTTGGGTTTGGCTGAAAGGTTCAGAGGCTGGGCTACTTCATCCTACAACAAGCAGAAGAGAAAAGAACGTTATTAAAAAACTGCTGTTGGCACAACACCGTCCAAGCAGAGACAGTCGTTTTCAGCTCATATGAACTTCTAAACCAGAATAGTTGTATGATATATATTAAGATCAAATGTGATACCATCTTGTCATTCCAGTTTGGAACCGAGATGACTGATAAACTGGAAAATCAGCGTGACATGATCAGAAAACACCCTCCATTTGTACTCTGTATGCAAGAATTGCCTCTGAAGAAATTATTCACATCAACAAAATATACCCTTCTATGATGAAAATAAAGCGCACTTTTATACTTATATTTTATTGTTACTTTATTTTAAATTTGATACGGAGGAATGATAAAAGAACTGAAGAGAATTTTCACTTAAAATTCAACCACCACTACCCAAATTGGCAAGTGTGTTTGAGTGAATGGATTTTCAGTAGGTTTGGGTTTTTTTGTTTGTTTGTGCTTTCCTCTGAATTTCCCATGCTTAGAATTGCAAGCACAAAAATGTCACAGGAAATAAATACTTCTCTTCCACCACAACAAGAGAGCAGGAAGAACCTGCCCTTTCTTTCCACAAAATTTGAAACAACAACCTGGATAATTCTGCATAAGCCTCTAGGTTTTTTCATATTCTGCGGAGCTGGACTTCAAGATTTCAGTAATTATTATTATGCAAAAATAGAAAAATTTGGTGACATTTTTTGCAGGGTACCTGGAATTATTCCTAAACCTGGCTTGATTACGCAGAGTAACAGACAACACTATAAAGTGCATTAAAATTCTAAGTCATGTACTTTTGTTTGACCAAAACAGAATACAATAAGGGGGAAAAAAAAAACAAACAGGGAAGAGAGAAAAAGCTTTTCAGCAAGGGGGATATTTTTGGAAGTGATTTTAACTGACTTTTAAATAACCAGAACTAATGGATATGGTATTAGATCCAACCAGCACATATTAGCTTAGCTTTCCTCTCACACTGTGACTGAGGAAAGCCATCCTCTAGCTACTGGAAGTGTTACATCATACAACTGGGTTTTGGCTCTAGGCACTGAAGAAGCCGATTCTGATCTCGCTAAGTTATAAGTACACTCACTGTTAATAGAGTTATTCCTGACTTACAGCAATGCAAAGCTGACTGGAATTAGACTCATAATGTTTGAGTGTTTTACTGTTACCACTAAGGTATCTGTAACTACTGTCATATAATACTGATTCTTTTCCACAGAGGGTGGTGTGCTGCAGTAAAGAAGGAATTTTATAGCTGCCTATCGCTTGTGGAAGTATGATGTAGATGTACGTCTCCAAACACAGGACAATTCTGCAAAGCACTGTCATATAACTTTTCCATTACCTTAAAGAAGCCAGCTCTGAGCAAAGCACTCTTGTTATATTTGATTATTTCTACAATTTTGTAATAGTCATACTTAAAAATAAATTAAAGCTTAGCAGACAAACGTATCAGGGAAATTGTGGAAAAAGGTGTCATCCTTAAAGTGCTATTTAAGACATCCTAGATGCAACTTGTGCATAAAATAAAGGGGAAAAACCCCAATGCATAAAATTGACTCAGGAGCCTATATTCTGTATTCTCAGAAGCTACTTAGGCACCTAGAAGGCTGAGTTCTGTTGATCTTCTAGGAGACTTAAGCTTCTGGGTTAAAACTGTCACCTGGTTCTACCAGCATTTGACATTTTATGAAGGTGTTCGTTACTTTACAGAAATACAAATCCATCTCTATTAGAAAAAAATAGATTAAGCTACTAGCCAAATGGAAGTGAACTGGCTCTGCTGTTCCACTGATTTCAATTTAAAAGAAAAATAAAATCCCACAACAGTGCAACTATAATGTTATAAAATCAGTACTGAGATAGTTGTATAAAAGTGTAAGTACAAACCAGCCAATGAACCAACCAAACACAGTGAGCCTGTGCCAGACAAGGATCCCTGAAGAGCAAAGTCATCTATTTGGAAGACAGTATCAGAAGCAATGCAAACCTGCCCACAGACTTGTTTTCGATTCAGTCTAAGAGGGATTAGTTCCCATGTATATTCAGTTCTTGACCTCTGTTTTAAGTCTCAACAGAAGAGGCTGAGTAGTTGCAGATATTGTAGTAAAAGCTACAGTGTGCACTCTGCCCACTGGAAATCTGACCCAGAGCAGCGCTTCAGCTCACAGGGAGCAGCAACTAGTCCCTGATGGGAATGGCTCTCAGTCCCTGTAAAGTCAGCTTGGATTCCAACCTGCATCCTTGTGCTGAAAGGATTTTTTCAGTCTCGTCCTTTTGACTTAATCCCTCGGCTATCCTGTCCCTATAAAGTTTATTTCCTTCCCTTCTCTTGCTCCTTCTCCCTTTCCTCAGCCCTTCTGTTCCCCCTTTTTAGCCTGGTGTGAAGGCAAGGTCTTGTGCAAGTCCACGATAGAACAGTGGGTTTGGTCTCATTTAATGCGAGTTACAAATGGGGGAGGTGGTTTTTTCCATCATAGGCATCCAGCAATGAAGCTGTCTGCACTGTAACTATTCTTGGTAGTAAGAATGCTCTTCTTCATCGAAGTCAGCACAGCCTTCTCTGGAGCCAAGAAATATAAGGCCTTGTGGAAATAATAGAAGTCGACAGTTCCAGAGCTGATAAATGTCATTCCAAATTGCCCCTTCATTCACTTTCATTGTGTGTTCAGGCTAATGGTAAATTAATCGGAGGTCACAGAAGCTTGGTTCTCATAAAGGAGGATAAGTAAACAATTTTCAGCTATTATATGTATTTAGAAAATGATATTACTTCACCGTTCGGTCTCATAACATTTTTACTTCTGTTATTTCAAAGAGTATTCTCAGATCCTCACTGAAGTCAAATACATTAAAAATTCAGTCAGAGAGTTTAGAAAACCTACGTTGGATCATGAGTTGATAATAATTTAAGTCATTTCCTTTACCACAGTGGAACTACACTGATTTATTCCATGGGAGTCTAAAAAATATCTGGGAGACAGGTAATAATATACAATTGTGCTAAGTGTGAAGATGAGCGTTAGGATCTTCACTCCTACACTCAGTGAGCCGTTTTACTCTTTTTCCCATTTGCAGACATAAATTCAAAATTCTCTGCTCTTCCATTTTAAATCAAAAACTGCACTGTCTTCATTATTGATTTGCAGCTGTGTAACCACGAGAAGAATTAGGTGTTGGCCTACCTTTATTTTTAACCATAAAATCTCCCAGCTAGCATTCTGCCATATTATAGATTAGCAGGCTTCACTCTCAGTTGTATCAAGGCTATGTGTAAGTGCAGCATGACAGCTAGGGCAAATACGAGTAATAAACCCAAAAAAAATAGATGTAGCATGTTCACTCCAGGTAGACGGTATCTTTCAACAGCCAGGCGAGTCTATTTTATACAGTGGGATCACAGAATCTAGACATACTCCCTGCACTTAGTTTTTATTAAAGAAAGCTCAGTATTGATTGGTCCCTGCCTTTTTTTGACATGCAGTTATTCTAAGATGCCATTGATAAGGTGTTTTTTTCACACCAGTATTTTTTAAAGAGTTAAACAAAGTCAAATATTTATTTATATATCAGCCAAAAGGATTAATGCTTAGACCAGAGGATGTTAAGACCCAAAAGGCTTGTAATAATATAAACACAGATTTGATGAAAGTAAAACATGATCTTGATTACAGGTTATGAAATGTTTCCTTTAAAGTAGCACATTTGTCTAACAAAACAAAACACACAGACAAAAAACGTAGAGAATAAAGCATAAGCGAAAACACACGAT
>VYZM01018150.1:6452-31341 GCA_013398915.1 Dromas ardeola
TTTTTATTGCTGCAAGGAAATAAAAGCCTACAAGATGTGATGCATGCTCCTAGCAAATACAATGAAAGCAATTTTTACCACTTTGTCATGTCCTGCTTTATGTTTTCCTTTCTTTCTAAAGAAAATAAATTAAGGAAATATGTCCAGAATAATAATTTTGATTTTACTAATAGCATCTTAGACGATCTTCTCCACAGAAAAATTAGCTGCTGCTGTTGCTACTGCCAGTTTTGCTGGTGCTTTACATGAAAGCTCTAAACTTGCAGTATGAAGAGGCTTATAGACAGTCACATGGGTTCCAGTCAAATGCCTCGTATTGTCTTTAATTGTTAAACTCAGTGTATTGGGTTGACATGGCAAAGTTTTGGTAGCAGGGTGTGCTGCAGGAATGGCCTCTGTGAGAGGAGGCCAGGGCCTGCTCTATGCTGAACACAGCTGGTTCCAGTCAGCTCCAAAATAGTCCCACAGGTGGACATAGCTGAGTCCATCAGCTAAGCTGGTGGCCCCTCTGTGATAATTTATTTAAGAAAGGGTAAAAAAGTACTATGCAGCAGCTATGAGAGAATGCAGTGAGGAAAAAGTGAGAGAAACAGCCCTGCAGACATCAGGGAAGAAGGTACTCCAGGTGCCAGAGCAGAGATTCCCTGAAACCCATGGAGAAGACCATCACGAAGCAGGTTGTTCCCTTCACCCCATGGAGGACCCCACAAAGGAGCAGGTTTTCTGGCAGGAGCTGTGGCCCTGTGGGGCACATATGCTGTTCCTGAAGAACTGTACACCATGGAAAGAACCCCTGTTGGAGCAGTTCATGGAGAACTGCAGACTGTGGGAAGGATCCACATTGGAGAAGTTCATGAAGGACTGTAACCTCTGGGTGGAGACCCTACACTGGAGCAGGGGAAGAGTGTGAGTAGGGAAAGGAGCAGCAGAGACGAAGGTTTATGGACCGAATACAACCCTTATTTCCCACCTGCCTGCAATGCTCAGTGGGGGAGGCAGAAGTGTTCAGAATGAAGTTGAGTTTGTGCAGAAAAGTGTGTCAGGAATAGGTGTTTTTAATTTTGTTTTTGTTTCTCACTATACTACTCTATATTTAACTGAGTAATATTTAATTAATTTTATTTCCCCAAGTCATCTGTTCTGCCTGTGACAGTAATTTGTGAATGATCTCCCTGTCCTTATCTCAACCGATGAACTTTTTTACCTTTTCTTCTCCTCACGTCCTGCTGAGGAGGGGGAGTGGCACCTGGCAGCTGGCCAAGGTTAACCCACCACACTCATTCATATTCCTTCTGTAGTTATGGAAGGCTAATTCTGATTAAAACAATTTTTTATGATTTTTGAGTAAGGCTGAAAGGGTGTTTGTCTTTATGAAAGCAAGGTAGATCATAAACAAACTCATGGGAAAGCTAATGTATGCTAAAGACGAGTATGTGAAAATCATTTCTGTAGGAGCATAGTCATATCTTCCCCTAAACTGCTTATATATGGCAGTTTTATATGTTGGAAAGACTGACTGATGAAGATGCTGTTGAATTAATATACTAAAGCTTATACTAAGCAGATTCAACATTTTCTTTTTACCTTGTGTTATTAAACCTTGGGTTAAACCTTGTGTTAATTTCTGAGGGCATCTAAAAACACTGATGTGTGGAAGAATTTCTGTTTCAACAACCAATAACTTGTAAGGTATTGAATGCAATTTCTCCTACTACTACACCAATTAACTGCCAAAACAAAAGGTTCTTATTCTCATATGAATTAACAAAGATCTGTTCCCCGTGGCAATGTTCCAAGGCATTATAATTTTGCTTTGTTCTTGGTTTCCCAAATAATTTTGTGCCTGCACAGATTAGGTCTGCAAAATTTTAGGACAGGTTTTGCAGTTAGACTTGATCAGCATTGGAGAAGAGCTGACAGCAATGTGAGGCAAAGTACGCAGCAATCGCATGTACATATTCATTGTTCAGTAGACATTGCCAACCTCCACAGTGGTGTGCCATCTTGCACAAGGTTAAATTTGGATACTAGTATTCAGTCTTCCATCCTAGCATTCAATATGAAACATCCTACCATTCAATGTAAAAACATAAAAAGCATGAAATGAGTGTGAGATGCCTAAGATTTGGCAAGCATGACCAAATCATCTTAACAAATCTTTTTAAGACTCCCCACTCCCTAGCACTACCATCAATGTCATACTGCATACCCATGGATGTACCTTCTGTTAAGGTCAATGACAGGAATATAATACTGAATTCTATTTGACTGCAACATTTGGTGCCAGGTCACGTGCTATGGATTTCTCCATGACGCACATAGTTGTCATGGGTAGACAAGAATATTTCTGATAGAGGAGAAGAGAAAAATGGTCTGTTCCTCCCTCTGTCTCTTTCCACAGTAAGGCATTCCCATGCTTTAGGTTCTGCATCTTGTAAGAAACAACCCTGAAACACAGTTTGAGTATTCACAGAGTTTGAACCAGCACTCTAATAGCAGTCACATATACTGCAAAAAGCAACATACAGCTTTCGACTTCCCTTAGGTGTTCTTGACAAGTCAGATCTTAACATTTATTTTGGACACGTATCATTGAGCCATAGTATGAATACTGACAGATCAAAGGTTAAATAAAAAGCACAATCACTGTAATTTTGTTTGCTGCTGCTGAGTCTTCCAAAAGATGGGATATGCACAGTCTGTATTTTATTGCATTAAATTGGTTTGAATTCTAGCACTATTTTCAATTTAGCGAGGTTTATGTTATTCAGTGCTGTAGCTGTAGTTATTCAGCCTTTGTGGATCACCCCCAGTAGGGCCCATCCTGTCAGGGGTAACAATTAATGCACATGTCAATAGTCTTGTAGCCTGCTACAAATGATTTGTGTGTTCAGCCCCTTTACATGTGCAAGGATGCAGCACTAATCACAGAGCATTGAGCTCTGGAACCTTGAAGACTGAATGCACTAACTCATTAAAGTAAGTGAAAGGTAATGACTGAAATGATTCCCAAAAATAAACTTGTGTGGGTGCAAGTATGATCAGACTGATCCCAAAAGAAGTGTCGCATCATTTTTTACCTTGTGTTTTCACCTGCCTTGTAAGAACAGCTTGCATTGCTTTACTGTTCCTTTGTTATCAAAAATTTTAAAATAAAAATCACAGTAAAAAAAAAAGATAATTACTCCTTGATATTTTAGAGATTCAAAGTTGATTTGTTAATTTCTCGCTTGCACGTAACCTCAATGAGCTTTCAAATATTCAAGGAATTTAGAGAAGTTACATTAAGTGACAATTTTTATGTAAATTGTGATATAACTGTCCAACCTAGTTAGTGACTAATCATGTGATCATATGAAATACAACTGTAGATGGTGACAGTACTCAGTGTAGATTACTGATAGTTTCAGGACATTTTGGTTTTAATCTTTGAAGATAATATATGGATGTTACATGAGGAAGCGCAAGACGGTTTTGTATTTACAGAAACTTGGAAAATCGTTGAAGCCTGATGGTGAAAAGGAAATCAGTGACAATGAATAGATTTTTCCTCCCAGGCCCAGTGAATCCAATTGCATATGACTTTGCTAAGTTATGTAAATGAGTGATATCAGGGTTTATTTCATAAAACAAGATTTATTTTTCAGAAACCTTTTCCTTTATAGGAAAGATTAATTTGAAGTGCAACCAGATGCAATAGAGAGGAGGAAAAAAAAAGTTTACTAGGTCTTTTAGTGGACGTTTAAAGAAAATAAAAGGTTTTGAAGAACAACAGATGCCTAAAAACCTACAGCTGCTATTAACATTTTAACTCTTCCTAAGAAATTACTAAAACTTATGACAGCTGAAACTACCAACATTTTAGCTCCTAAAGTGTCTAATCTAACATCCAGTAAAGTCAATGAAAAGACACAATGGCTTCTGTTGCTCATGAATTTAACAAGATTAAACCATTCGCTAAGGCATTAGCTTGTGACAGTGACAGATTTCAGGGCTGGGTGAATCTTTTGGAGGATTTTGCCCTGGTAGTTTCACCTCTTCTCAGTCATAGTAGTTTCAAGTTAAGTGTCTCAGCTGGAGGAGTGGTACACAGGCAATTGCCATTCCCTGCATTTGTAGCTAAACTAAGGTGTATTTGAAAAGGGAGCGTGTTTTAATGGTGCTCAGAGCATGAGCAAGTGAAGATGATCTAAGAACACAGAACTGACATAAGCCTTCTGAAACGCTCCCACTGTAACATGCAGTCTCATCCTGCCAGACAGCATCATTATAAGCACAGCTATATTTCATGCAGTTGCAGAGTGCTTTGTGACATTCCTGTTGTGTGGCTTTGTTTTGTGCTCTCTTTTACTAACCATCTCTCTCAGGTCTTATCCTGTCTCTGGAAAAATTATTGCAAGTGTCAATATCATGTGTATTTCAGAGTGAGTGAGGCAGGTCCCTCATCCTGACACAAACAGGAAACCAAAACGTGTCACAAAAGGATTGAGCTCTGCAACTCTACATGTTACAAACAACATTGCTTTAAAAATGGCAAGCTGAAGCTGCTGACAGGTTTGTGTCACTTAGAAGCAGGGAGGGCTTAATTATCATCCAGCTAATCCCGTAAGGAGACATAGTTGAATTTCATTAGTAGAGTATAATTTTGTACACTTCACAGTAGCTGCACAGCTTGCCTTAGTTACTCACTGGCTGTACAAAGTAGATTGCACAAACTTATCCCCTTACAATAAAAGGCGATGCCAACAGAAAGAGAATGAAAAATGGGTTCAGGTGAAGAGGTCTAATCAGGACTGTACTGTCAATTCCTTTCAGTTGCTTTCCTTCAAAGGAATTTAGGCATTTCAAGTTAACTATCTCTCCAGTATTCATTGCCCTTTTCAGAGCATCTGGAAAAATGAATTGACAGTTATGTCATGTTACGTACTGTGCATTTGGAGGACACTTTACAGATGGCGCTATGAACTGCAGAGGAAAGAACATTAGGGGGGATGGAAGGTAAATATGTACACAAAACACATGCGGTCCTACAAATGCACATTTGTGTATACAAAGTTATGTGCTTGTGTGTATATGAGTTCTTTGTTATCTTTGGTACTAATCAGTATAGCTGAGGAAATATGTTTTGGCTAATATAAAAGTAGTTTAAATATGGATTTCTATGCGGAGTAAAAAACTTCATGAATTTATATTATTTTAATTAATACCTTTCTGTTGGGGAAAGATGAAGAAAAATTGTGTGTTTGGAAATGCTGTAATAGTTTTATTCAATGTCTTTTGAAGCAACCTTTTATCATTTTCTGTTTTGGAATGGAATTAGAACAGAAAATTAAATAAAAGTATTAAAATTTCTGAAAATGCAAACCAAAAAATAAATATTTTGCTTGACAAAATGTGTGTATTTTCAGATTATTTTTGTTTGCTGAAAGAACTAAAAATTATAACTCATTTCAAACTTCAATGATTTATCTCTAGGTTTTTTGGTTTTTACCTCTCAAGGGAAATAATATTAACTATAAGATGTATTAAGCTACTGAAAGTTGAGGCAACCGTAAGATTCAGCTAGCTGAAGTATTTAGTGTCAAGAGGCTTATAAAAATGAAACTAGAGGCATTTGAATAACTTCTTAAAACTATTTGAAATCACATCTCCGTTCCCAATAAATCCCGTTTTCTACTCCTGTTTGCCCTTGTTTCATTGTCTGCTGTTTGCCCTCTTAGTAAATTTGTGTGGTAGCCTAAGAAGACATTGAAGCTGATTGTGAAAGATGAAGAAAAAGGAATAGGCTAAAAGCAATAAAACGGTATGAGAAAAAAGAAATTGAAATGAAAAAAAAAAAATGTTTTGAAATGTAGTGCTATTCAGGGAATAATTCCAACAGAATTAATCAGCCACAGTACAACCGGGGCTTGGTTTATTGCTTGGTTTAAAAGAGCCTTTAGGGTCTTGAGTATGCAGTAAAAGGGGCCCATCTTTCTCTCAGGAAAATCAATGGAGTTTTGACATTGACATTAGTGTGAGTAGGACTGGTCCAAAGGCCACGTACAGGGGAAAGCTACGCTATCCTTTTTAGCACTTTTTAGCCAGCTCCAGTATACACTCACATTGCTGTCAGTCCTAGATAAGCTTGGACACTGGAGTTGTGATAAGGCTTTTGAAGGGCAATGTCATGGCTGTTTTTCTCTCTAGCCTGAACGAGAAGGCTCCTTCCATCACTTTGACCCTTAGCATTGTTTTTAATAGAATCGTTTTGCATATGATATGAAATGATTAAAGTATGTCCACTGATTAATTTCTTGTTATTTTTTTAGTTCAACAAATCTTTTTAAAATTCTATTTCACATTGTAGGCATTGGGATAACCTCTTGAGGTGAGCAGTTACATCTTCTTTTCATTTGTATCCCAGGGTCATTTGTCTTAATGAGAAACATATCAATGTCTCACCTACACAGACCTAAGCGGTTATGTCTTTCTTTCCACAAGAGACCTGCAAAACTTTGAACTGTACAGCTACAGAAATTGAGATGATCTATAGAGTTCAATTCTAAAGCTATAAATCATGGTGGCAGAGACTGCTGGTCAATAAGCTCATGTGAACTTGTTTCCATTTCTAACCTGCATGTACTTACATCATGTGTTCCACACAAGTTCTTTTTTGTCCTACTTCAGGGACTTTTATCATTAACCTGGCACAGACATAGGACTGAAAAATAAAAGGCCACATGCTGTAGAATTTGCACCACAAATGCCGAGCAAAAATCCCAATCAAATAGCAGTGAGGATCATTTCTAGTGGTATCAAGAAATGGGAAACATTAAAAAGAAGAATGATGTAGGACTGCAGTGGTGATACAATATAGCCATTGTGACTTGAGTAAGAGTTTTGAAATTTTGTAGACTCAAAATAAAAATAAAGAATCCCAATTTAAGGAAGTTACATTTAAAAACTTTGACCTGTGGGTATTTGCTTTACAGTAGTAACGTAATTAACATTTACAAGTCTAGATCCTAATGACTGAGATCAATGCTGTAGCTCACAGAAAATAGTTAGAATAAAGCCACACTTAATAATTTGCCACTGTTACTTAAAGAAAAAGCTTCTTTTGTCTTTTTGTACATACTGATAAAGTTTATAAGGGCTGGAAGACTCATCTACTTTGTACTTCTGACAGAGAAGGAAGGTTTTTGGTTTTTTTTTTTTAAATAATATTTATAACATTTGCAAATGGTCAGTGTTTTCTAAAATTTATGAACATATAAAACGTGTCTACTGTGACTCTTTCAGCAGTTGTTTTGCCATTGAAGATAACGCTCTGCATTAGAACGGTAAGGATTCCAATAGATGATTTTGATATCAAGTGCCAAAGGTGACATTTTATGGATTGAACATATTTTTATTAATCGAACAATTGCTATTTTATTTGGGTTGGGATTATATTTTATGAAATACATGAACACTCAATGACTCCTTCTTACTGTACATGGCAGCATGTCTGACATTGCATTCTAAACTCAAATAAAGAGGTATACGTCTGCTTTGACTATGACATAAAAATGATAGCAGCCTTTAAACTAAACTGAAAGGGGATAAGGAGGGGACCTTAAAACCCAAGAGGATTTCCCTCGTTACAAGTGCTCCTTGATTGCTTTCTGATAGAAGGCTGCATATTAAATTGATGATATATCTAAGCCTTTTCTTGCTGCAATTCAAACAATAAATGGCATTTTAAAAAAGAATTAATTCCAAGGGTCACACATGATTCTCCTTGAAATGCCCACTACTTCATACTAAATACATCCAATTTCCTTCTGAATTATTATATTCATAGACCTATAGATGCACATCAGTTAGAACAATTTCTCATTCTTCTTTTTTTTTTTTTTCAATCTTCTCTGTCATGAAAGTCAGAAGGTTAAAATCCATCTTGCCTTTTAACTACTTCTGTAAGCTTTTACATGCCTAAAAAGTAGTAGTTGATGAGTGCTTTTTCTTCACATTTGAATGCAGGCAGTCACACTGGCTCATGAATGAGCAGGTAACTCTGTAAATATGTATCTTCTCTCTCCATGATCTCACACAGTGGGCACAACAGGGATTCTTGTTGCAAAACAGCAAGGACCAAATGGTGTTGAAAATGCTCTCATCTAATTCTACCACTTTCATCCACTTAGCAATGTAGTGCCAGTGCTCAGACTCAGCAGTTCAGCATCCTGCAGGCCCTCAGGGAAAAATTCTTACGAAGTTACCAGTAGCTGGCTGGTAAATTATTTGAAATCACCAGGGTCCTATTAATCTAAAATGGCTTCAAAAGAAGAATGATGGAGTTCTAGACCTGGACTTTCCTTTTTTCCCCCATGGAGACTGCAATCTAATAAAGGTAAATGATTATTGTGAAGTATTAAAAAAAAAAGAAGTTGTCAAATACCCTTATAAAATTTTGTTTATAAGACTGTTTTCAGATTTTGGTCATCATTCTGTTGCAAAAAGGCCTGCTGCGGCAATTATCATTTAAAATATATGAGGGGCTGCCTGTTGGTCTCCTCATGCCAGATGTATTTTTCATTTATCAAGGACATACTGAGGGCTCAATTTACAAGGTGGAGAAAAAGCCATTTATAGAATAGTACATTCTTGCTGTTACTAAATAGCAGGCCCATTAATATCTCTTGCTGGTTTTCAGCTCTGAGATTGTTTGCCCCATGATGTATCACAAAGTATCTTTAAACTGAAATTTCCAACAGAAAACTGAAAGAGATGAAATGAGAAATGCAGAAAACTTTTTACACTATTTCCTCTTAATCTGGACACTGTTGATGACTTAGCTCCCTAATGAGAAATTGTTTCCTGTGTAGGGAAAAAAAAAATCTGTTAAAGAGTGGATAGAAAGTATCTACTTTTATTAAATTGTTTTGGACGGACCTCAAATAAAATAATAAAATAATCTGTTTAACAATGCCACTTGAATTGTGAAAAGTGAGAAGTACTGCTCTAATCTTTATTTTGTGTCCTATACAACCATATGTATCTGTAATATTAAAGGAATATAATATCAAACCAGAAATAACCTCTAAAATTTGGGTAGCATTTTAATTTCTTTTGGAGAATTCTAAATGACTTTATGAAAAGAAAACCATTTGCAATCTGATCCTAAGTTCTTAAGAAATCTTCTTAGTAAGTTCTCAATGGTGGCATTGAAAATGTTACAGGTAAAGTCAATGAGAACTATAGCTCATGATACATTGGTCTCAAATTAATACATACAAAGCTTCTTTTTTTAATTTTTTTTCTTTTCTCTTTTTTTCCCCTTCCAGTCGTCTTTGGGGTTTTTTTCTGTCTTTAATTTTTTAATCTTTTCTATCTTTCTATCTTGTTTTTTCTATCTGCCTATTACTACCAAACATAATATACAGAATACAAACTTCATTTCAGTGGTGCAGCTGTTTGGATACTTCATACAAGTTTTCCACTTAGGTATTTCAGGACCTTGTTCAATGAGGGACTTATGCAGTCTTGTATCCCATCAAAGTCATAGAATCATAGAACGTGCTGGGTTGGAAGGGACCTTTAAAGGTCATCTAGTCCAACCCCCCTACAGTAAGCAGGGACATCTTCAACTAGATCAGGTTGCTCAGACCCTCATCAAGCCTGGCCTTGAATGTCTCCAGAGATGGGGCCTCCACCACCTCTCTGGGCAACCTGTTCCAGCGTCTCACCACCCTCGTTGTAAAGAGCTTCTTCCTAATGTCTAATCTAAACCTACCCTGCTCTAGTTTAAAACTGTTGCCCCTCGTCCTATCGCTACATGCCCTCGCAAACAGCCCCTCCCCATCTTTCTTGTAGGCCCCCTTCAGGTACTGGAAGGCCGCTATAAGGTGTCCCTGGAGCTTTCTCTTCTCCAGGCTGAACAACCCCAACTCTCTCAGCCTGTCCTCACAGGAGAGGTGCTCCTTACCTCTCAATGGTCCTCGTGGCCCTCCTCTGGACCCGCTCCAACAGGTCCACGTCCTTCTTGTGCTGAGGGCTCCAGAGCTGGACGCAGTACTCCAGGTGGGGTCTCACGAGAGCAGAGCAGAGGGGGAGAATCACCTCTCTGGATCTGCTGGCCACCGTTCTTTTGATGCAGCCCAGGATGCGATTAGCCTGCTGGGCTGCAAGCACACACTGTTGGCTCATGTCCAGCTTTTCATCCACCAATACCCCCAAGTCCTTTTCCGCAGGGCTGCTCTCTATCATGTCATCCCCCAGCCTGTAATGATAATGAGTCAAGCTCCAAATGGAATTAACCCAAATTGTTGAAAGTGATGAAAATTCTTCAAAAAGCCCATGACTTGGGCTACAAACACCTTGCTTCTATTCCCACTGAAATTAGCAGAGTAAAGAATTGCTGATTTCAAACATAGACTAGACAGGGACAGAGTTAGAGAGTTGTACACAGGAAACCAAAGATGAGTGTTAGATTCTTAGGATTCTTGTAGGGGGTGAATTAGGTGCCTCACACTGGGTTTAACTCTCATCCTCTGTCCCGAGCTCACTCACCTGTTGTGTGGTGTTAAGTTGTGGTGGCAATCTGTGTAAGATCTAACACCCAGAGGCCTCTGCTAAGTGTAAATGCCAATGACTGTTCTAGCAAGAAGGAGTTACAGGTCTGCCTTTGACATGCAGCTGCAGGAGACACTTCTCCATTATCCCAGTGGTTAGTAAATTCACACAGCCATGACAAGGAATCTGGAATATCCTGTATTCTGTGAAAGTTCCCTATTTATCAGACCAAAGACAGCACATGCAAATCCTTCACTCATCCCTTGACACAGGGCTTTAAAGGCCCAGGGAATGATTAAAGAAGAAATATAGTCTTCTGACCTGATAGCTTTGTGGTTAGGACAGTCAGTAGCTGAGAAATAATCAAGGTTCTAGGCTTTACTGTCAATTTTCTCTGAAATCCAATTAGTGTTTACTGTAAGACATTAATAGAACTAGAACTGAGATTTCCTTGATCTCCTTGTTGAACTCAACATCAGTCCTGCTTCACTTCTTCTGGTTTTTTTTGACTGCTCTCTTCAGTTTCTTGAATTTCTCATGCTTTGTTCAT
Organism: Dromas ardeola; assembly: GCA_013398915.1. Classification (NCBI taxonomy): domain Eukaryota; kingdom Metazoa; phylum Chordata; class Aves; order Charadriiformes; family Dromadidae; genus Dromas; species Dromas ardeola. Next base: position 17,542 of record VYZM01018150.1, read on the forward strand.
TAATTTGTGGCTGTGTGCTCATATTAGTGCAACCTCTGGGGCTTCACACATGATACTATTATTTGTATTTCCATAGAGTGTGGGATTTGCACTGCAAATGAGGATCTCTTCTTATACAAGACTCAATACAGTCACATGCTACAGTGTGTTATCCAGAAATTACAAAATGCTTTTGTGTTATTTCTACTTGCTACTTCACAGCATATGTAACTATAATCAGGCTATTTGAAATATATTAAGTGTTGGTGTGGACTGAATTCATTATTATAAAGTAAGCATTTGCGCTGGCAAAAAGCCAGATAAGACACTGATAACAGGGTATGGCATACAGAACAGAGTAACAATAATTTGCATGTCAGTAATTGAAAATATATACTTATGCATGCCATTTACCTTATCAAATATGTCACTGATGAATATGTAAAAGGAAGTGCTTAAAGCTCTCTTCTACAATACTTTTTAGAAATATAACATTTGTTTTATTAACTAAAACCCTATATAATTTTCTGCATAGAAATATAACTGCATTTTTTCTTGGCTTTAAAAAAAAAAAAATCTTCATGTTCCTTGCTAGCACTCCTTGTGCTTTTTCCAAATTCAGATTTCTGTCTAGTGGCTTCATTTGGTTTGATTTTTATCTGTTCAGTGCTCTAGAACCAGGTAACCTGTAAAGCAAAATGTTAAAATATCAAGTAATTTAATTTCTTTTCTATGACACATGCCTAGCTTGCATATAAATGTGCAGTCACTAATTATTATTATTATTATTTTAATAAAGTCCAGTGTCTTTTTGCTTTTCTTTAGGAATCAATATCTTGTGAGTTAGAAGCTAAGAGTATAACAGGGTCTATCCATAGTCTGATCTAGCTATTATAGACACTTCATGATTTTTCATAATTTTGTCTGATATTTGAATGTTTTTTATAAGAATAACTTTGAAATTTTGGCATTTTTTAAAACCCAAGACTCAAAGTAAAATGACATTTCAAATTTACAAAACTTATGGGAGCAGAACCTAAAGAAAAAAAATGTTGCTTGAGCTGAATATTATTAATTGTTTTTTGGAGATATATTCAGCTGCAGAACATCAGTCAAATTGGGAATATCCTCCCTGGTCAGGTCACTATGAAAAATCTTGGAGAGAGAACAAAATACTGGAAGCGCTGAGTCCTCACAGTTGTAAAGAGAACAGCGTTATATAATGAAAAAATCAGTTTTTCAAATAATGCATCTATGGTGAATGGGAATGGATATGGCTAGCCTTAACCTCTGTATATCTCCATTCTGCATCTATAAAATGGAAATAATACACTTTCATCTCACAAGACAGTAATGAAATAAAGTCATTGAGAAACAAAGAGAACTTATCTTGATAAATGGTCAAGAAAATGCCATAGCTATGTTAAGAATTCTCCCTTCAAATCAGGTTTTTAACATAGAGCTGTACATTTAGTCGAGATAGGGAGGGGCATTGAATAACATATACATAACAAAATACTGCATACTCACTGATATACTGAACATTATCCATTGTATACACTGACTGCAGCATCAAATGCTATAGAAAGTAATTTGTAATCTTCAAGCTACAGGTTGTTTCCTAATTCATAACACAATTGGGAAAAATAATTTTTCCAATTGATTTTTCTTTTAATGAACTTTTTATGTTAAAAATGGTGGGTTTAGATAAACAAACTCATGAAAGGAAGGAAGGAACAATAGGACAGATACTTTCTCAAAACCTGTGAAATTTACCTTTAATTGTCTTTCCTTCCCATGGTATGTAGAAACAGAAGTCTAACTTCTGTCTAAGCATCTCTCTAGTAGATGACTTGAATGTCCTTATTTTGTTCCACAAAGTCTCCTTAAAAAGACAAATATTTCATTATTATCCAGCTCAACTCTAGTACATTAATATAACAGCTAAGTAATGAATGGAATTATTCCAATTAAATTAAAGCATATATAAAGCTTCTGTGGCTGTTGTTTCACTCAGGAGATTCCAATGGGAATAGTTCCTAAAGAAGGACTTTTGAGAAGATGCACCTACTTGCAAAAATAAGAGGATAAGGAGTGGATTTTTGCAAGCAGAGGCAGAGAAAGAATAGGTAAATTAATTATGTCTGTTCGTATCTCTCATTCACACGTTCCATTTAAACCACATAGAAAAAAACCAAACCACCCCACTCAAAATACAAGTTTCTGACACAAATACTTCTGATACAAAATGCTTTTTTTCTGAATCAGAGCACTCTGGGTTAAAACCATTACGATACTTGTGCAAATCTAGGATGAAAACTGTGGGCTGAATTCATGCTAAAGCAGGTCTATGCAAGTCCCTTGTGATAAACTAAGCTCAGTGTTGTGTTAAGGTCCGTAACTGAAGATCCTACAGTACACAGGAGTAACCTCCTCTGGGTATGTGTCAGGGAAGTACATTTAAGCCTTGTTGTTATGATCACTATGGAATATTCACCAAGAGACCTTTGGCTTAGGAAGACTATTAACGGAGAAAGACCGCTCAGAACAAGTTACAGGCTCACACTCCAAGTAGTCCTTTAGAGAATCCTCTTTTTCTCTACTGAATACAGAGGGAATCTAGGGAGATGGGACTGTAAGGTAAAGTAATGCTCAGTGAATATTGTTTCATCTTTTGTTTTGCAACAAGGCATTTTGCCATGGGTTCTAGTGTTTGTTCTCAAGCTGCAAGTAATCCCCAATGTATAACATACAAAAGGTAAAAAAGGAGGAAGTCCCAAAAGTCCTCGCTGCCCCCTTTCTCCATGTCCCACATCTGTTCCAGTTAACACATTCATTCTGTGCTAATGAAGATGGAAGGATAGGAGAAAATTAATGTCAAAGGCTTGGTATGGATCTCAGTTAACCTGTTGTGGGCACTGACTCACAAGATACAACTGCTGCTTCTCCTCAAAGGCAAGTCTATATCTTCTTCAAAAGCAAAAGGAAGAGCCTAGTTAGCATAAGGCTGCTATGCTAACCTTGAGCCAGCTCCCCAGGCATTGCTACATAGAGGCTAAAAGCAGTGGAGAGAATTCAGGGGCTTCTGAGAGCTGCAAGAGGGTAAAGGTAAATGAAGAAAGCCATCCAAACTGCTTACAGATGAAAAGAGCAGAGCCTGGTTTGAAAGTTTGAGAACAGCTGTACCCAGGCTGTATAAAAATCGTAAGAAATTAATAATTCCTGCCCAAAGAACATGTATTGGATAAAGGGCAGCCGTGCACACAGATGCAACAACCTGCTTCTAATTAGGTTTTTACACCAGCTGAGAACACACTGACCTAGGATTGAATAAAGATTTCTTTGCAAGGAGGGGAAGAACAAACAGTTTTGTTCAGAGTATTCAATATTGCTTTCACATTTTGCATGTTTTCTTCCTTCGCTTATTTCCTCTGTCCTGAATGAGAAAATGTGTTGAACAGCTGCCCACAATTCAGAGGTGGAAACATAAATAAAGGCATAGAACGGAAATGAAATAACCTCATGCCCTTCTCTGTTGTAAGATCAAAGGTCAATGTTTCTGTTTTTCAGCACATCCAGAATACTATGTATATGGTTTATTTCCTAAGATATAATTCAAAACAGCCTATGATCCTGGGGCTTGCTATTTAAATTATCAGGGAATACCTGGCACTCTTCCCTTGTTTTGAAATTTGTATTCTGATCAATATCCAGAAAACTGAAATCCCTTCATATCAATATTATAACTATTTACAAGATTCCCTTAGCTGCCTCAACAGTTTCTGATCTCTCTTATTCTACCCTAGAGCTCTATAATAAGGTGCCTGTGAACACTGCTTTCCAAATATAACTTTCCCCACACTCCAAACTGACATCACTGTAGTTATCAAACTACATATGTAATATCGTCTCTCACACTTACCATGTTAAGGCTCACTTTTCCATATATCAAGGACTGAGGTATTCCTGTCAACTTCACAATTTGTCTTAGACTTTATTGCAACAATAGTTCACAAATAAATCTGATTTTGCATGCTTTCAATGGAAGTATTTATTTGTTTACTTGTTTGTTTATTTATTAATATTAGATTATCTCCAAATACACTACTGTTTTCCTAGTACATGGTATTTGTCAAAAGCATTCCACATGTTGCTTTCACTGAGATCTCCAAGTTCTTTCTGTATTCCTATGAATTGGTGAAGTGTCTTTTCTAGTTTCTAACAGTGTAGCTGGAATTACTTTCAGATAATATGGAACTTATGCTGGTTGGTTATAAATGTAAGTATCTTCATGTAGAAAGATTATTATTTTGTTTCCGTGTCTTCATAAGAAGAAAACAGACAGGTCTTCTTTTTGAGTGAGAATTGTTTTAACTATTGAGACTGTGTTCCCTAAAATGTTAAGTAATTTAGGTCTATTCAGGAATCACTGCTGCTAACTTTGTGTGCTTTGTATTTCGTGAACTTGTGATCCACAATTCATTTAAATATTTGGGTTCCACAGGATATTCAGCTAGAAATTATTGCTAATATATCACACTATTATAAACAATGACTTTTAATGTTATTAAATTGAATTAGTTTCTCATTACCTAAACAGAAAGACAAGGCAACACTGAAATTCACTATTTGTAATTCTGCATTGTCCCCTGTTATGTCATTAGCAAATATGCGCTTTCAGAAACAAACTTCATACAGGCTAAATAAAAATACATAATATCTTCTAATATCTCAGTGCATTATACAGGCAGGTGTATAGATGTAGGAGAACATCATTTGGGATTAAACTGACTATGTGAATATGTTGCCAGATTTGGAATTTAGGGATCTTTTAATTTTGATTCGACTATATTGATATATTTTTTTTAATTACTCTTCTGATGCCTGTGTAATTATTGTTTTGTCTATCAGCAAAACTGAGATATCAGCCTATCCCTTCATAAACAGAAGGCCTTTTGTCTCTTGGCAACTGACATAAAAAGGGTATCACAACAAGGGAAATGAGGAACACTTAGTTGAATAAGAGTAGCAAAATGTGAAAATTGTTTATCTTCAGTGTGTTTGGTTTTTTGTTTAGCTTGTCTATAATGTAAATTAAGATAATTTGAATGTTTAAAAATATGATCATAATGTAGTTTTATGTTAAATTATTTTTTGCCTCTAAAACTCACAATAATTTGTAAACCAGCTTCAACATGAAAAACACGGACATTTTAAAAATGGCTTGTGCAATACAATGGGGGATACCACTGCGCTCAACACTGGAACGCAGCTTACTTCCAAAGTGTTGATCTGTTTTCTATGCACAGCAATCTTGTATAGTTCAGGAACAAAATGAGGGATAACACTTATCCCTTTTAAATAATACTCATTCGTATCATTAGTTCACCTACTATTAGTTTAGCTCACTCACTAACATTACACATAATATTTAAGATTCAAAAATTCTTACAATATTTATTCTGCTTCAGCTGAGAGCACATCACTGGAGCCTGGCTGCGCCGTTTGGCATATTATTGCAGAGGAGCACCTACAGTCCCCGAACCTCTGGTTGCTCCTTCAAGTTTTTTCAACTAAACCTTGACCTAGGCAAAGTCTTCTTGGTCTGTGATATATAAAAGCACAAACCCAAATGCTATGGGTGCAAATCAGCAAATCATAACGTGCTGCACAGAACTGTGTAAAACTCGCTCTTTCACTCCATGTGAAAGAAATGCTTGCAAAGCTATTAAGGGAAATGATGGGGAGATCTCTCTACCCCGGATTAAAGGATAAACAAAGACAGTCAAGTTCATTCACGGTTACACACTTACATCTGTGATGCCACATGTATATTCTGTTGCCCCGCATGTCTTAGCTACCTGCCGCCTTAACCTTGCATTTCAGTGGTCAATGTGTGCTGGAAAGACAGCCTTCTTGGCAAAAAAAAAAAAAAAAAAAAAAAAAAATTTTCCTCTAAAACCGTCGCACNTAACGCCATCGTGCTTGCTACAAAAAAAAAAAAAAAAAAAAAAAAAAATTTTGCACTAAATCCTCAGGCACAGAGGGTGTATGAGAGCAGACTTGAGGAAAACAGAGAGGCTACTACCTAACTATGACCTTAATTAATCTTTCCCTTCCAAGATTTTCATTCTCATGTGGTGCATGCAGAATTTTTTCATCGAACTGGGAAAACAGAGAACAAAGCAACTTTGTTCTTAAGCAGTTTATTGCCTTGTCACTACATTCTGTTACACTCAAAATCTTGTAAGTAAAAAGGAACATAATATACATTCAGCTATGTATTTATTGTTAGTCCAATTAATTATTTAACAGTCCAATAGTCTAAATAAATAATACCAAGAGGTCTGTAATAGTACTCTTAAAATCGTTGTATGTGAACCAGCTAGGATCTGCCACTTCTACCTGATCTTATTCTCACTCTTCCAGTGCCCCTTTGGGATCCAGGGTCAGCACTTCAGTATGCCTCATGAGCTGCAGGGTGGAAAGGCTTTAATGAGTTTGGAACATCACAAAGTCTTCACCAGGAGGAACAGGTTATTTATGAAGTGCGTGGGAGATCTGTGTGTGGAGTGGGGTAGGCTCTTCCTCCTCAGTTTGATAGACTTGGACTTTTTTTTAAATGTTTCCTTACCTCAGGCTGCTGCCTTCTGGCTGCTCCCAGCTGAGGGATGAGTCCGAACCCCACAGTTTCCCCATGCTCAGACATGGGGACACCCTGGGTTTGCCAGACCTTCTGACAGAGGCACTGGCAGAGCTCAAGCTCAGGCAGGGGGGGGCAACAGGTACTTGGACCTGAGGCAGGCGCTAAAACCAGCTCAGCCCAGCCCTGGCCCAGGTGAGCCCAGCCCAGCCCCGAGATCTGTGCTCTCACTTCAGGGCAGAGCATAATGCCTTTTCTTAGAAATGGCAAAAAAATCCTATTTACTGGGTTACAGTTCTGGCCATAGATACACCAGTATTTTTTTATTTCTTTTTTTTTTCCTCATCTATCTATTGTTATAGCAAATAAATTCCAAGTCATATTTTACACTCGTGCAAAAAAGACCTGTTATAAAAAACCCCCTGCACTGGCAAGATAGTTTGTATCCAAATATATCTTAATGAAGAGTTTCCTGAACAGATGAACACATACTACTAAGCTGTTCATGTGGACTTTATTTAGTAAATTAACTGATAATCTGTTAGCCACCCTTCTAATTAGTGAAAGAACCACATTCCCTGAAATTAATTGCATCCAGGTTTGCTAAAGCGCGTTGGAAACTTTTTTTTCTAAAAGTAGTAAGTACATTGTGTACTCATACATATATATATGGTAAAAGCATTTTTGTAACCGTTTTCTTACACATTACTGAATAACATGAATCTAAAACTGTGATTTATTGCATAGACTTATCTCTGCTTTTATCTAAATGCATAGCATTTATTTTTAATGCTAATGCATCCTCTCTGGAAATATCACTAGTCTATAATGACATCTTTCTTTTGGTTTAAAGATGGACATGCTTGCATAAACTCAGAAGAAAAAGTTTCTATTTGTTTGCATTATTGCTGTTGTGTATTAACTTGATGAAAGATGAAAATGAACAAAATGCTTTATAAAACTTTAACATGATGCATTCATAAATTAAGCTGTAAAAAATATGATTTGTCTCATTGAGACCAAAATGTATGGTTACAGGAAGGTGAAGTCCAACTGAGAGAATTCACATACAACGAGAAATAAAGAAAAGCTATTAGATTATTCTGAACTCTTCTTGTACATTTATCTTTGATAGTTGGGTTTTGGTTTGGTTTGGTTTGGTTTGGTTTGGTTATTTTCCTGGTTAAAATTGCTTGAAACATAAGCTTTTGTATAGAGTATAGCGGTATGGAAGTATGGAGAATTTTTTAATTTTGGTCTTTCACAGTTGATTAAGAAACACCAAGTACTGCTAACTGAAATTTCACAAAGGAGGGAAATGATTGGTTGAAGTCAAAGGTGAAGGATACACAAGTAGTAAGAAGAGATTCAAAGTGTCTCTTTTTTTTTCCTGTTGTGATTTTTGACATGAAGTTCATGGCAGATTACTTTGATTTGGAAGAGGAAGTATATTGAATGTAATGGCAACCTGTGATACTTCTGTAGACCATACAAAGACTGTTACAAGTTTTTTCAAACTTTAATTAATTTCTGTAATGTGCCATATTAGTATAACACAACTTAGACTGGATGGTTGACGCATCTGAAAATAGATTAGAGATGACCTTTCATGTGAGCAAGCGTTATGCAAGTGTTAGAAAACTGAATGAGCTTGTCACTTAGCTTGATTACCTTTCTAGACTTGTAAACTTTGTGTAGGATTTTCAAAAGCGTTTATCATTGGCCAAGATTTCCATCATTGCAATCAACAAGACAGGACAGGAGGTAGAAGAAAGAGTGGCTTAGGTATATAATGTGGCTTAGGTATATAAAATAGCTAAAAGAACTAATAATAAGGGGTTAAAATTAGGTGGGATGAGACTTTCTTTTAGGGAACACATTTCTTCAAAGGCACCTGGTCTCACAAATTGATTCTGGTGTTCCAGTGTGTACAAACACAATTGGGATGTTGCCTACAGCCCTACCATAAAATAAAATCGCTACCTTGAATTTAAATATGGCTTTCTTCAAAAGTTGCATTGCAAGACTGAGAATTTGGCTCTAGAGTTCCTACATACATATAAATACGAGTTTGTTGTGAAAATTCCTTGTCTGGTGTTTGAGTTATGTGTATTTTATTAGGATGTTTCTGAAAAACTAATTGTTTGAGGAAGAAAGTGTAAAGAAAGAGATATGGGTAGCGAAAGACTTCAACATGTTCATGCTGAAAAACATCCAGATGCACCACTAATAAAACTATAAGACAGGATTTAGAAACCGAAGGATAAAGGAATTATGCAGTGTGAAACATCATTATGTTATCCCTGGTTCCATTATTAAAAAACATAATTTTGAGTCATGTATTTTAGCAGTTACTGCTGTATATCCTTAACAAATATCTCCAGCAATGTACTGACAAGAAATCCTAGCGCATACATAACGGACATAGTCTTTTTCTTGTATGTCTTCCAGACTGAAGAGGAAAGCAACTGTAGTAAGACTAAATACTCCTGACTCATGGAAAATGCAGTGTTTGAAATCTGCAGCACTGTTTGCTCCTATTATTCCAGAGGAATATATAAAAAATAATTGTGCACCTTGCTGTACATATCAGCCAAAATCAGGATAATACAGTGACTCACTGCAACACACTTCTTGCCTTACAAACTCAGTGAAGTGATATGCATATGACCAGTGATTTGCATATGACCAGTACTGATGTTGATATTTAAAGAAGGATAATCCTAGTTGTCAGGACAGTTATCACCTGGAAACAAAAAAAACAAACAAACCCGAAAACCAATGCACCAACCAAAAAACTCTTAAAATTATATGCCATTGATTTTTCTTTGTATCAAGCTGCCCAAGTTAACAGGATCATATATATACTAGTAAGAGCAAAGACATGACATGTAGAAGGTAATTTTGTCTTGTCTCTTCTAGAATCCAGAACTGAAAGCTTGTTTCTGTTCCTTGTTCAACAAAGCATTTAAGACTGTGTTTCAGCTTAGAATTCTGTAGGGTTACTGACTTCAAAGAAACGAATGTGTAAGTTTCTCGTTAAGCATGTACTTAAATTCTTGGCTAGATTAGAGCCATAATTTTCAGCAATTTACTGGATTAAAACTTTGAAAATTGAGTTACTAACACATAGCTTTTATGAGAAAAGGAAATGGAAGCAAGAAATTCCTTCACATTTTTTGTGTGCTTTATTTTCCTAATATTTTTTTCTGTCTGTTCTGTGTTAAATCTCTCTTATTCAGGTCTTAAAATATAGTGCAGGCTGACTATTATCTTCTGAAGATAAGCATTAAGAAGGAATATTAGAGTAGGATGAAATGATGATGAAATTTCTATAGTGAAAATGAATAAAGGCAAACTATAGGCAATACTAAAAGAACACTAATAACCAGCACTGGGAAACGAGGCGTTCTATATTAATGAAGTCCTTTTCTTTTTAATTTGAAATACCTTTTTCTCAACATTAGTATCAATAATAATGCTTCTCTTCACTGCCTGAGAATGCACACAGAACTTTTACAAGGATAATCACATGATTTTATGAAGATGCCTTGCTGCTCCATTGCTGCAGTATTAAACTCAGTGGACCTTTTTTTAAGATGCATAACCCTAGCAGACAGGAGAGAGAGGGATGATTAAAAAAATGTAAAAAATACGTGTTCAACTAGAGAAAATAAGTTTCCTGTGTTATTTACATGTTTTTGTGATTTAAAGTAAAATTAAAAGGGAAAATTACATTTAAGTACACATTTTTTTGAATTTTTGACATTTTCCTCTCTGCTTTTGAGTGAATGGACTGTGTTGTTCACATTTTGATTCTGGAAATGTTTGCTTTTAAACCAGTCACGACAAAGACAGTTTCAGGATGCTGCAGCTATGTTGGAATAAGTTGATGGTTTATCACTTTTTTCTTTTAGCATTTGCTTTTGGGACAGTTCTGTATCACAAATGATGCTGCATTGTTCTCATAAATTTGGATTTCCTAAGTATGAAAGGGACTGGCTATATGGTCTTGCTGTGTAAAGTCAGTATTATTGAGAAGAAGTCTTTTAAATAACGTGTATAGGTAGTTATCTGGCATCTTCCTAACCTGGTAGATGCTAGGAAAAAAATCACATACTGAGAAACGTAACAAACAGTCACGATAGCTGCAGAGTTTTAGTCCCATCAGCAAGGCCTCTCAGACTCCCTCTGAGATGTATAGATAACACAGAGACTTTTTTTTCCCTCTCAGATTCCGTACCTTGTTATACTGCTTGGGTCCTATGTACTGTGCTGAACAGTTCTGAAGTCTTCCAGGTAAGCCTTGAGATCTCGGCGCCCACAAGCCCAAGTGAAAGTGAATAAAGACCTCCACATTTGGCCTGTGATGACAAAGTGTTAAGTGGTTAATTATCAATGGAAAAAAAACATTTTTATGCCACAGACTATCTAGTCTTTCATTTGAGAATGCTTCTCTGGCTGAATACTTGGAAGAGGCACAGCACACAATTTTTTCCCCTTCTTGACCCAGGTAACGGCTCTTGCAAGTGTCATGTTCAGAATTACAGGAAAAAATACTTTCTTTCCAGAGCTTTCACTTAATTTCTTATATTATTCTCTATGTACATTTTCATAAAATAAAATACACCACCAGCTTAAGATATTCATACAAATTCAGTATCAAACTAGAGCTACACTAGGCAAAAACAGATGCCACACCCTCCACTGAGGTAGACCTTTTAACAGGAATTTCTTATAGCAGCTGTGATTGCGTTTCCCTCCCTTCATTATTATGAGATTAGTGAATCTGCAGCACTGTAATACCTGGTAAAAATGACAGCCTCCCTTGTATACAAATAATCAAACACATCCCTGGCCTTCATTCCTTGTGGCTTTTCATGATTACGTAGCAGAGTATATGCTATTCCTAGGAATCACAAGAGATGCTCAGTTCTAACTGAAGTCACAATGCTAGAGAGCCTCAGAAAATGCTAATGCATTTCAGAGACTATGCTTTCTGGCTATGGTCCCTGAACATGGTGACAGCTATTGTGCTGATGCTTCCCATTCTCAAAAGTCTGTCAAACCCAATTAAAAACTGCATTCTGGTAATCCCTGTCCCTTGCAGTAGCAGCTTGCTGTGAAGACATTAAGCATACTTTCTACCGGCTACAAATAATCCTTCTGTGTTTATTTTCTGTTCCCCTTCCCATATGTAGACATGTGTGTACATACACGAATTTCCTGGAACAAAGATGACTGCCTGCTTGCTCTGTCATGTGTGTCAATATTTCATTATGCATCTTATTTATTTAAGGTAAAGTTTTTTGGTTTTTTCCCCTATTTCCCTATTTTCCCTTGCTGATTACCTGTTTTTAAAATGCTTTCAGGAAACATATCAGGTTGTATGAGGCTTTCTAAAATGAGTCATCTAATTTAGATGTCTATGTCATGATGTTCTTTTCAGTTTTTTTCCAATATTCAGAAACTGGCTCCTCTGCAGGGTGATTTGGAACACCACAGATAAATGCCTGCTCTATATTGCCTTCTGGAGGAGCCTGTCTCTCTCCATTGACCACAGAAATTGACTGGGAAGATTCGTCAATCATACTGAGCCTCAGATTAGTTACCTTTTTCAATGTGATCACTGTCTTAATTTTGCTGAAATCAGTAGAATTTTGTAATCTCAGACTACAAGGAAGCCTTAGAACCTCGTTAAGGAAATCTATCAAGTTCCCTATACTTCAAATTCTTAGGTGAGAAACAGAATTTTGTGTTTATTTTAGTGAAATCTGTGAAATATAGGATCCTGAGGATCTTTTCGAAATGGGGACTTGCATACCTGCCAGATGAAATTTTTTATCTTCATTTGTCTCATTTGTTAATGTATTTCCAGCTTGATTGTTTAAAGGACCTTCCACTCTTTACAGTGACTAATAAGAACATTTCTGAATTCTTTGGCGTCTGGTACAAGTCTAGTGTGTAGAATTACTTTTAAAATTAGTAAACTTCGTTATACACAGAGTAGCCAAAGAGAAAAATACCTGACTTCTCCAGTTTTGTTTTATTATTAGTACATTTGGGGAAGTTCTTGAAAGGAAAACCCATGGAGAGGTACTAATTACAAAGAGATTCCTTTTAACTCAAGAAGTTTCTATACCTTGAATAGTTGGAAACTGGGAAAGTAGGTGGTGGGAGTAAAATGTATGCATATACACATGAATTTTGTTCTCTGCTTGAAGTCTCTACTTGCATCATGAAGTGCTAGGAGGTAGCTGAATGAGCATTTGAATAAGCAATGGCAGTTAGATGTGTCTGAATTCTGCTATGAATTTAACACTAGTGTTTATGCTGTGAAACGTTTCTACAGACTCATTTAATAGATGTAGTTCCTTGCCTTGAAATTCAGTACTCCAATATAAAACTCTGGATATATGAAGTTATGATATAGTACGATTATATCTAAAATATCCAAGTTCTGTTCCAGAAAGCGTGAGAATCCAGAGTGGAAATTACAGGAATGTGGAATTAGATTCAGTCTGTTAATCTGGCTTGCCTACAATTCTGTGTAATTTTGTGGATAACACAGGGTGTGTTAACAGTGGTAACTCATAAATATGTGCATATTTCACACTGAGCTTGTGCTTGGTATTAAATGACTTTTTTTAGGCATTTTGCAATGATCTTTGTTAAAATGTTATAAAATGCGATTAAAGTAGCTAATGACAAAGAGTTTTGTTATAACTACTTTGTTTTCTATTTAGTATCTTGTGAAGCTGGCCTTTTCATTGGTCTGCTATAGAAACTGAAAAGCAGAGCCAAGATCACATCAGGAAGGGAAAAGAATGAGTCACAATTCACCCAGCACAGCTCCTCTTTCCATACCAATATTGTTCACGCATATAAAGTTGGCAGGTACAATCTGGAGTTTTATTCCAAACAAACTTTGCAATAACATCATTTATTTGCTAATGATTACAGCTGAGATGGTAAAGAAATTATCTGAAAAATGTAGAAAGCCACTGGCAAACAATTTGTCAGAAAAACGATATTATTCTGGGTGATGAGAGAAAGAAAAAGAGGAAGTGCCAACTGGCTGAGGAAAGTTTGGCCTGTACAACTAGGAAAAGTTTTAAATTTAAATGTACATATAGATTAAAAATAATTTAAGTTTTTAATTCTATGTGTATAATATT
>VYZM01018151.1:4240-36339 GCA_013398915.1 Dromas ardeola
TTTTATACCATTCTGTTCCTGTGTCCTTCCTGGTCACTTTGCCTGCCTTTTTGGTACCTGTCATCACAGAATCAGAATGACAGGGGTTGGAAGGGACCTCTGGAGATCATCTAGTCCAACCCCCCTGCCAGGACCTGGACAGGCTGGAGAGTTGGGCAGAGAGAAACCTTATGTCATCCTTACTCTTTGTCATTTGCCAGTCCCTGATTAGTGTTAACCTGTATGGGTATCCTTCACTGCTGCTGCCATGCTGTTGACTATTTCTGCATGTAAGTAAGTGCTATGAAGATGTTGCACTACACATTTGCCTCCAGCTCTACTTCATTTCTCATAAAGCATTCCTCCACTCTGGCTTTCATGAAGCCAAATGAAAAGTTTACTCTGGCTAGTAAACTTTATATTTGCCATATTAAAAGTGAGATAATTCTTATACCTTCCACTCTACAAGTCTTCCCTGCAACTTCTTCTCTGTATGTGTTTTAATCGCCATATTTATACCAAAAGGATACAAAATCCAGTATGGCCTTTACCCTGCCATTGGACTCTTGTGCATATTTATACTCTAAAATGGCCAATGACAGGGCTCCTCTGCTGTTCTTGTTAACTTCTTGTTAACTTTTCCCAAGAACCGATTCTCATTCCTCCTTTCTGAATTCTATTTTCTGTCTGACCCTTTTCCTCAGGGTCTCTCTTTCTGTTCAGGTTTCAAATAAAACACAAACTTCCTTCCCCCCCCCATTCCCCCGCCATCTATAGTATTATCATCATATTTTAGTCATCTTTTGAATTAAATATTTAAGGTCTCTCAAGCTTTCATTTCTTTCCAAAACTTCCCAAAGATCTGACCTTTGCTGTTGGCCCACACAATCAAAACTCCTGCCTAAACTCTGATTACAAGCCTTAGTCCTAAAAACTCAGTACCATCCTGTCCGCTCAAATCACTTTCAATAAGATTGTGTTATTGGCTTACTCTTCTAAATAAATGATTTATTCTTTAAATTGCTGTATTATATCAGATTTTGACTTCATGCTGTTTTTAAACATCCCACACAACTGTATTTCTTGTACTTCAAAGTGTTACTGCTATTTCAGTTCTGTTTCGCTCTGCTAAGCACACCTTTCTCAGCCGGATTTACTATTTTAAAAGAAAATGACATACTTTCTCCAGTGAAAGTTGTTCGATAAGAAAAGTTGGTTTCACAACATATGTCTTCACATCTTTGGAACTTTCTTGCAGTTGACAGGACATGTACAGAGCAACCAGATAACAGGTAAGCAGGTGAAAAGCTCTAATTGCAGCTGGTGATGGTAGAGAATAATGAGTCATCCTACTAGATTTACCACACCATTTCAGCCTAGCCACTTTCTATAGTCACTTTCATCTTTCTTTTTCAAATGTAGTCTTAGAAAAAGCTAAACATGATGTTGTTCAGTGCCTGCCACAGACTAAACTCCATTCTGATCTAAAGAGAGATTAACAGTCCGTTAAATATATTAGCTGAAAACATTACAAAAGGAGTAATAATATGTCAGCTACTATGCAATGTGGCTTTGGTGTTTATTAACCAAGTCCAGCAGAAGGAATGAGGACTGCAAAATGGCTTCTAAGATGTAACAGCAACCTGCACTTCTATGGCCCACGAGCTCCTGCCTGCAGAGGTGTCAATTAGCAATTGGGAGATCTCTGGGCGTGCAGCATGCTTAACACAGTTAGAACATGTCTATAGCAGCACACATCTAACAAACTCAACTAGACGTGGTGCAAATGTGACTAACAATGCTTATAGCTTTGCCAAGTACATCTGGATTTTCATTAGAATTAAAAAAGGCATTTTGGTAACCCAAGGATTATGCTGCTTTTCTATAAACTCTCAAGTTCTTGCAATCCAGTTCTCTGGGCTTGACCAGTCCTCAAAGAAATGATTTGGTGTGTGGGCAGGGAAATACGACATAAATAATGCATTTGATTGCGAGATCGTAGGAAACAGTTGAAACATATTTCTCTAAAAGTTCAAAATTATATTTAAAAATTTAGCTTTAGGAAAGTCAGGAAGCAATTTCATACATGTAAAGAAATGTCAAACTACAAGAAAATGAAAAGGTTTTTCAATGGTGTTAGACAAGCGTTAATTACTAGCTTGGGTAAAAGTTCTGCCCAAAATGCACACAGCATGAATGCATACACGCACAAAGAGATTTTGCTCACATTTATGTCTATATCCCAGACAAATACCCCAGGAGATTTAGCACAGGCAATTACTTTGACTGAAATCAGTACAGTAGAAATCGGAATAGGCCCCTCTGTGTCTACTGTTTGTCTCATTTCGAGTCAGGCTGTATTTAGATATCGTTTTAGATTTTAAGTACAAACTTACAGTTTCTGCCTGTTAGCTGCGTGTAATGATATCGGATAATTGGGGATCCTAACACCTCACTAATGCAAAAGGGTATCATTTAGTCTGTATCTGTTAGAGGAAATGGTAAGTAAACACATAAGTAAGAGAATATGAAGTCAAGAGAATTTTAGGCTAACAAAAAGAACAAAGATAAAAGAAAGGAAAGCAGAACACAAGAGAATCAGAATGGCTTTAGAGGAAAGGGATACACATACGTACCTGTAAGGAAATATTGGGTACCAGATCTTCAGTATTAAATGGGAATTGTGAACATTATGGGCAAAGAAAATAACTTCCTCTTTTATTCCAGCTGAATTACACCAGCTAGAAACCTACCCATACATAGTGACAAAAATGCTGGAAAACAGGCTTCATTCCCCTTTACATCTATCCTTCTGCTTCCTTTATCCATGCAGGAAAATTCTTAATTCTGGTTTAAACAGTGTATTCAATCAAGTAGTAGTCCATATCCAAAATGGCTATCTTTTGGAAGAAATGTCTTGATCTTTGTTTCATAAGATAAATAGCTAAGAAAATGTCAAACCATCACATGCTATAAAACATGGCACCTTCTAAATAGCTCTTGAAAATTAAAACCTGGAGAAATATTTTTCTTTCCTTAGATTGGAATGTACTGATTTTTGATGAAAAATAAGACAAAATTAGGTGAATTTTTGCACATCAGTATAATGTAAGAAAAAACATCATTGGCTTTACATAATTTCATGAGATCTAACTAATTCATTGCCATTTTGAAAGTCTGGAGATTCCTTCCAGCATTGTTACAGGATCAATACCACTTAAATTTATATACCTGCGTAGTTAAATAAGTTTACCTTTGTGGGGGAGGGACACTGGGAGACCACGATCTAGTCCGTCCTATACTATCTCCACGGTGAGGGGACCCTGATCGCGAGCAATGATTAGATGACATAACTTGTTCTGGCACTGATAACGTTGAACTTTGAAGATCTCTCCCATTATGTCGATAATCTAAAAAGAAATGCAAATATTCAATGAATCTGAAATTGCACTTTTTAATTTCCTACCATATCTGTATTAGTTAGAAGCATGATAAAAGATGGAGTTTGATTGAGAATGTTGTCATGTCTTCTTGGTTTTTTGGAATAAAAAATACATGAGGAAAGTTGACTCCTGGTGTTATGCTTAATATAAGTACAGCTATAGTTCCTATAGTTATACGTTAGAAGTATAGAAATAAATTGCCGTGCTCCAAACTGGGCATTTATAATAATAAAAATATCTAAACTTACCATTTATTTGTGGTCAGTATGATGCATTAATAATAAAACTAATAGAACTTTTTTCCTCAGAATAACATACAAAATTGATTATTGGATTTTCTAATTAAAATTGCATTGTAATGATTGTGTATAATACACTTCAAACAGAAATGTCCACAATTAAAAACTATTCCAACTATTTGGGACAGAAAACTATTACAGGGTTAAATATAGAGTTTGGGTTCAAGAAATATTTGTATTTCAGAAACAATTAAAGTAACAATGACTCAACAACATCAGATTTCACTCACGGGTCTGAACTTAAACAACATGATTCCTTCACAAATACATGAGCTCAGGCTACACAGACACTGGCTTACATCCTGGAGCTAATCTTGAATTAGGATAATAGAAGGCATAAATGGTCTAAGCAAAAGTCTTCCCAGTGACAATTGCTTAAAAGGCTACCACGTGGGTATTTTACGTAGGCTTTTAAGAAAAAACTTTTTAAAAAGATGGATGTATTAAAGTGACTGTCTGCATCTAATTGAAAAAGTTGAATTCACTGTCCCAGGGTACAATGCTCTCTGTGAAAAAAAGATGCCAGATATACAGCAGTTTCAATGAAGTTTCCACAAATTCTGTGAGGATCAAATTAATATATGATGATAAGAAATGGAAGAATTGCAAATCTTAGCTGATGATAATGTTTTGCAGAAATAGGTCTTCAAACAGCTCCTGGTGGCTACGACAACTGATATAACTGACTTTTTGTTCTGAAGACAGTAACCAAGTGAGTAATATTTAGAGAGATCCGTCTGGCACTGAAAAATTCTGGCTCATAAAACTGTAATTCTTTTCCCACGAGAATCTCCTGAGAGTCCAAGAGTATTTGGTCTTCTACTCCAGAATGTTCATAGTTTTCTTCCTGGAAAATATTTGGTGAGCACCTAAGCAGAACCTCATTAATTCAGTCCCTTTTATGGTTCCATGAATGTTGCAAGAATACTGCGTATTCATGTTCATTGTATGGCCTTAGGACCAATGCTATATATGAACCACTCTAATACATAAATAACTTCTTCCTCCTATGTTTAGGTGTAAACTGCTTTGTGTGTGTGTCTGTACATGTGTACATAAAGGCAAAAAATAGCACAGCATCATTACCTTACGTTAATATAACGATGTTGAGGATCAGATACTCTCTCCTTACTTCAAAGCAATCACGTTACGTGTAGTCTCAGCTGAGAGTCAGTAATGAACTATAGACTTTTATCCCATGTATGAAGTACTCTTATTAGCAGACACAATGATAAAGCATGTAAGGACCAGTGTAACAGTTCTGCATGAAATCACCAAAGGAGAGACAGGGGGAATTTTATCCGTGTTTGAAACAGGGTGTTGTTCACTAACCAGTAAAGTACAGAAGATGTCTGCATAAAGTTTTTGCAAGTCAGTCTGGAAGACAATAGACTCCGTGATTCTTTAACCAAAGAGAAAGAGCTAAAGTAACAGCTGAAAACCTGATGATGTTAAAATAAAAAATGTAATAAAGCAATAACAAATTTCTTAATTAAGCAAATCCATGACATAAAAATATTGTCCTCAATACAAAAAAATAATGCACAGAGAACTACTTCTTATTGATAAAACTAGCATTTCTAGAAAAAGCAGGGAAAGGACATATGAGAGATTAATTTTAGTTTGCCCAGAAGCTGGAAGAACGTGAAATGCACTGCAGAGCACAGAGGCAGGAAACGGAAGAGGATCATTTTGCAGGTTCTTTGAAGACTCTGGTCAAGATGTCACCAAAATAAAAATTCTACAGGTAAGAAACAGGCAACCAAGGGAATATAAGAGACCTGAGAGGAGCTTTGTACGCCAGTGTCTGCTACCTCAGAGAGCAAAAGAGCTCTAAGCAATTCTGAGAGTTAAGACCAGTAGTAAGAGCTCTGCAGACTGTTTGTGGATAGACTAGAAGTTATTTTCTCTATTCTTAAGTGTTACTTTTTATATTTTACTGATTTTAATTTATGGTATATATCACTAAGACATTAAGCTATGTGTTTCACTGAACTGATTAAAAGGCATTGTGCACAGAGTAAGGAATGTACTGAAACAACCAGCAGCTATCATCCGATGATATCATACCATATACTGAAATAAAACCATACCCCAAATCCATATTTTCTGCAGAGAAGCACAACTGAAACTGGGATAATTTAGGAAGGTTTGGTTTTTTACTGTGACAATAGGTGATTAATTGCAAACAGCGTCCTTACAATGCAAACCAAATCTTTCTAATTTCACAGTGAACAACTTATTCAGAGAATGTTTAATATTTTCATTAAACAACTGAAAATTCTGGAAAATGGCTTATCAGTTATTTTTGCTGATTATATTAATTGAAAAGTATTGTAAATAGCAACAAGAAATAAACAAATTTCTAAAGATAGTCTTAAAGTGGTAGAAAGTCTTCAATCTTTGAAAGACACATTGATACATTTGGGGAAAATAGAAAGTTATCTCCAGGCAGGCATAATCTGAAAACACATGGTATTGGGTCTGCATGGCAAGGTTTTGGTAGCGCAGGGCTACAGGGGTGGTTTCTGTGAGAAGGTGCTAGAAGATTCCCCCATGTCTGACAGAGCCAATGCCAGCCGGCTCCAAGATGGACCCGCTGCTGGCCAAGGCTGAACCCATCAGCAACGGTGGTAGCACCTCTGGGGTAACTGCAACCTCTGTCCCCCATCCCCCTGTGCCGCTGGCAGGGAGGAGGCAGAGAAATCGCAATTGAAGTTGAGCCCAGGAAGAAGGGAGGGGTGGGGGAAAGGTGTTTTAAGATTTAGGTTTTATTTCTCATTACCCTACTCTGATTTGATTGGTAATGAACTAAATTAATTTCCCCGAGTTGAGTCTGTTTTGCCTGTGACAGTTATTGCTGAGTGATCTCCCTGTCCTTATCTCGACCCAGGAGCCTTTCATTTTATTTTCTCTCCCCTGTCCAGCTGAGGAGGGGAGTGATAGAGCAGCTTTGGTGGGTCCCTGACATCCAGCCAGGGTCACCCACCACACACATAGGTGAATAGCAAGTTATTATGAACTTACATATAAAGAAATAAAAAACATGATTTACTGTACAAGTACACGTGACAGAATATTGTCATGTTAATAATCCATATCTATAGATATAAAAAATGCAGAGGTGGTTCTTAGTATTCTGCATATGCAGAGCAAATTTATAGCATTTGGAGATGAAAAACATAATGGAAAGCAGTAATATGAAGAAATGGAAAAATCCTTTTAAAAAAATCTAACATTTCAATCAGCAGTTTTGTACAATATTTGGTATGTACAGACACCAAAGTACAAGGGCAATCAGCAATAGCATAAGGTATTCTACCTGAACGAACATAGTGAAGGACAAGGAATTCAATTAACAAAACACAAACAAAAAGCTACTTTGTCTAAAAAATTCCTAGAAGTGAGAACTAGTAAATCAAAATAATAAAACTTATTAAATCTGTATACATATATAAATTAATTACATTGAAACAAAAAGCCTCCTCCAGCTCTAAATTGCTGTTGTAGTTGACCACTTGCACATTATTGTTGCAATAAATCAAAATTTATGACTAATTAAATTGTCAAGTATAATCTGATCAAAAAATGTTTTACATTAAATTGGAAGCAGACGTGCAATGCTTTCTGGTAACTAACACTGGTAGTGCTTCCTTATAACAATTTCAAAAGACAGAAACTATCAGCATTCCTAATAATTTTGCATCAACAAAACTAGACACGTTAAACTGTGTTTGAAGAAACAGATTAATATTCTCTATGCTTCATTGCCAGAAAATAAACCTTGAAATTTATAATTAATTCACTCAAACCAAAACTTACTATATTTATAAACTTCTCTTTTGCCAATAGGACACACACTGAAGAGTAGCAGTTTCAGCAGGGCAACCCACTAACATGAGTTAATTCCAAAGTCATTTTTCAGTTTTGTAGAGTTAATGTAGCTCTCTGCCTTATTTCACACTACGTATTTTCACTAGCTAGGAGTCAAAGCAACATAGAATGCTATCTCATACTGAAAATAACCATAGCAGACTTTCACAGAACACAACCTTCTGTGAACATCTGTAGAATTTAACACTTTCATTCAGTAAAAAATGTCCATTCTATAAAGTTGCAATATGATAAAATATTCACATGTTTAATGTGGAGAGAAAGGAGTTTAGAGATAGATCCAGTAAAGTTCTTAGGTTTCTTGAGTACAGTCATTATCATTCCAGCAATTTACAGTCAGAACAAAATCCCAGCTGTAAAGGAAAATATACAGTCATTATCATTCCAACAATTTACAGTCAGAACAAAGTCCCAGCTGTAAAGGAAAATCTATAAACTGTATGAATGCATGAGGAAAATCAGGTATTTCAGAAAAATGATCCAAAAAAACTACATGTTGTTAACACAGTCATGTAGATACAGCTCACGGAAGATGCCATGTTTCGAACTTAGTTGCCAAGATCAAGGATGCCAGGAGGATGCTTCCATCCATTCAGGATCCAAAGCCTCGCATTTTCTCCTGACAAAATGTGTCTTAGAGTATTTTTTAAAAGAATTGAATGGGGATAAGGTGAAAACTGTTTTTTTTATTTCCTGGGAATCTAAGAAAACTGCTAGGCTTATGTAGGAGCTGACTAGTCACTTAGACTATGCCAGTTCTGGGAAACACATTCAGAGAAAAAAGTATAATCATGTACAAAATTTTCAGATCCAAAAGCTAAGAGCTTAGCAAGTTTCTTGATCAGTTTTGGACTTAAGCAAGTCTGCCTAAAGCCAGCTTTGGCATATCAAATGGTTCAGAGTTACAGTACCTGTCTTGAAGGCATTTGGTCCCAGTATACCACAGTTTAATGACTGATTGGTCTTCAAGTTTTTATATTTACTTAAAACCAAGCTTTCCTTATTTATAATAGTGGACAATTTTTTTTTAATTATTAGTTTTTTATTTAAAAGTGTCATTGGTTTATTTTTTTATTCACAGTTTTATTTTTACAAATGAATGCAGATTTCCAAGCTTCAGGGCCAGTGTAATATTTATTGTACTTTCTGAAACTAGAGATCAGAATAGTAGAGTAAAAAAAGTATAGTTAATTATAACTTTTCTTTTTTAGCATGACCACTACTGTTGCAGAATGAAACAGCTGTCTGTGCTTGAAACACAGAGACAGTGCAGCCCAGTTGTGTGCCCAGCCAATGGAATCCACCATGTCTTAAAGTCACCCCTACGCTGATTTTTTTCTCCATCCGAAACCAGGTGAAAAAGATGGTACATACTACACTCTACCTTGAGACTTCAACTGGTATAGGGTTTCAACCCAAAATTTAGGAAGTATAAGAAACAACCTTGCATGCAGTGGGATACAGCAGGAATATAAAAAGTACCTAAGAAATTGTGTTAAGAATGAACTTCACAAGATGAAGTATATTGAGACTCTGCTGATATCAAAATAACTGATGCAATCATCTTTCACTTGTTTATTCTTTCATTGAATTTCAGTGCCTTTTGTTGCAATTATTATTTATCAAATAAAATACTTCCATACATAGGAAATTTGTGCCTTTCATTGACACATGAGCTTCAGAGGAAAGACAAGCAATCTGTCATTACCCTGGTGCCACAAGAGATGCAGAGAGAGCAATGGACTGCTCCTCAGTTACGAAGTTTCAGGAAGATGACAGTAACACGGAGCTCAGGTAGGAAGGTTAACAACATGCCTCGCACCAAGCCGTACACCCCAGAAGTGGCCAACTGTAATAAATATGTTGAGCAATCAACGCTGGAGTTCTTCTAAACCCCAAACAGACTTTAAAGCTGCTGTTGATGTTTCATTGACCATGGGATGTGAAGTGGTAACTTTGGTACTCCTAACCTGAGAAGTTAATTCTCTCTAGAACATGACTGGCTTTGCTTGCCCAGGAGTTGGAACATTCATGCCTCTCTCAAGAGACGTGATATTCTCAACAAAAAAAGCTATGATTTAACTCCCAGTTTCAAAAATATTTCATGTCCTGTAAATAAGGGTAGAGAAAGAAAGTAAAAATATTTTCTTGGGGAAAGAACTTATAGACAGTAAAAACAGGTCATAAGTGCAACTTGACCAAGAAGCTGCTATTGAGTAAGCAGAGAGTTATTTACACCAGTAGTAAAAATAAGATAAACATTGGAATCTGCTTGCAACTATAAATATTAAGTCATTACCATAGAATCAAAGGCTCTATAACTATGGGGAGCCTCTTAAATTAATGTACAGAGCACACAGAACCTGATAATCAGTATAGAGATCATCAGCAGTAAACAAATGTGAGCTGCAGACACTTAAAAGATGGGCGCATGACAAAGATCTGCAACACCACCACCACCTGCTTTGCATGGGAGGGTTTCATTTAAAACTACGATACACATCAAATGAAGGATTTTGCAAAGCACATTAAATATAGCTTCCTCTGAGCTGAAGTCTTAATTGCATGTGCTTTAAGAGAGAATATTATTACATTTGACTTAAACTATTCATCCCCACAGTATGGCTGTACTGTGCTAATATTATGCTATACAGGGTACATGTTTACTAAATACTAATATTAACAAATTGTTATCAAATTTTGCACATTTCAGGCACAAAATCACAGAAAATCACAAACCTCCAAATATGAGGTTCACATCAACAGCACAGAAATAACCCTAAAAAAATCTAACTGAAAAGTACTAATGAATCTTTTAATTTAGATGCCTTGCTGCTTGATTGACCTGAGAGAAACTCTTTGTATGAAAATTGTTCTAGAAAAGTATATTAGTGTTGCTGTTCATCACAGGCAAAATAATTGAGTTGTTTCAGACACGGATGCTAAGGGGTGTTTTCTCCACTTTAACATCTGTGCTTGATTGAGGCACCAAGCTTTCTCTTTATCAGATATTTAATTTTTAACACTCACTGTGGTTGGGCTTAGAACAATCACTAATTAAAAGAAAAAAAAATAATCAAATTGCCAGAAATGCTTAACATACCAAGATTTCACACATGGGCACTTTGGAGACAGTTCACTTCTTTTATACAAATGTGCTCATCTTCTATGGCTATTTGAACATCTAAATGCAGAATTTGGATGTCCTCTGAAAAAGTGCTGACAGTAACCGATAAAACAAATTGAATTATTAATATCTGAATACTGTATACATTGAAGATACATTATGCATGGGTTTGGGGATTTTTTTGCATCAAAACATTATTCTACAAATACGGGAAGAATGAATATATAGTGAAAGGAACCAGAAAACATTACAGTAGGAACAATTGGTTACTTGCCGCATAGTAACTCAGTTCCTCAAGAGGTGTTTTTAGCTCTACTGCACTAATGGTACATACGGGCCCATTACACTTGAGGCAATTTTTTTGATCATTAATGCCTATGAAGAACATTCCCACACAGTAATAAACCTAGAGCTTGCTGAGTTTTCAGTCCTGTCCCTACACCCAGTATGACATACAAAGCTTGAAAAAAACAGTTACTATACAGATAGTGTTTCTTCTTATTTAAGTACTCATCCATACGTATTTTCTGCTGTCTAGCAAGTCCCCCAAATTAGCCTCCTCTTGACACTCTTGACAATTCACTGATTGGAATTTATCAGTCCTTTCACGGAGCATTTCCTTCTTAGAAGTGCTCATCACCACATTTGTAACTCATCCCAAGTAGGCTTTCCCTATTATGAGAAGTATCTGTCAAGAGAGTCTCTGACAGGAATGCAACTTCCTTGCAGCTTTCCATTATCTATTAGATGCCTTTGTCACTCTGTAGATATGAGGACTGTGGTAGAACATAAACTTATTCACTTAACTTTACTCAAAGAAGAGAACGCTACTGATAATCTGAAAATAAAACTTGAATTTAATTACATCTTACACCTTATATTTAAAAACATAGAACGATTTTTTTTTAAATTGTATTAATTGAGAAAATTTGGATGTTTGAAGAGAAAGATGTTTTGTCAGCTGAAGAAATGATACTAAAGAAATTTTTCTGAAAATAGTAAAAGTATTACTAAACTTCACCTTTTATACATTAAAAATGAAACTAAAAATACAAGGAAAAGCTTGAAGTATGATAATAAAAATTCCTGTGTTAAGAACTGTCAGCATAAAGGTGTAAATAATATACACTTCTTTTGTTTAAGAGCAAAGAAAATGGTTAAGGATCCCTTGACATAAGGGGTCAGAATAAGAACTATTTTGGCATTGCTTGAATTTCACTTCCAATTTTGGGGGGAATTTTTGAGACACATAGACACAAAGCTATTTTTTAGTCAAGAACGAACCCATAAAGAACAGAGCAGGGGAAAGGGTATCAACATATAATAAAAAAAAATGTAAAAACTTGTCAATGTTCATGTCTGTAGTTACTGGGCTTTTGGGACACTACAGGGCTATCTGGTGATATAAAATGAAATCCTTTATGTTGGTAGGGGTAGAAGTCACCCACTCTATGTACTGATGCTGCAAGATATCTTTCAATAGGCAGTTGATTTTAAGCTGTAACCAAAGTATTTGTGTATTCTTTATCTGCTTTGAGGAGTGATCGTCAACAGAATCCAGGTATAAAAATTCAGTTCACATTATCAGCAAGTAGAGAGAAGGACTTTTGTTTCCTCTGCAGGCAAGGCTGCAACATGACAGTAAAAGAATTCTTTTGAACAAAGGACTCCTCAGGTGTTTTGAGAAGTGAAGCAAAAATGAATAATTGCTTTTCATTCTTCTTCAAAAGCAGAATCATTTTTGTAAGTTCAATAAGAAAGTCTTTACTGGTTGTTACTATTTTTTTCCAATCTACTTGTCTCTAACTGTCCTCTGAATAAATATCTTATTTGTACTCTTATTTGCTCCTGAAACATCTTGCTATCTTTCGCGTAATGAGAAAAACTTATCACTATAAATGTTTTTCTTCTAAAGGCTGGAAACTGCATTCTGTTTCTTGGAAAAGCTCTTCTCTACAGAGACTTGCAATGCAGTTTAGGCAGATTTCACTGCCTTACATTCTTCCAGGATTCATCTATTGAAACAGATCTCAGATTAAAAGTGTTTCATAAAACCATGTAATGCAGATGATATATTGGTGTAGAACTGAATTTTAAACATTAATAACTCACTTAATATTTAAGTCTCACAGCAATGATAGGTGAGACTTTTTATGATTAAATGGTCTTGACAATACATGTCTCTCTGTTCATAAAGTCAGACTCAGTAGGTTACTTGTACTCAGTAGGTTACAGCATGTTCAACATACACTATGAGAAAGTAACTGGGAAGAAAACTATTTAGAAATTATAGTCCATATTCATTGAACTTCATTAACTGTAATGCCCATTCAGCTTTGGCCAACGGAAAGAAAATAAATCAAAAAAACCAACCACCTTACTTTGCATTGCATTGTATTTAGTATTATGAAAATGTAAATCACGTTTTGTAAAGTGCTTTGGAATTTTTCCAAAGTAAATATAAAACTACTGTATTGCTTTTATCAATAAGTACATAAGAGCAATTAAAGCGGCACGGGAAGTTGCTGATGTGCTCCCACACAGAATTGCTGATGACAGACAACTTTATGAGGGCTGAAGTTTATTGTTCAGGACAGCAAAATGAATGCTTTAAATTGTTTGAAGGCTATGTACAAGCAACCTAAAAGACAAAACCAGAACTGGTAGTGCCTCTCCTTCTGCTATGCTGTGCTAAGATTGAATCCTCTAGAGATGGTATATAATAGAGATTCTGTTCCAGTGGTTTTGATCCCAAGATGAAATGACTGCATATTATATGGAGAGCTATTTTAAAATTTTGTCAAAAATCACTTTTGCATACTTGTTTAAATATATAATATGGTATAAACTTTTCTGACAGTAGCTGCCGCAGAATACACATATAGCGAGAAAAACACACATTGAAGTTTTTCAATTCGTTTATCATTATTTTCTTAAAAGTCTTTCCTGCTGACAGAAACAACACTCTAAGACTGAAGTTTATTAAGTTTGTCTAAGCAAGATAAGATCCAAGCCACCAGAAGTGATAGCTTTTATGAATAATTTTTCCAAGAGATGTTTGAAATTTCTGTAAAAATTGAAGAAAATAATAGTGTGTGAAACAGACATAATTTAAGCATTTCATCATCAGGAAATTAAATTAGTGGATCAGAGGTACCACACCAGTGACGAACAGCAACTGCAGACACATTAAAAATAGATAATGATGCAAGGAACTGTAGCTTATAAAGTTCCCTCTGCTTCAGCAAATATGGTCTAACACAATCTTGCTTACATACGTACATTAAGAAAGTTCTTCCATTGTTGGATTTCTACCTATCACCAGTTTACCCAAAGATGAAGTCAATTGACCTTATGGGACCAATACCAGAGAAGCTATATAAAAAGGTGTTGTGGAGAAAATCTCAGCTTTGATCAGGAACATGGTGAAGCCAGACAGTATATATCTTTCAATGAAGTATAAATAAATACATAAGATCAACAAAGGCCCATGGTTTTCATGTAATCTAGTGTAGTGTAGAATCATAGAATGGTTTGGGTTGGAAGGGACCTTTAAAGGTCATCTAGTCATCTAGTCCACTGTTTTGGATAAAAGTAAATTAAAGAGGAACCAAAAGAGAATTCTTACTCTTCTTAAAGGTTCCTGGAGTTTAGTTCATAGGTCCAATACTTTGAATAAGCATTAATTTCATGGAAAGGATCATTGAGAGTACCCGACAGATGTTAGCAAACATACTTGATGTGATACAGTATTTATATAGCACAAGGAAAAAGAGCAAAGTGAAGTGTCATGTTAAATAAAACCTGAAAATACAAAATGAAAGAACTGGGGTAAGTTAGAAAGAAAGAAAACAAAGAGAGACAAATGGCTTCATGCAAAGAAGGCATATATTTAAACCAAGATTGTGATGAGTCTGCAAATGAATAGAAGAACTATATACGAGAGACGAATGTGGATGACACGACAAGACAAGGATAAACCAAAAGACTTGCAAAGATAGTGACAGCAGCACAAAAAAGAAAGGCAATAAATAAATATTTCAAAACCAAAAGAACATCAAAGTTTCCCACCCACACAGCCAGTCTGAATTAAATTGCAACTACGGTGTAGAACTGTAAGTAAAAATCAAAAAGCTAAAAGATCCTAAAGGAACTAAAGGTACATCAAACACTAAGGTAAGGGAACCAGACTTATTCACTGAACTGTAGAGGCCATAATTTTACAAGTTATCGACAGAGGAGCTTATGAAATCATAAAGTTGTAAATCCAGGTGTTTTACAAGAATCCCACTGATGTTCAAGCACCTGATAAAACCTATGCAAAACTCAGTACCTTCTTCCAGGACAATACAAATATTTCCATTTCAAAATGGCGCCATACTGGGCATTCTAGACATACATCCATCAAACCCCCTTTTTTTTCCTCACTTTATTATTAAAAGTTAGGTTGACACATTTCTGATTTAACTGACCAACAGGGATATGAAAATCCTTCCCTTTGGGACAGCAGGCAATCTGAAAGCCTTAATGACTACTAGGCACCCACAGAAAGCTAACCAACCTAAGAATGAAAGTACACTAAGTAGGAACGAGGGACTTCTGAGGACTACTGCCTCTCTGCTTCCAATACTTCACACCACTCTGACTACATATCCTTCCTGTCTTCTGACTGTAGTAAAGCAAACAGGGGCATGGGAATATAAAAATGCCCTAAATTTTCCTAAATATCTTTCTAATTAAGCTAATAATCTGAAAACCGAGACAACTACTGTTTGAAGATAAATGATTTAAGGAAGTAAATTTAGTAGTCTTGCATCCACAACGTTCATTCAGTCTCTGGGAAAATTTTTGGAACCTTAGAGTATAGTAAAATTTCAGCAGAGATTAACAAAAATCTGAATGTTTATGCAGAAAAGATAAAAAAAATATTCCTTTGGGACAGAATAAGCTTTACTGCAGAGTATCTGCAAAGTTACATTGTTCCAATATGAACAAGGACAACTTGTGCTTAAAAATGTATGCTTTCTAGATATTCTAGTAGGGGACCTACAGTGAATCAGAGCCAATAAACATGCTAACAATATGACTTGCCCTGTTTGTACTACTAAGTGTGTATATTATTATGTTACTTTAAAAAAGGGCTGCTTGATAAAATTTACATGCTGGTTAATAAAAAAATCCATTATCCCATTTTTCCAGCAAGCACAAGACTTATAGCAAGGGAACAGAAACATAACAGGGTTGAAAATTAAGCAGAGCCTAAGAGATAACTCTGAAATACCTGGAAATACAGGAATGACTATGTGGACAACACAGAAATGCATTCAAGCTCAGACTGGTAACCGTTTTTAAGACAGGACTGTGCAAATTCAAGTAATTAGTTAGCTCACTAAATGTTTGGATTTATCAATACCTGGCTGCACCCCATCTTGCAATATCAAGCATAGCATATTTTACGTTCTTTTTTTCTCTACCCTCAGGCCAAGCTGTAGGAAAATTCCTCTGACTTCTGTTTCCTATCTACCCTTCCTTAGCCTGCCAGCAGCATGTACTACACTTGCTGTAAAAGCTGCACATACGCTGATGGGTGGCTGCGTGGCAGGAACACATTTTGACCCACCAGCTGATCACTCTCTTACACCTGCTGCAGAGACCAGGCAGTACATCCTGCTCCCCCTTTGCTGAGTAAGGTACACAAATCGCTATATATGTGATTACCTAGGCCTGACCAAAGGGAACCAGAAGCTGTCTAACACGGACTGTTCTGAGTGGGTTAAAAACCTCAGTAGAGCAGCAGGGTAACAGAGCACACACAGAGCTGTGCAGCCAACTCTGCTGGTACCAGCAGCCAGCAGTAGTGGTTTATAGGTGGCATGGCTGCATCCTAAATATATTCTCTGTCGTAGTCAGCAAAAACATATGATTCTCTGATTTTATTGTTCTCGGCTATGATTACAGTATTATCTTTTCTCTTAGAAGAGCCAGAAAAATACTCTTTCACATGACAACTTTTATCTCAAATACTCATTGAACTCCCAATTCCAATAGTTCTTAGTAAAACAGATTATCTGTTAAGATATCTCCCATCCTGCCTTAAGTGCTCAAGTTTCAGACCTTTGGCAGTGCTATTATTCCACCCTGAAGTTTTAAAAGAGATATCAAACCCAAATGTCTGTCAAAAAAAAACAAATAAACAGTTCTTCACATTTAACAGGAAACCACTTCTGTGCTATTTTTATCATTTTATAAAAACAACAAGGAAATTCACACATTGATTTTTTCCCTCTGTTGGTAATTTTTGTGGTTAAATATGCATTACCATAACAATTATGTTGTGTCTTGGAAAAACACACACTTAGATTCCACTTATTTTTCACCAGGAAAACACTATAAAATTCATAATAATAAATCATAAATAAGAAAGATTTCTACTGAACCTACAAGAGTAAATTTAGACAGCAATACCTGAAACAACACCAATTCCATCATCACAGTCATAATCAGAGACTTCACTGTCGCTGATTCTTTTGGACCCTGCCAAAAAAAAATTAAAAAAATCAGAAATCTACCATTTATCTTCCTGTAAGTTAAAACTATCCTCAGTCAATAATAAATAAATAAAGGTAAGGATTTCATACTAGACAATGAAGCATTAATGTAAGCATATAAGGGAAATTATTAATGTTATATTATTGTGAATGCATTAGCATACCAACTATTTTCATCTAAATGTTTAATGTAATATACAATGAAATGTTGAAATACAGCTCCACAACATTGCTTTTATGAAGTATCTTCATATACTTCTTATCTATATGTCTTCATTCCATACAGAAACTGGCATCACACTGTTCATCTACCAAGTTCTCATACACAAGGCACCATCCCTCCCCAAAGTCTTTGAACACCAGAAAAATTAATGATAGCAATAATACTAAACAGATGTAATATTTTCTGTAGGACACTAGTAAGCATTATAAGGAGAAGAAGCACCTTCACACATATAGTGTGCCCTGAAAACCAAAATCTCTCTGTGATACTTTAGAGGAAACAAGCTATTAAATGCTCTATAGGAGTACACCTGTCAAAATAGCTAGAGCTTAGTTGGCAAAAGCAGATTTCACATCCACAATTAGAGCCAAAATGTAGGTCACGTAGGACAAAAATATATGTCAGTTTGTGTTTAGCTTAATTTCACTTCTGTCTTCTGTGGCATCTTTTAAACAGCATTTGATCACTGACAACAGGATTAAGCCTTGGCATGTGAATAATAATAACAACTCATTTACTTGTTTTAGATGTGAAAATCCCTGTTCTTCAGCAAGGTGGTGTATCTGTTCTAATTCTCTAGCCATCTAAAAATAGGTAACTATTAGGTAGGAGATTTAATCTAATTGCCACCAAGCCTTCAATCACATGCAAGATTTTTTTTATTTCTACCCCAGGATGATTTATTCTGAAAAACACACACAAAAAATACCAGTAAAAACTGGGAGTAAACTTAAAGAAGTCCAGGACAAAGCAGGATTAATGTTCTATCTGAGTGACTGGCATGGAAGGATCCCTCCCCTCCCAACAGAAAACTGGAAGAACAAGTGCCAAGAAGATTTTTGTCAAAAATAAAAAAAAATCATTTTAAAGAAATTTTAGAAATTATTTGAATCATTAGAACTGCTGTCATCTGTCAGACTGTCTAACATCCATCTACCCACCAGGGGACAGTGGAAGGTCCTTCTTTAGCGGAGTGTGCTTACAAGACCTGTAGGGAAAAAGGGTTTCTGTTGCACCCTTCTAGCTTTCAGCAGGCAGGGGTCCTGACAACTGAGACTTCTCCTAAGCCATCCTATTTATCCTAAGTCATTAATCAACCCATTATCCACAAATTCATACATTTTCTTTTTGAGTCAGAGTATTCTCTTGGCCTCTATAATGTGCTATGTCAGTAAATTCTACAGTTTAATTTTGCCTTGGTTGAAATAGACTTCCCCCTGTTTTATTTCTATTACACTATTTCAGACAATGCCTTCCAAGCTTTTGTGTTCTGAGAAACATGAATCAGCATTCCGTATTCTCCGCAATCATCTCTTTTTGAGCTGAAATAACATTGTTTAGTTCGTTTGCATGAGCAAACTGTTCCATACTTCTGATTGTTCCTGCTGTATTTGTTTGTGTATTTTCTGCTTCTTCTGTGCCTTCTATTAGAATTCAGAAGTGACTGCAGCAATCAAGATGTGGGTGTATGAATTTATAAACTAGACTGCAGACTATTTCTTTTGGGATAAAAATTGCTCTGTTAAAAATTATTCAACTACAAAATGGTATTAAGTATGATATGCATTAATTCTTAGAAAACACAATCTAGTCTGGCATTACATTATGCGATTCCAGTAGAGTGATGTTAATTATTGTTATTTAGTTGCACTAAAGGTTGGGGTTTTTACCTCACAAATAGGAAATGAAAATCAGTACAAGGAAAGCCATGCTTTGGTTTCCTACGCCCTGAAATTCTTACATGGTAGAATCATTAGTTCATTTATTATAAAAATTTAGAAATAGACATGATACAACTGGGAGGGGGAAAGGTGTCGTTGATTTCAGGAAATAACAAGTATTTCTCTAAACAACATATAGCAGGCAAGTGATGACAATTAGCACTCGAGAAAACCTAGAAGATGAGGGCAGGAGGGAAGGAAAGGTTTTCAGCCTCCTAATGGACTTTCTGAGAATCAGGATTTCTAAAAGCAATTGAGTCTGACAAGGACAGCATTCACTGTGATTATTTTCTTAATTATAGTATCACAGAGGCCCAATGAAAATCTCTCTTGTTTCCCAAAGAAAGAGCATCCATTCCGCCTGTGATGCTGTTCCTGCTGCCATTTTCAGCAGAGCCACTGGTGCGGTGATTTACATGCCAGTAAGCAAGAAGGATTGGTCTCCATTCTCCTTAGCCACTAATTCAAAACCAGGCCATTAAATAAGAAGGACAAAATTTGTGACCAAACAGTAAGCAAGAGAGCCCTACAGTCCAACTAGTCTGGCTGGGATTTGGCTGGGATCCAAAAGGCAGAAGCTCCCAAAGGGAGTGCACAGCAGTGTGATTCTGGCCTCCGGTAACCCTGGTACTGATACTGTGGCTGCTGTGCAGAGATGCCAGTAACATCACTCGGGCTCTCTCAGGGTCAGAGGATTGTGGAATGGGAAGATGGGGGCAACTGAACAGTTTGCTCACACTCATCACATGGATGCTTGGAAAGGTTTGTATCATGAAAGACCTAAGACAGCTGAATCAACTATGATTTGAATGAATGTCATTCACTCATCATCTAATTCACCCTCATGAATGAATCTAATTAATGACAACTGAGGTTGCTTTTTATTTATGTTTGTATTTACAACCAAGTACATCTCCTTTAACATATTTTTAGAATATTACATTCTGAATTCTGGAGAAAAGATTTGCATCTATGAGGGTGAAAAAAGCCAGCTGTTGTCACAGTGGGCTCTAGACTTCCCAGCTGCATAGCAAAAATTGTATGTTGTAGTAATCACAGGATACATCTGGCAGAAAAGAGAGACTATGAAGCTTCAACAGACCACAGGTATAAAAGGCAGGAGTCTTTGTCTTTGTCCCTTCAAACCTCACCAATTTTTACCAGAATCTCCTAATACCTAAACTCCAAATCACCTTCGATCTAGAGACTCTCTTCTCTTTTTATATACAGACCTCTGTTTTCACTCTCATCCGAGCTGCAGGGAAGAGCTGGGGAATGGGAAAAGTGAACTGGCTAGGACTGTGAGCTGCCCTAAGAAGGCGAGTAGAAAAAAGTAGAGTCAAGGAAAGAATCAGATTTCAGGGCTTTCTCCAATTGCCTTTGCTCCTGCAAAGCCAAGAGACTCCTTTAATAGCTGACAACCCTGAAATACAAAAACTTTTTCTCTAAAATGAGATATGAAGCTCATTCAGGTCAGTTCATCTATTCTGTCTCCTCAAGCAGAGGCTATATTAAGCCAACTCTGTTAACAGACTTAAAAAAAAAACAGAAAAATATTCATGTCTAAGTAATATTTCACATTTACTTACAAATGTACATTTAAACACTGGTTCAGAAGTCAGAAGAAATTTAAACCAGAATTAACTACTTGGTTTTATCTTTGGAAATCAATGTTTTCGGGAAGGATGGAGGAAGGAAAGCATGTCAATTAAAAATGTAATGTCAAGTACTGCCTGCAATATGTAACTTCTGCAAAGGAATCAGATTATATTTATATAAAATGTCTTCCATTAGTTTCAGAAATGGAACAGACAAGAAAGTGCACAGGTCAAAATTCTTAACTGAGTATTCAAAATACCAGGATAATTGCTGGCAGCTTAGTTTAATATTTCTTATAATATTTGCAAGAGTAATTTCATGTGCTATATATTAATTTTAGATGTTAATTTTCTTTTTAACCTTTTGACAATGTAAATTTGAAGATTCAGGCTTCTGTCCCACCTTAGCCATGTCTTTTCAAAATACCACTTCATTATCTAAGTAATTTGAACCACTGACCATAAACCAGAGAAAGAACTATTCATAGTTTATCTGGGAAATGTGACAATGAAGCCTTTTACAAATTATTCCAAAGAAATATTGCTAATGAAACTGTTCTTCAGTATTTTAATGAGTATCTTAAAGTGTTTGACAAATACATTATAAAATATGGTACTTATTTCAAGAACAAGAAGATTAAATCTATTCTAACATAAATTCAAAATTCAGTAAAAAGCTTAAGCATGTATCAGCCAGGACACCAGGTGCATCAAATAAATGCATTGGTGCCAATAATTTGCATATAATTAACTTTTTCTTTGATGGATTTTAAACGGGAAGAATGGTATTAATTAAGTCTCACTGCCATAGCACTGAAATATAGTTTATTAATGAAAAATTCTTAGGGATATTACTACCATTTTGTCTGATAACTAGGTGGTAACAGATGGTAAATACGGACTCTCGAATGCCTTCCACCAGGATTAATGGTTATTACAGTTATAGACTGAAGGCAAAATAGACCCCGTGCTGCATGATTAGCTAATGTAAACCACACAAAAAATGCCTTAATTCAGCATAACTCCAATCCCAGTGAAATCAAAAGGTATATCATAGAATCATAGAATCATAGGGTTGGAAGGGACCTTTGGAGATCATCTAGTCCAACCCCCCTGCCAGAGCAGGGCCACCCTAGAGCAGGTTACACAGGAACGCGTCCAGGCGGGTTTTGAATGTCTCCAGAGATGGAGACTCAACCACCTCTCTGGGCAGCTTGTTCCAGTGCTCTGCCACCCTCAAAGTAAAGCAGTTCCTCCTCATGTTGAGATGGAACTTCCTACACTCAAGTTTGTACCCATTACCTCTTGTCCTGTTGCCGGGCACCATTGAAAAGAGCCCGGCCCCATCCTCCTGACACCCACCCTTTAAGTATTTGTACACATTAATTAGGTCACCCCTCAGCCGTCTCTTTTCCAGACTAAACAGACCCAATTCCCTCAGCCTTTCATTCACTTTAGGAGGTTTTCGTTTAATAGCCTTAAACTATCGATAAAACTGTCTTCCAGGGACAGCTTACCAGTAGAGAACCTCCCCATCAGAACTTGATAACCCTCACCATCCTCCTTCCCCCCTACACCTACCTACTTACCCCTTCCCCACCACTGCTGCACAAGCTGCCATCCCACCCAGAACAACAACTCTGCAAGAGCACATACACACTAGAACTGGAACTTTACAGCACTTGCATTGTAGCTTTCATTGCAGGGGTGGGGAAAATCCCCACCATGTAAAACGCATTAGAACCATTGTTTTCACTTTCCATTTAAAAATTACTTCCTATTTAAAGTTCTATTATTTTATTATTTTTCCTATTTACATTTTTACTTTCTATAAGGCAGGAAAAGAATTTAAAATAGGGTAGTTTCTTAGTGCAAAAGCCTTTCCATTTTTCACCTTCATGGCTATCAATATGTGAAGAATAAAGTGAGGTGTTTAATTCCATTTTACGAATCAAATACTTATTTTTTTGTTAACTTTTCACAGGCTGCAGTGTTGGTGGCCATGGAAAGCTTTAACAATTTCTGAATAAAAATAACATGGAAATCATTGAAGAAATTTTTAGAGAATCTTCTTTGCATGTTC
The DNA here is from genome assembly GCA_013398915.1 of Dromas ardeola. Lineage (NCBI taxonomy): Eukaryota > Metazoa > Chordata > Aves > Charadriiformes > Dromadidae > Dromas > Dromas ardeola. The sequence continues at coordinate 27,156 of VYZM01018151.1, forward strand.
CATGCCTGTCAGTGTTTAAGAGGCATTTGGACAATGGACTTAATAACATGCTTTAACTTTTGGCCAGCCCTGAAGTGGTCAGGCAGTTAGACCAGATGATGGTTGAACTGAATACTCTATTCCATTCCATTCCATTCTATTCTATTCTATTCTATTCTATTCTATTCTATTCTATTCTATTCTATTCTATTCTATCCCATTACATCCCATTCCATCCCATTCCATCCCATTCCATCCCATTCCATGTTACTTTGACAGAATCGCATTTCTCTCCTTAACAACACTCTAAATAGCTGGAACTCTTCCAAATCAGTGAAACAATATGCAATCAGAAATATTTTCTTGCAAGGCAATCTAAGTCTGTGAAGAGTTCTGAAAGACCTTCTGACTTCTATATAACTGAAGCTGGCACAGAGTTGTGCTCCACTCTATTATTAATACACAGGGGAAACAATGCATGTTATAATACCTCTGTGCTTCATATTTTGCCCATTGATATTTCTGATATAGGCCTCAAGAGATGACCAACGGCATGTGCGGTTCAAACCTCTACTAAAGCCTAGATGACCAACCAATATAGTTATCAGAACTGCCTAGGACAGGGGATAGAGTAAGAAATAAAATTAAGGTTAAGTCAGCTTAAATACAGAAGGAAATGTCAGTTTTACAGCTCAGGAATTCTCTGTTTTTCTTATGGAAAAGGAAAAAAAAAAAAGGAAAAAGAAAGCAGACCGAGCTCCTGAGCTGGAAATCCTGCCTCTTACAATGCAGAAAGCTTTTACAAGGTTTTGCGGACTCCTTGGGGGACCAAAGGGTAGTGAAGCATGCTTATGAGCTCCTTCCCTGAAGCTCACAGAAGGCCTTCAGAACCACTTAAAGTAACTTAGCATTGTCAGTAATTGTTGTGTGTTCAAAGCTGACATATAAGTAACCCTAAAATCAGTCTCACAACTGTCTTAAGAATTTGCTCTCATATTCATCCAGTCTGTGTCTAAGGGCCTTAGTGTGAGACAATTTCTCATGCAGTCCCACTGTCTCCATGTCAGTTTGTCATTTTATCCTCCTGCACATAATAGTGTTTTTTTCAAGTTTTTGACTAATTTCATCTACATCAACAGAGGGATATAAATACCAAATTAAATTAAATTCCTACAGGTCTTTGAAAATGGTTGCTGCATAGAAGACAGAGATACAAATCAGAAACCCTTAATGAAAAAGAAACATTACCAAGCCAAAATTTGTGGCTAATCCACACATGCAGAAATCCACAGTCTCCACAGCAAATATGGTCTCTTCCCATTTAAAGATACTGTAAATCCTGAGAACACTGTGGGATTATTTCAGGAGAGAATGGAATAGAAGAAACGTGGGAGACTAAAGGTGGATGTAATGGAAACTGGGTTTCATTAGTACTACTCTCAAGAAACATCCTGTGGGGCTTTTGTTTTTCTCCACCATGGTATTGGATCTATTTTCTTAACAATGTGTGTTTCATTTTTTAAACATAACTAAAAGATAATTAGATGGACCAATTCTCAAAGAGATTCCCATAACTAAAACTGCAGTAACTGCAAAAAGTCCCACGTGAACTGCACTACAAAATTTAAGTTTGTAAAAACTGTACATTGTGAATTTATTTATATTTAATTAAGGCAAACTTTTCAGATATAGCAACTGGATTTTTAACTAGGGATTTAAAGCAATATGAAACTATAAAAACACGTATCAGTATAAATACTGATTTTGACAGTATTTCACTTACCCCATATCTGTATTCTAAAAATACTAACACTAGTTCTCAAACAGCTGCAATACAACAGTATTCCTTTTAATATAGCTTAAGCAAAATAGCATTTTCCTAGTATAGTTAATAAAGCTCACTACAATTTACCTACAAAAGCTCTACCTAAAATAAAGGCAGGCAAAGCAAATATAGTGTTACAGTGCTGCTCCAGTATCAATACTGAGATGTTAAGAACAGAGAAAGAAAGCCAACAAAAGACCTATGACTGAACAGCAGACAAGAAATGCCAAAGAACGTTTAAGCAATTTAGCATCTGCACAATAGGTAGCAAAAGCACACCAATAAAATATCAAATTAAATTTTGCATGTATATGGACGCAATAAGCATTTCTGGCATGCCAAAAATTTACCTGAATTATATGAATATAAGCCTTTATCTGGAAAACAAATATTGAAATGAAGTAGTGTCAGGGAAAAATACATGAATCAATACATGTAACAGGGATGGTCAGAACCTTAAACTTAATTATAATTGCTGCTGGAGACTGAAGAATTTGATATTGTAGGCCACATTCATTCAAAACAATAAAACTCAAGCAGGTAGAAGAAATTAAACCACAAAAATGCCGATCACTTCTGTATCAACATTTATACTCAGTAGTCACAGAGGACTAGTAGAGCGATTACAGTCATTTTCAAATCTCAAATACAACTGCACATTTACTACAAGCAAGTGTTTAACTTTTTAAGGGCAAAATGTATATTCAACTAGGCATACATGAGCTGCTACCCTTAAAGTTACTGCACGCTGCTGTTGGCACCTCAGCAGGAAGTTATTAGCAGAACTTTCTTGAGATGTAGCTACGAATCCTACTTTAAATTTAACAGACTCTGAAGTAATATTCCAGTCAATCTTCTGCCTCCGGTTAGGTCTTCATTTAGTAAATACGTACATACACGAATGTATTATCTACATATCATTGTTACCAGTAAATTTAAGAGTCCTGATGTGAGAACAATGATTAAATACTTGCAGTATCTGATTTATTATTTGCATTCCTTAAGTCTGGCTGGTTTATGTATTTTAGCTTTCCATACAACCGTGCCAGTTTTTCTAAACTTGACAATATAACAGTATGCAAACATGTGGACAGTTACAGAAATGTGATTTGTTACTTTGCATTTGCAGATTTTGTAAATGTGACTTCCATAAGGTAATACAAAGAAGCCAGGAAGTCAGAATAACATAAATACTATCTTGCTGTCAGCAAGATGTTATGAATGTTCTTACTCCTTACAGCTGAACAGCTCACAGACACGATCTTAAATATTAAAGAGTGACAGTCCATGAGTAAATGATGCACCTCAGATGACAAGATATGACAGTGCTAGAGGAAAAATGAAAATTTCAATTTCTTGCCAACTGGTGCTGTTAAGAATTCACTGGATGACTAGGTACCTTCTGGTAAGTCACACTTTTTCTGGCATCCAGTTACTATTTTAACATGTAGACCATATCACTAAATAATCGACTACTAACAATTTCTCTATATATATATTTTCAAATTGGGTTTCTTGATAAACATAATTGATTTTCATGGCCCAGCTCCAGAATTCCATTAGGCTATTCTTCTGGTTTTGTCTGGGACAGTTATTTTTCTTCAAAGTGAAAAATAGGGGTTTTGTCAGCATCATTTACATATTTTTAGACATGCGCTTTACTGCGTAACTTCTCTAATATTTTTATTCCTTGGTACTAATCTCTTCCAGTTATGAATTTCATGAAAAACTGACTCTTCTTTGGGTACAAAATTATGAAAAATTGAGTATGGGGAAGTTTTCTAGTTTACTCCAGTAACATCAGAAAGTCACCAAAGGTTCAAGTGTACCATCAAAAAAAAAAAAAAGTTAAAAAAAACAATTGACACAGTCTAGAAATTATTTCTATAATTAAAAATGATGGACTTTCTGAATTTAACTTCTGGAAAGATCTGTAAAAGGGTAAAGCTTCTTGAAGAGCACAAGAACATAAAAATACTGAGATTATAATGGGAGTGAGGACTAAGGAAGCCATGTTTGTTTCTGTATGGTTACAACACAGAAAGGAAAAAGTCAGAATGGTGTTAAACCCATCTGAAAATTTCATCAGAACCATCACACTGCTATATGATAGCTTATTATGCTACTGTATGGACCTATACCTTTTAGAATCTTTTTTAAAGTCACCTGACTTGCTATTTATTGACTGCCTAGCAAGGTTACTTTAGCCTGTCCACTGAGTTATTTCAATAAAGAACATTGCTTTTCTGACATCATTACATGACAGAAGAGTAGCTTAGTAACATGATTCTATCAAGTAACTAGAGCAACAATATTATAAATAATCATATTCCCTCAAACTGTTTCAAAACAGAATTTTAAGTATTTTTGTAGTTTAATTACAAATCATAAAGCTTATTTCAAAATTTTCAAACAGCACAGAATTAATATCTATATGTTTCTTTTTAATTATTTTTTAGTATTTTTATAGTTTAAGGCCTTTTCAGACACCCCTGTATCATGTTAAATACCTTTTAATTAAAGTATTTAATAAACCATAGATGTACGATAAATATAATAAATAAATCACAGGTGTATAATAAATACAATACTGGTATATATATTCATATACTATGAAAAAACCATCAATGCATGCAAACAAAGAGAACATGCCCAAGGCATCTGCTCCAGAAAAGAAAGAGAAAAATTAAGGAAGAAGCATGAAAGAGAAAAATAAGTGTTATTCTTGCTCTCTAGGGTAAACTTATAATACATTCATCATTCATAGTCTGTGTCACTGACCTTAAAATGCTCCATATTATAATTTGAAAAAAAGTCACTGATGCATGTTCCCATTAAGTACAACTCACGTACCTACTAGTGAACAGCACTATTATAATTCCCTCAAGTAAGACACAGTGACATTGATTTGAAATTATCGTACTGACTTACCATATTCACAACATACTAAAAGGAAATTGCTGAGACAGCAAGAGACCGATTCTGCAGTAAAATGAAACTCCGCAGAGTTACAAGGAAGTCAATAGCTTTCATGAGAAGACTGAGGTTTGAAATGCAGGGGCTCAGATATCACAGCGTGAAGTTGTAATTAATTGTTATTAAACTTTAATGATTTGGTATTGCCGAGTGTATCTCTTAATGTTCTACAGTATAGACTTGAAAACTTTAACATTTAAATACTGGAAGAGAGGGCTTGAATTAACAGTTATAACATCCAACTCATCTTTCATTTTATGGTACAGCCATAGAACTTTCAAAAAAAAAAACCTCTCAGCACCCAGCAATGACAAGCCCATCTAAAAATTTTTTTTCAAAAATTAATAAGCAATGGGTTCCTTTATTTGTAAGTTCAGTCTATCAATTTGTTTTTTCTACTCAAATGTAATAATTTTTAGCATGTTAAAGTCTCAGCATTGCCTGAGAAAATATAGTCTAACTCAGGAAAATGTAGAAATCTGACAAAAGAAGATGAAAAAACTTTAATGTGATTCAAAACACTCTGCTTATGCATTATAGAATTTTTTATTCCCATCTGAATGAATAAATAAAATTCAGAAAAGGATTGTTATATATAGTTTTTCGCACACTATATGCAGATCTTGTAGAACATAACTATACTCAATTTCTGCCCCCACAATTTAAATACTCGTTTACTGTAATTTCCCTCCCTCCATATTTTTTTATATGTCTTAAGAATCATGAAACTCAGTGAATGGAGTCATTGATGACTTTAATTCTAAAAGTAATGAAAGTCAAATTCCCTTTAAAAGAAGGCTACTTCACAGTCTATTTACAATTTTTTTGATCCTGACTGATTTTTCTGGTGTTCAGTTCTTGAAAAAAATACAATTTGATCCACCATTTTGGACTTCTATATGTTGATTTCCAAACGCTGTCATTTCTAAAATCTCTTAGACCTTTTTTTCAGCAGTTTATTGCACATAGATTTACTACTTTTCCCTTACTAAGGATGCTCAAAAATATAAAACTTCACTTTTCTCTTTCAAACCATATTGTGCATTCTCATGGCAATTAAAAGCTCTCCTTCCGCTGCTGTACATACCTATGCTGGAACTAGAGACCTGAACATGTCTGGTTTTACTGTTATTTTCATATTTCTTCCCTTGTTTTGACACTTAGCTGTTATCTACACTGCACACCCACTCTCTGTGGTCTGCAGATCAATAATTCAGACAGCTTGGTTTTAAACCTGCAAAATCTGACTTAGAAAAGTAGTGCCAGTTGCTTTTTAATCCTAAGTATTGGGGATATTCTTAAAATACTTGAAGTAAAACAAAATCTGCTTCAAAACCAAATTCAGAGTAAATATAAAACTAAAAATAATTGTTGTTCTTCAAAATACACAATAAATCAGTATTCTTTTATCAACTAAACAGTACCAGCTCATACTGCACAAACGCACACATTACATGGACAAAACTGTAAAAGATTGAATTAGAGTGTCTCAGATCCAGTTTGATGTCTGGTATCTCTGTATCCTGGGCTACACGGAGAGGAAGTAATGTTTCATTTGCAATCCCATGGTATAAACCCTGCTTGATTTCTGTACCAGTTCTCAATGAATAGTAATACTAACAATAACTTCCATCCCATTGATCCTTACTATGAACACAACTTTCAAACTACATTCAATTTTCAATGTAATCTGTAGTAAGCGTCTTAACAAATGTGAGATGGAACAATAATACTGTGGCCAAACCAATAACAGGAATTCCCAAATCTTTTTAAAAATAATCTTTAATTTTCTGTTTACAATCTCGTTGCAGAGGCAATTTAAAAAGACCTTTGTTTTGTCTGTAATTCTAGTTAATGCTGTCTGCAGTTCTTAATGTATGGCTGATTTTATGTCAAATGTTAGAGAAAATAAAGGCATTTTAAAAATTCACCTCAAAAGTTCAGCATGATAAGTAAAATAGACCTATTCATTACCTCACATCTCACATAAGAAAGAGCTTAAAATATACTCATTGGATAAAAACCAGTCATTTTATGAAAATCTGAAATATAATTAGCTGAAAGAACTAGTAAGTCATAATCCTATGTTCTATATTAGTTCCAGTTTCTAAGCAGATGTCTTTCAAAAAATACTAAAGGAAAAAGCATGGCAGTGATCCTTCATCACTAAGAAGTTAATGGATTGTATGGATCAGATGACTGGGCAAGAGAAGGTGGACAGCTGGCTTAGACCAGTCTGTACCACAGCATAATGCCCACTCAAAGACACTGAGAGAGAAATATGTGTAGAAACTAAGCTACTCTCTCTGAAAGCTGGTTGCTAAAAAATGGCATATGGGGCTCTGCGGGAAGCTTGCACTTTGCTACTGGCTATCCGTAAATGTAAGAGTTCAGTCGTCAGGGCTGACAGTCTGCTCTTTGTCAGGAATGCTACAATTCAGTGATATTAAAAAGAGAATAGAAGTGGTAAGTGTAGGTGGTTCTTTTAAACTACCTTCAGAGAATAACATTTAAGTGTTGTCTTCACACATATATGTATTTATAGCTACTTGGCAATCATAAAGATAAGAAAGATTGGAAGATTAGATGTCTAGATGTTTATACAAAACCCAAACCATCTTGTAATCCAAAATCTCTTGTTATTTCTCACACTAACAATTTTGGGGGCATGCAATAAAGTGCTTCATATTGTACTCACTAATTCTATACATAAAGGCCTCACAGAAATTACAAAAGGTGGGACAACTGAACTGCTCGCATTTTGCAGCCCCAGAAATTTAAATCAGCCTACTGTGTAACAGCACACTAAATGTTCTAAGATGTGCTTTGAAAAAGGTAGACAAACTTGCTAGACTTCCTTTGTCTTCATTCTAGAGATTTTTTTCACATTGTCGTAATGTGCCCCTGGATAACGTCTTCTGTTTCACCATATCCGAGAGTTGTTACTGAAGGATTCAAAAAGAGCTTCAGACACAAAAAAACCCTAAGAAATTAAGTTTAACTTAATGTTCTTTTGAAACCTTCAAAAAAAGTAGAAGGGCCAGACTTCTATATGTTATTAATATATTATAAATATTTTACTTAGTGAAGCCAACATTGATAAGATGTCCCCTGGTGATGACATTTAGGTTGGGAAGGGCTTTCTGGAGGTCACCAGGTGCAATGCCTGTTTCAGGCTTGGCCAACTTGCATTGTATTCCTTATGGCCATGTCCAGTCGAGTTCTGGATGTCTCCAATAGGATATTCTATCACCTCTCTGGACACCAAGAAATACTTTTATTTCCATGTCAGAGGTGTGACTTCAATTTAATAAAAAAAAAAAAATATTTTTTTTTTTCATTTCTAAAGGGATTCTGCTACCATTGCAGAACTCTAACCAGATGCTTGGATGCCTTTCCAGTCCCCAAAAGGGAGGGTTTTTAATTCCAAAAGACCTTGTTCTGCACGTGTAAAACTATCTGTTTAAAGTGAAAATTATTTATGACACACAAGGATTCAAGAAGTGCATATATTCCCAGGACACTAGAAAAAAATCCTTCTTCATGGGATGCTGATCTTGGTATGAATGCAAATAGCACAACTTATTGTAGGACTGTGTGAATTCTCCAGCAATCACAGTGAATGTCTGACACTGCTTATTTGGCTGAAGTTTTTAGAACCTCAAGTTGTCAATGTATTGCTCTGGGAACAGTCAGGCTAAATCATCTTCATTGAAAAGCAGGACTTCACCAGATCTTAGTGTTTCACCAAACCTGAAGTTTTGAGAAGTCCTTCCCTCTACATTTCCAGACAGGCATATAAGATTGTTCAGTTGAGCACATTATTTGTATTGGTATTAGTAGTATTAAAAAAAAACTTACTGACTTTCAAATTTTGAGTCAGTGTCACTGAACAGATCTTTAGTCAAGTATTACTACAATCTTTTCCAAAATGAAGCAGTTACTGTTTTATTCATTCTTCATGGCAGTTATTTATTGCACAGACAGGAATTACTATAAACAAACAGGATTTGTTTGCAGGACTGAATATTTCCTGAAAACCGGAATTTCACTAACTTCACTTTCCTTCCAGTTGCAGGCAGTGACATTGGAAGAAACAGATGGGACCAGTCTATATGGCTCTGTGGCTGGTGTCACCGACACAATTTTGGGCAACAAACAGGAGGAGCTGGAAGCCACCATGCTGCTAGAAAGCTATGACCTAGTTGCCATTACTGAAAGCTGGTGGGACAAATCCCATGACTGGAGTGCAGCTATCAATGGCTACAGGCTGTTCAGAAGGGACAGGTGAGGAAGGTGGGGCGGAGGCATTGCCCTCTACATCAAGAAATGGATAGAGTGTGAAGAGCTCTCTCTGAAGCATAGCCATGAGCAGGTTGAAAGCTTATGGGTAAGAATTAGAGA
>VYZM01018152.1:8168-62548 GCA_013398915.1 Dromas ardeola
ACACATCTGTAACTAAAACTTAAGCAATGTATCAATACAGAAGGTAAAATTATTGTCCTTCATTTGGACTTTTAGGAGCTAAAAGGCTGTAAAGGTGGTAGGATAATGGTTTCCAAAAGTAATAAACTATGCAAAGAGAAAACAGTAATTTGTTCTCTGTATCTGGGGTGGATTGATATTTAGGATAAGGGAAAATAGGCTTAGATTGTGTAAGGTGAGTTTCAGGCCGGGTGTTAGGTAAAATTTCCTAAGGTGAAGAATACTGAAATCATTTGATGGAAGGATTGTGGAGTTGCTGTCACTCAAATTCTGGGACAAGAGGGTAGACAGGTATCTGGCAGGAAAGACGATGTAACTGAACTTCTTCTGGAGTAGAGGAATGGGCAAGGTCACCTCTCCAAATGTGACCCTGAAACAGTTAGATATTTTAGGTATCTGTTCTCTATCCTTAACATGAAAAGCACAAAAAAGAGCTGTCTCTCTCTAGCCATAATCTTTGTTAGAGTATGAACTGGCATGCACCCACTTATGAAACAGAGAAAATCCAAACTCTGGCTGAGAAAAATGTAAATAGGTTTTGAAAATAACTCTAGCCCTTGCTAGTGTTATCCTTTCCTTCATTCTTGTGTTCATTCTTTCAACTTTCAGTGGCTTCTTGGTTAAAGCAATTCTTTCTGGGCCCCAGTTGTCATCTTGCTGTCTCCACTGAGGTTCATTCCTGTCTGGTCCTTCCTTTTCCCAGCAACCTCCCGGGCTCTGTCCTTGCTGCCTGCTCTGTCCTTGCTCATCCTTCCTCTCTCTGCTTCTCCCAGCTTGTACTTCTCCTAACAAAGCAGGATCAGGGGCCCTGGGGAAAGGAGTATTTGCCTTTCCATCCTCAGCCAGCGCCTGCCGTTGGCATGAGGTAGAAGAGACGGCTTCTTCATTTTTTCACAGCAGAATAAACAGTGAACACAAAACCCCAAAGCTTTCTGTCATGCTTCTCTAGATTAGTTGTATTTTCTATGCTTCTAAGTAGCGGAGTACACATTTTGAAGATTTTTCCAAATGTTAGCAAGTTCCTACTTACAGGGTGCCACAAGTTTTCATAATGGGTCTGTGTTTTAGTATATATTCATTCATTCTCGAGCACTGACAAAGGGGTGGATTTATCTGAGCTATTTTTAAGTGTTGTGGTTTCTTAGTCTAGTCAGTAGCGGAGACAGCAAAATTGCAAGAGGAATATCAAATGCTACCAAAGAAAACTGAATGGTTAATGCAAAGTATGGGAAATATGTAAGTATATGGGAAAGGTCACATGCGACATTGTTCATATCTCAAGAAAAGGTTCAATTCATGCTAAATAGTACTCAAATAAGCAAACAGAATTGTAGGCTGCACTAAAAATAACATTGAAGAGAATTCTGAGACTATAACACAGTGGGTTTATTAATATTTTTTTTAAATACTATGTTTAGTTTTGTTACTTTGACTGAAAAAAAAAAATACCGGGAGATGTGTCACTGAAATGATTAGGGTTCTAGAGAGAGTGTTATTTGAAAAGGATTTAGAAGTCTGGCACTGGTTAGTTTCCAGAGCACAGGAATAAGACAGGTCAAACTAAACATATACAACACAGTAAATCTTAGGAAGAAAGTTAATCACATGCTTTCTGTTTATTCTATTTCTATTTATGTTTTCTGCTGTACCCGACAAGGGAACATTAAATTACACTGAAAGCAAATAGCAACAAAGATAAAATTACTAAATGGAAGTACAATTAAAAATATTCAGTGACCTAAATCCCTTTGTTTCAAGATACCCCTGAAGTCAGAAGATTAGTAGAATTCAGTTAAACAGTAGACGTGTCTCTGGGTAGCACAAATCTTTCAGATATGCTAGATGTAAAAGTTCACAATTAGATCCTAGGACATTTAAAACTGAAAAAGGAAATTTAAGAACGTATCTTCGATGGAATCAAAAACCTGCTTGCTATTTGACATTGCAGGTTAGTACACCACTGTGTTGCAGAAAAAATGGTAATAATTAAAACCAGTGGTTTGTGTTTCAAGGCTTTTTTACAAAATAGAAATAAACTTTGCTTACTTTTTTTCTTTAATAAATTCTGTTTCATTTTAATATGGCCTTTTAATTTAATTTTTACTTAATCTTATTTCATAATTTTGAGGTCCTTAATGAATTTTTCCTTTCTTTAAGGCAATGCTCTTAGTTTGTCAGTGATGTGTATGGTAGCACATGTTGGGTTGTGGCCAGCCCTTAGTCCCAAGTTAGTAGTAGTTTGCTGAGCTCTAGAAAGATTAATGTCTAATTTTCTCCAACTGCGAGGATTGTTCATTCTTCTTTGGGCTCCATTAGAGAAAACCAAAGGGCTTCCTCAGGAACCTGAGAGTTAGTGAATCCTGTTTAGGGGAAAGGGCGGAAATTTGCTTTTAGAAATGCTCTGAGTAAATTAGAAGTATATAGTCAAGCTTAAGATTGTCAGTAAAATACTGCTTTTTTCTTTTAACCTTATAGGGTATTTAGGATTGCTTCTAGTTTGGCTTTGCTCTAGCTGCTGTTTTATTATTTACTGCATGTAATACTTTTAATTTTTTTTTGGCTTTTTGAAATGACAGCTCATTTCATAATGAGCTCTTCAAGCTCATGCATGTCTCACTTGGTTAGTGTTTTGCACTGGTTAGATATTGATTTGCATTGCATTTTAGCCTAATCTGAACTCAGACTGTAGTATATTAAAAATTGTGTAAAGAAGCAAGTAAATTGCTTCCCTAAACATACTTAAAATTGTAACATAAATATTCTCTTTTTTTTTTCTTTCTTTAAATGAATAAATTTGAAAGGACCATCTATGCTTTAACTGCACTATTCTCTATGGAGTTGCAGATCAGATTTAATTAGATAAGTTTGTGTCTGCAGTGATTTTTTTTTTACGCTTCGCATGTCTGCAGCCTTTGAAAGGACCACAAAGAGACTCAGGTTTCAGGTGCTGTGTCATCAGTTTTGATCATGTTACGCAACTGAATGCCATAGTGCTTTTAACAATGTAATTCAGTGAATTTAATCCATATCTGCATATTAGTAAAGAGATAGTGGGCTTTAAAGCTTTTTTGTTATTGCAGTTCAATACTTACTGCTAGAATAACAGAAAGCAACAAATGGTGATATTTATTATGTCAAAATGCATTTCTATTTAGCTATCCTGGAAATCAGGAAAAACTTCACACCCTAACTTATCTATAATATATTAATACACTGCAGATGATCTTTGCTACCCAGTTATTGATCTTTCACAGTTTAAATATCATGTATTTCTGTTTTAAGGACATTTGTTGTACTGACATTTTTTTCTTCGTGTATTTTTGAATTTTTCTCACAGTAGAAAAATTAGTTCACCCTGAATTCTTTTTCTTTATATAGGTAGTCAAATTGCCACCTTTTCTTATGCAATTAAAGAATATAGAGAAAGTAAAATCAAAACAGTGCTATATCAGCAACTTTTTTCCCCCTCTCAAGTAGTTTAGTTAAATAGTGATTGTAAAATCCAACATATTTATGGCATTAAAGGCTTAGCACACTGTTACTGGTACGTGTTATTCTGAAGAGGTCTCCTTCATTGATATGCGCTGCTTTTCCAAAGTTATGCTTTTCATAAAAACCAGGTATGGGAAAAACAAAGATTGACTATTTCATTATGAAAAATATGTTTGACTGTAAGGAAACAGATAATAAAATTTCTTAAACAAGTGCACAGAAACATAAAACAGGGATGCTTTAATGTGTACTACAACAGAGCCTGATTCTGGCAGCATCATTTAGCATCTCTGTATAAATATGAAGTCTCACCGTGTGTTTTCTCCTTGCTAGGAGTTGATTCCAGAGTTTTACTACCTACCAGAGATGCTTGTCAACAGTAATGGCTATAATCTAGGAATCAGGGAAGATGAAGTTGTTGTGAATGATGTTGATCTTCCCCCATGGGCCAAGAAACCTGAAGACTTTGTCCGTATCAACAGGATGGTAAGCTGCCCTTTAGTTTAGCCTAAATACGGAGTTCAAGCTAACCTAATGCTGTTTTTCATCTCTTTAAAACTACATTTATGGGGGGGTGGTGGGGGTGGTGGTGTCAGAAGTGAAGGAGAATTTGCATTCTGTCTTGCTTGACAGAACCCTTTATTTTGCAATGGATTTTCCATGTGCCCAAATCACGGCAAATGAAATTCAGTTATTTACCCGCTCATGAGAAAACATCAGATGGGCATGAGCTGGACAATACAGGATAGCCTGAAAAATTTAAGTCTGTTCCTCCTCGCCACCTTCTACATCAAAAAAGAAAAGGTTATTATAAATGCTGATATCTTGCAAGATATATTATATTCCTTACTTGACTGAAGCTCTGCACTTCCTATTCATCAGAGATGAACTGGGATTGTAGAAATGTGAACATAAGTCAACAACTGCAGTCTCTGAAGAAATTTTGCAAAAGAATTGCTCTGATGTGAATCACCATGAAGTCTGCAGAATTTAAGCATGAAAAACATTTATCTATGTTGTATATTTTTTGCTTTAATTTGATAGATAATGATTTTATTAATGATAGAGTTAATACGTATTCACGCTTCTAGTCATTTTTAGGAAAAGCAAGGCATATTCTGATGTTTTGGCCAGCAATAGTTCAGTTACAGTTCTGTCTGGAAATGGATCTTCCTTAAAATGCATGTTGCTTGTCTTACTTATGGAGTCAGGACTGTACTTTCAATAAGCTATGGGTTTCCATACAGTTGCAGAACTGTTCACCTTGTGCATTATTCCCTATAGTGCTTTTGTGGTAGCATTGTAAGTCTAGCAGTGTTCGTTTTCTTTTAATTGGTTTGGCAATTTAGTTTCAAGAATTGTCTATTTAAAGGAACTTGTTCTTCAGGAGCTGATAGAAAAAATAGCCATGTGAAGTTCAAAGGAATACAAGAATATTCTAAAAACAAACCTATTCCTAGATGTATATGATTTAGAAGTGTCCTCCATTTAGAAGAGTAAATGGTTTGACACATGTTGAGCAGTCTCCTGAGGAAGTGATGGCAACCTCATCACTCAAGACATATGAAATGCACTACAAAAAGCATGAGAAATGTGTTCCAGGGAGTAGTCCTTCATTGGCAGGAAGAAGCTGAGCAACATTTTCCTTCTTTTTCTTGGCTGATTTCTCCTATAGCTGCGTATATTGTAACAGTCTTCCTAAAAACAAGTAATTGTCACAGCTGGTGTCAATAAATTCAAGTGCAATTTTACTAGCAAAGAAGGAGGTGGCCTCAAAGGATCACGACGGTCCATTAGCATTCTCAAGTGTGGGATGCGCAGTCACAGGTAGCTCTCTCTGGAGTGCCCATGTCGCTGCACAGAGCCCTTTTTAGGATTGTGGTTGTGGCTAAACCTGACCTGGGCCCAGGATTGAGCACACTAAAGTTGACCAAGAGGTTTAGTTTTGACATCTGTAAGAACAGAAGTGTGATACCTTAGTGAAAAAGGATAAACAAGCTGCCATCTATTGGGGAATATAATGAGAGATGCGTATTAATGACTCCCTTTGGAAAATTTTATAAAGAATGTTCCTTCTTGTATCCTAAATTGCGTTTTCTCCATCTTTCCTTTCCACAAAGATGGAATGACTAATAGGCAGATAAAAAGCACTATGTGATAAGAGATCACTTCCAGAAAAGCTTTAGCTTTGGTTATTGATTTCTCTCGTGCAACTTCTGCTTTTTTAGAAAATAGCGTAGGATCTCTCTACAGAAAAGTTTTGTGCTGTTGAAGAAAACAGCTGCTTGCATGAATTTAGAGTATAGCATTTATGCCCCGTCAGGACTGTACATTCAAGAAAGAAAGGCTGATAGTTAAAAGCTGGAAATACCTTTTAAATATTCAGCTGTAATAGCACTAAGGACTGATTCCATATGTGTGTAAGTACGCTCAGACTGCAGAGAGACAGACAAACTGATGTTAAGATTAGAGTGGTTTTAGATTTACAGGCTTCAACTAGTTGAGTACTTTGCAGATTTCTAAAATCAGAAATGATCTCACTTACATATCATACCCTTCCTATACTGTTTTCCACCCCTGTCCCCACAGATGTCAGGATCATGCCGTTATTACACATTTTTGCCTGGAGGCAGTTTCTGCATGGCCTTTATTCATCCCAGCATCTACTTTTAGGAAGAGCATGATCAGTAGTTAAAATTCAGTTCAACACAGATACATGCTATCTTCAAGTGAGCAGTCTGATGAAGTTCACAAATGATAGTAAAGTTGGGAATTGCCTAGAGAACAGGGGAGAGAGGCGTAGATTTATTTGAATTAGATGCAGAAGATACACTGAAAATCTCCTTGGGAGGAAAGAATTAAAAATATTCAATAGGAAGCAGAAGTCTGGAAACACAAATAGTACCAAAAATAGAGCAGTAGCGAGGGAAGGGTGACAATGAGCAGCAATTAGATTAGATAAAACTCTGTAATTCTATATTCACCAGAATTAAGTGTATTTTGATGCCATCTATGGAGAATCATTGCATCACAGAGGATGTAAACAGTTTTACCTGTCTATGATCCTTTTGAGACTGCACCTGGAATATTGGATTCACTTCTGGGTGACTAGATGGCAGAAAAAGTATTCACATTTGGATGGAGTTCAGAGACTAGAAACAAAGTGAATAACTTTGGGATGTTTAAAGAGCACGATATATGCATAGTTTTTTATAAAGCTTATTATGAAGTAGCAAGTAGCTAAAGAAGGATAATCCCTTTCATGAAAATGCAGACAGTATGTGTAGTAAGAAGAAATGGAATTAAATTTTGAAAATGTAATAATTTGAATGTGCAATAATTTTTTCAGTAAAACTTTCTCATACAGCAAACTGCCAGTACGCTCTCTTTTTGGTCCCTAGAACTGGACTGGTCAAAGTAAGGAACAAATATAAAGGGATTGGAAAGTTTGACATTCCCTACCTAATGTCTGATTCCATGTTTTGAACCAGCCAGCAGATGTATTATTCAGTTAGGTCATCCCCAGGCCAAGCTTTGGCTGTTATACAAGAATCTATCTTGAGAAGAAAAAATAGCCTGGGTGTGGTGCTGACGTGTAAAATAGAGCAAGCTTGTGCAAGCCTGGAATTTCTACAACAACTTAGCAAAGCAAGTAGAGTACGTGCTTACAGGAAAGCCACGGAAAATTGAAGAATATTTCAAGTAAGTGTTATCCTGATCCCTTGTCTAATGAAATCAGCAGTAATCATTTCATTTCAGTGGAAAGGATCCTATGTGATACTGTGTAACAGTAACAGTGGGATCTTGTTTTTCCCTAGCTGACAATATTTTTTTCTGTTCATACATATTTTTTGCTTGCTGCAGGCATATACAATGTATAATTTTATGTGGGAGTAAATAACAGCAAGAATTTCAGCATTTCATCCTGATACTTACCAAAGCAAGTAGAGGACAGCCTGGAAAACATCACAGAGCCACAGTGGCAAAAATCAACGTAATGTAATCAATTGGTTAAGCTTTACTAAAAATCTGTACAAATTAATAAATGGCAGGCGGGGTTTTAGCATTGTTTTATTTGACTGTTCAGCTGGGTGTTTTACACTCCTAACTAAACACAGAAATGGAAGTGGAAATGGTTTTCCATCAAAAGAGATTCCTTTAAACTTGTGAAAATTAGACTTATTACAAAGACAGGAAAAGACATTCAGTCAAGTTACCTTTAAGACCTATTACAGTAGCTTCTAAAGCACTCAGTGTATACGTCAGGGATTGTTGTAGCAGTTTTATTTGTCCATACAAAGCCAGACTGATTACTACGGAGTCACTCATGAAACATTAATAAAGCATTACGTTCAATGCTAACATGATTATGGTCTGACCTCGACGATGGCACAAAGGACAGAGGCAGAAAGTGTCCCTGATAACATTACCCTAATGCTGGGCTCATCAATCATAATCTCCCAGTTCACCAGGAAAAAAAAAAAACCCACGCATAAAACCTTCCACAGATGTGCATCTGTAGTCCTACTCAGCCTCTCAATCCCCACAGACTTAGAGCGGTCCTGAGAGCCAGAAATAGAACAGATTCAGTCAGTAAGTGAAGCATGTTAAATCAAGGCAGGGAACACCACTGTGAAACACTGAAGCAGAGCTTTTATAATAAGCGTTCTTTAGTTTTGAAACAAAAGATGCAAGATTGTGTAATTCAAAGTTAATTATAATGATATTTTCATTATGGTTTATACACATATTAAATTACAAATTACATCGTTGAGTAAAATGCATTCACTATAAATTATATTTTTGAGAGACTAAACCGTGTCCTGTTTTTGTTATACATATTTTGTTCCTATTACATAACTGTTACTAAAGATTGAATTTTCTTTCCGTCTTTGAAATGATTTATTTGCGCTCTTCTGCTGCCAATTACATTTTTGTACAGTTCCCTGGCTATTCCGAAGCATGCATAGTATTTCATAATTAAAAAGCTTCTTGAATAGTCATTAGAAACATCTATTATGAAATCGCTGTGCTATGAGGATCTGGAAGATTTATCTTTTCTCCTCACCATTCAGCAGCAGCTGACATTCCTTTTTTACCAGATAAGCAGTAGATAAGATTTGATATTACTTCCTCAGTAGTAGCTTTGATTTTATTTTGTGTATTGCCAAGGTTTGTTCTCAATGCAATTAAAACTCATTCAGCTAACAGGGGTTTCAATCTAATTTGGAAATGGCAGTGATTTTATTTTTTTTTTTTTTAACTTTCTATATTGATGAAGAATCTTATTTGCATCTTGAAGACACTCACATAAAGGATCAGTTTCTGGGCAGACATCCCTGAATAACCCGGATCTGTAGAATGAACTTCTGTGTCACTTTATTATTAAAGTATTACTCTGTTTAAATGAACATAACTGATTCCAGATATCAGTCTTGTCTATTTTATGACAAAAGTCAAAGATTTTACTCCAATAGTCAGTACAAGAAATGGTAAATGAGGGAGAGAAATATTAGGCGGAGAGAATCTGTATATTCAATGGCTGCAGAGGAGCACAGATGGAAGGGGAGAGAACTAAAACCCAGCTCAGAGGCTGAAACAGCCAATGGCCTGTTATTGAGCAGATCTGTAAAACCAATGTCTCAGAGTAGTTTTAAGAAAATATTTTTAAATATTCTGAATAATAAGTTAATAGCAAGATACTGTGGTAGGAGTTCTTGGAGGGACAGGCAGCATTTAGCTATGGAGGAGGGGAAACAAGGCAGGAACTGCAGAAACAGGAGTGGCAGGTGCAGATGTGGTCCAGATGAGGGGCGGCATCAGAGCTTTCCTCTTCTCTGGTGACACAAAATACCCAGGTAACACAAAACGTTGTGTTAGAATGAGGTTGGAATAGCAAGTTTTATAAATCCAGAGCTCCTGATCCTTTGCACAGCACATAGCATGCAGTAAAGTAAAACCCAGTGTCTCCTACTAGAATCGCTGTAAAAAATAATTTTAACATCAAATTAGGATGAACAGAGAGGAAAGTGTGCAGTGTTCATACTGCACAAAGAGAAGAGCTGCAATGCTTGATCCCACTAAGCAGTAACTTGCCTTATATTAACTTTATTTAGTTTATACATGAACATAAACTTACTAATACCTGTTTATATTTTACGACAGCTACAGGTCATATTTTCAGCCTGTAGAACATGTGTATGCATGCATACACATGCATACACTTGCCTGCTAACACAAAAAACATGGTACTTTTACTTCAAAATATGTATACACTAGATGGATAATAATGCTTGCGACTAACCTATTAGCAATAAAAGCCACTCCATTGAAAACAGTAATGTGAAAGACTCCTTCCTCAAAACAAAACCCAAGAAAAAAATACTGTCTGGTCTGCTGCTATTTGAAAATTAGGCCCTAGTAACAGTGCTTCAAACAAGTTCAGTTTGAGAGTGCCTGAATAAAACTCTGTTTTCTGTACATTTTAATTATAATAGAAGAAAAGCTTGATATTAGCTCATATCTGTTTAATAGTAAGAATCTTAAAAAAACGTAAATAATATTATATAATTATATAAGTAATAATTATTGCTTTTCTAAGAAAAATAAAATTGTTTCCTTATATTTCATATTGAAAATATGCTCAAAAAATTAAAGCCCCCAATATGCTTTAAAGCCAAAATGTTCTTGAAAAATGCTCTTCTTTAGGGCCATCGCCAGCCTATTTTAAGGGTATTATTGTTATCCTTTTCTGTATGTTGTACCTACTGTACCTACAAATTATTTTTTACACAGAAGATTCCCTCACCCTATTCCCTACTGAGCATTGTGTATTCTTGAGAAACCAAACGCTGTACTGTTGACAGTGAACAGCTCATAAATTTTCAGGAGGCACTTGCATGGAGGGGGAGCAGCCTGTGCATTAGAGCAAATTAGGGAGAGGATTCTGCAAGTATCGCATGAGTAGCGTTTCAGAAGTACTTGGGAGAAACACCAGCAAATCAGGTCAGACCTGACATCAGAAGCTTTCTCCTGACTAAAATGAATCTAGGTTAAAAAGCACAGCTCAGGAGCCTTGTCCCCATTGAGGGTCAGGTAGGACTTTGCAGCCTTTTGGTGGCCTGTTCTTGAGTGCACCCTACCTATTGCTCATGCCTAGCGCCCTAATCCACAAGACACCCCGATGGAGAGGACGTGAACATCACCCAGCACCCATCGCATTCCACAGCTGGAGACTGGGCGACGCTAAGGCCCATGCAGAGCTGCTTTTCACTGCTCTGGCTCGTCTGTCCACCTTCTAGTCTGGTCTCTGTCCCAAATCCCACCACCACACTGGTCTTCTACCACCCAGCACTGTTAGTCCCCTTGCCACCACCAACATCCTTGTATCCCTGACAGCAATTCTTCCGACTTCCAAATTTCTGTGCAGTTCTTAAATTTATAGTTCAAAATAATTAAATTCACTCCTTATGAATTTCTGCATATCTTATCTTGCATTTCAGCATACAGACCTTTAAAGAACCATTAAACCTATAAGCATAGTACAATAAATCTGCTAAAAGAATTGGAGACAGAAGACATGACATGCTGCTGTTAAAAAGTAGCTCATTTATTTAATAAGCTATTAAAGAACTATTCACCCATGTGGAATAGAAGTTCTCCAAACCTGCCAGGGTCAGTAAGACCTTCTCTGGAATGACAAGCTGCTGAGTAAGGGCTGGTCATGCAAGTAGAAACTGCCTCAGGGAAACATAACATAGGCATTCAACTCTCCTAACACCAGGGAGAGGATGTTAGAGGAGATAATGGGTGAAATATGCTCATTTGACCCAAGCATTTGTTTTTTTTTAAATTTACTCTCCCACCTTTAAATAGCCAGAAGTTTTGCCCTTTTCCTGAAATGCTCCCCATATTCTAGAAATAACAATGCTATTTTTGACCAAAGCAAATGCCTAACAATTTTGTTTTGTTAATGACTTTTTAATAAATAAATAGTAGATACAGATGCAAAAGAAACTTATAAATATGCAGAATTCGGAGGAGGAAGAGAACACTTAGGCTGCTCACTGTAAGTTGGTGGGAGATGGATGCTGGAAAGACAACAGGCTTTGAATTCTATTTTAAATTCTATTACGTACAAAGGAACATTAAAAATTGAGCATTTAAAAGTTAGGAAATGCTTTATTTATGGTTACTCTGGCATACTTAGTTTTGTCTTTGAATGCTAACATCCTGCATGCTAAATGAGGCAAAAGTCCGATGAAAAAGATTATATGGGATGATGTAGCTGCTGACTGTATCCTGTTGCACGCACACAATAAAATATAATTAAGGATCTGGCATTTCTTAATTATTCATTGGGAGACATGCTTTGAAACCAAATAGTATTAGTTTAATAGTATTTAGCATTAAGTAGTATTAATGCTATTTAAATAATATTACTCGCAATTTGCATATGATGGCCTCTAATTTTGAAAAGGAAACAACAACAAATTTTTATATAGTTCTCTGCAACATTTCCTTATAGCTTCTTATGGTATGCTGAACTTCAGCCCTTGAAAACTGAGCTGCATGTCAGCTATTAAGCCTGAGTGTTCCCGTCCGTTTTCCTCAGAAATAACAGTCACTGGTTTCGACAGAAAAGGCTCCAGTTTTCCACCAAAGCACAGAGAGTTCCTCTTCCACGTGGAGCATTACAGGGAGAACGTCTGAGGAAGGATTGTGTGATGGCCCAAGGAGCCAGACCCATGTGGCTGGTCCTGTTTGTGGCTGTTCCTGCGTGTGGGGTGGTGGGCAGGGGGCTGCTGCCGGTGGGCAGCGTGTGGCACCGTACCGCAATGTCCGATGATTATTTCTGAAGCAGCCTGCTTTTGATGTCAATGACCAAAATGCAAACACATTTTTTTCCAAAGTTTAGCCCCCTGTAAAATTTGAACTTTCCTGGGGCAGACATGAAACTCTGTCCTAGCTGGAAAGCGTTTGTGCTGAGTAGTGGCACTGTGCTAGAAACAATGGAGGAATTACGATTTCTCCTAGGGGAAGGGAAAAAAAAAGCCACAATTTTTGAGAATGAAAAGTATTAGATAATGTAATACAGCAGGTTGCTGTCAGCTCTGCCTGTATGCTGAGTAGGAGTAAGCTTGACATAGATGTTTACATAATAAATGGTATTAAGGCTGGTAAGGTTTCAGAGCGAGCCAGGCTCTTTTCAGTGGTGCCCAGTGACAGTACCAGAGGCAATGGGCACAAACTGAAACACAGGAGGTTCCCTCTGGACATCAGGAAACACTGTTTTACTGTGAGGGTGACCAAGCACTGGCACAGGTCGCCCAGGGGGGTTGTAGAGTCTCCACCCTCGGAGATATTCAAACGCCATCTGGGTACAGTCCTGGGCAGCCTGCTCTAGGTGGCCCTGCTTGAGCAGAGGGGTTGGATCAGGTCATTTCTAGAGGTCCCTTCCAAACTCAGCCATTCTGTGATTCTGTAATTTATTTTTTTTCCTAACAAACTAGTCAGAAGTTATTTCTCAGATCTGAGAACTGAACTGCGTTTGTCCTGATCGAAGGCAAGTAGGTGTATGACACTGTACAATGTATATGACAGGACTGTGGTGAAGTTTGGGCAAGTACACGTATAAAAACTTGGTCAATGAACCATGAATCTTTATTTTAGTGCCAGTTCCTGTTTATCACAGTTTTCCTCTGAAGATAGCATTAGGAAAGAAGGAATGAGTGTGCCAGGATGCTATCTTAAATACGAGTATTTATAGGAGAATGATATGTGTATCCAGGTACAGGTTCATGGGAAACTAAGACAGGTAGTCTGGGAGAGGGCTAAGGAGAAACTGTGTAACACCTTCAGCTTTTGAAAGCTCCAGCTCAGGCAATGATATCTACTAAGGATGCCAGTCATGTCCGATAAAGGCACTTTGGTTGGATCAGGCACAATGGTAATACTATCATCATTTCCTCTGTCTATAATTAATCTCTTTCCATACGCTGAGCAAAGGAATAACAATCCATTTTTAAACTAGCTAGTCAGGGCCGGTGTTTTCTCTGGTCTGGTCAACTAACCTAATATCGAAAATGAGTGTGAAAGATGCTTTTCTCCTTTGAGAAATCAGTCACAATTCACACATGCAGCTCAGAACCTCATTTTTCCAATAGAGCTTTTTAATCCTCAAGTTTCCATTTTAGATTTAAGACTAATTAGTTGGAAAAAGAGTTGGAAGATTGAGTTTTTGAAATTGTTTTCCAATTTTCATCAGTTTTTCTTGACAAATTACCTAAATTACTTGACAAGGCCAAAAATTAATAACTAAAACCCTTGCAGCTAGTAGAAACCGAGTAGCTGAGACAAAAATTGGCATGATATAAAGCTGAAGGAAAGAAGAATTTCTTTTTAGTGTTTCTCTCAACATATTTAGTTCTGTTTTTCAATGTTTCAAGGATTTAAAATATAGCAAATAAGCCTGGACAGGAAATATAATGATATCCATTATGTTTCCTCAGTTAATAGGAAAAGGTAGGATGTAATTTAAGTATAAAATTGCAAGATGGAATTTATTTCCTAACTCCGCGTTTCACTTGCAGGCCCTGGAAAGCGAGTTTGTATCATGTCAGCTTCATCAGTGGATTGACCTTATATTTGGCTACAAGCAACGAGGACCAGAAGCAGTGCGTGCACTCAACGTTTTCCACTACCTAACATATGAAGGCTCTGTGAACCTGGACAGTATCACTGATCCTGTCCTCAGGGAGGTAGGTGTTTACTGCCATTTCGTTCTAAAAACTGCTGTCAGCTCACAAGAAATGGTACTTTTTCCATCTTTCACTGCTGGAGAAAATTGTTGTGTGTGACTTCGAATCAGAACTTAGGCCCTAGGTGACTTCAGAAGCAAGTGTTAATAAACTAGCAATAAAATAGATGTCCCAAAGTATTTTGTTTGCTTGAAGTTGCTACTATATTTAATGGTCAGTTATGATATGAGAAATTATAACATAATGTATATTCTGTAATATATATTGTGCTACTTTTTATAATTTATTTTTATTATGTTTACTTAGTAGAACTGAAAATCTAAAACAAAAAGCTTCATTGTAGTCACAGGAGAAAAATCTAACCTTTTCAGCCAGATAATGTTGGTGAGAATATATTTGCTAGAGTGGCAGTAGCCATTATTCAGATTAATTTTGTGTTAATCACGTAAAGTATAATCAAATTTTTACCAAGATAGAAAATGTTTCCTATTTGTTGTGCGTGCTATTTTTTTTTGTATATATGTGTGCATGAAATATATATATGTGTGCATATATACAAGTGAGCATTTAATATTTATCAGTAAACTAAAAAAAAATTGTACTCGCTATCCTGATACATGTTTCCTTCCAGTGACTGTATTTGTTTTTAGTAAGACTATTAATTTGAATGATCATTTTCTAATATCATCCATTCATTGGCGAAAACAATTGAAATTTGGTGAAAAGTGTGAAGAAGCAACAGCTGCTAGATGAGTACCGCTGTGATGAAGCTGTACACACAATCTTCCATTCCCCCAGATAGCTGCCATCTGCTGTATGCAAAACAGTAATAATTTATACATTGCCAGGCGATGGGTTTTTGTTTGTTTGTTTATTTGTTTGTTTTCCAATCTTGGAGACAGAAATCTACAGATTTCAGAAAGAACGAGACTCTAGAAAGTATTCGTATGCAGCTAAATATTGGGGTTTGGCATGTTGTTTTTTAGTAGTGCGTTGCTGCATCTTGTTACATTTGGTGCTTTTTGAGAAGCAGAACTAAGAAAAACGTTCAGACCCTTAGCTTCCTAGAGGTGGATTTTCACATCACGCACTACAAAGCTTATATTTTGTAAACAGTTAGTATTTGCTTAGTTTTAAGAATGGCCAGAATTGCTTTGATCCTACTGCCTCAAATATTTAATATTAACATCTACGCAATGGTTTTCTGGATTTAAAACTTTGATCATGAGGAGAGTCAGTAAGGTACAAAACTGGAGATATGAAGGAGAAATGCTTTTTAAAGTATAAAACAGGTGTCAAGCACCATGAATACAAGGGATTTGCATGGCTTAAGGTCCTGATTTGCATGGGCAGACTCCTATGTCTTGACTTTAAGGGTCTACTCCCACAGGGCAGCTTGTAGAATTGAGGTCTATCTGTCTGTCTGTGCACCTTATTTAACATCTTATGACATGATGAGACTCTTCAGCTCTCCCGTGGCTCTACTTACATGCATAACTTGTCATCAGAAATTTCAAGAAATTCATGGAGATGTTTTTGTTCACTCACTTGTACATCTAACCCATGCCCTGTCAGTCAACAGCATATAAACCTCTTCTTAGGCTACTTATGCCGAGAAAACTTCTAAAAGCAGAACTTTATCTTCATTGCTGCAAGTTAGATTAGTAAATAAAATTCATTGATAGCAATGAGAAGGCAGCATGTCTAGAGGAAATGAATCCTCCTGATTTTTGTTATATAGAGATACATAAAGTTGTATGCAAGCATTTAAAAACAATATACTTTCTCCTCCAAGAGATCTTAGACATTGGTGTTTGGTGGTTTGTTATAAAAAGGTTAAAAATACTTTTTATTAATCTTTAATCAGAAATTACAATGCATGTGTAAATACAGACAGATTTAGAGTCTTCTTCTGTTTCCCTGAGCTCTATTTATGAAATTAGCAGACATTCTCTAGCCACTAATAAAGCATTTGACATCTTGGTGATCTAGTAGGTCAGGTATTTGGATATCATGTTTCTGTTACAAGTACATGTGTTCTATATAAATTGTTTTGTTGGCTTTTTTTTTTACTTTATTCTGAATTTTGTTAGATATTCCAGAAAATAAATTAGAAGCTAAAAGATTTTTTAAAAGTCTTTGAATACCACTTATAATGCAGAAATGTAACAATAGGAACACTGGCACCTTTAAAAATAGTGATAACAATTATTTAGTATGTTTTACAGTGGCAGGTGGTGGTGTCTTGCATCTTAACTTAGAAACTCTGTGATTTAAAATTAATTGGGCTTTGCAGTTATCCGAGAAAATGCATATCATAGAATCATAGAATCATAGAATGTGTTGGGTTGGCAGGGACTTTTAAAGGTCATCTAGTCCAACCACCCTGCAGTAAGCAGGGACATCTTCAACTAGATCAGGTTGCTCAGAGCCTCATCAAGCCTGGCCTTGAATGTCTCCAGGGATGGGGCCTCCACCACCACCTCTCTGGGCAACCTGTTCCAGTGTCTCACCACCCTCATTGTAAAGAACTTCTTCCTAGTGTCTAATCTAAACCTACCCTGCTCTAGTTTAAAACCATTGCCCCTCCTCCCATCGCTACATGCCCTTGCAAACAGCCCCTCCCCAGCTTTCCTGTAGGCCCCCTTCAGGTCCTGGAAGCCGCTATAAGGTCTCCCCGGAGCCTTCTCTTCTCCAGGCTGAACAACGCCAACTCTCTCAGCCTGTCTTCATAGGAGAGGTGCTCCAGCCCTCGGATCATCTTCGTGGCCCTCACGATACCCTGAAGATATCCCTTTGGATATGTCAGTATCCAAATGCTTTTGATGTTTATTTTCTAAATACACTGAAACATTTGTGCTGTGTCACACAGAAGACGGTGAATGTTCTCAATAAATGGCTGTGAAATAACCTAATCAATACAACCTCATTGGCAGGAGCCATTACCAGACCAATGGACTCAAATACTGTGGTAGCCTCCTCATACTGTGGTTACAGCTAATATTGTATTGAGCTGAGTCCCAGCAGAACCTGTCCAGTGAAATAAGGCTCCAAATAAAAACACCTCCCATTTAGTTCTGAGCTGATTGAAAGACATCATTTTAAAAGGCAGATCCCCGTGAGCTCTTCATTCTATACCCTGTCCCTTTCGCGTTCACCCTTTGCTTCAGCACCTCACTTAAACACTGAGGAATATGTTGTTTTTAGCTTTCTGTGAAGAATGGTAGAGGAGTCACTTCAGTAGCCTTCTCGCTGGAGAAAAAATATATTCAATGGTGGGATAACTCACGCCTGCCATTCCTTACATCTTTCTCACATGCATGGGGGACCCCTCTAAGAATTCACTACTGGTTAACACTGGAAAAATGGCCATCCTGTACTTTTTTTCTGTTTGGACCTATTTAGTGGAAGATTCTTCATCTGGCTTGCTTTCTTCTTTTTCTGTTTTGCAAATTCACAATGGGTGAAACCAGAATGCTGGGATGGCATTAAATTTTAGATTACTAAGGTCTATGAAATCACGTATGTCTGCACCTGTAATAACTCTTTGGCAACTTAAGATCCGCACTGGATGGATAGAATATACTGATGTCATTTAAGCATACTGGTTTTGATTTTTCAAACAACTTTTTAATTTTCTGATACCACAAACAATATTTGATTACTATAATTTATTTTAGGTAGTGATGAGGACAACATGAAATTCCTGACATAAATGCTCCACAGAATGTATAAAGTTGAATTTTGTTGTTTAGATCTTTTATGATCAGAAATTGGGAAATTCTCCAGTCCTATTAGTTCTAAGGGTCTTTTTTATTCTGCACATTGCAAAATTGTTTTCATATTGTAATAAGGAGGAGAAAAAATACGTAACAAAATAAGCATTTTCCAGCCCCCAAATTATTCTTTTGTTTGCTTTTTTTTTATTGCAGCCTTCTGTATTCTATTTGTGAATTTTTCCTTTTTTAAAGTAAAAGCAGTGAGGTGAAAGTTAAAACTTGAAGAACAGCTTAAGGATATTGATTCATTCTTACTTGACAGGTGAAATCATGGTTGCAGCACTAACCACAGCAATTCCAGCATTAAAATGTCAAGAAATTAGAGGTCAGAATAACAGATAATTTTCTTCCTTTTGTCAGATTAAAAATTGACATTCTTTGACAGCACAGGATCTCTGGCTGAGAAAATTATGACAGCTTAACTCATCCTGTACTTGTAAAGCAGTAATTGATAATGAACTTTACCATGACAGTCTTCTCCTGTGGAGAAACATGACAGAACATCTCTGGTACAAACCCTGTATCTCTTTTTAATATGTAAACAGTAGTTATATTGGACATTAGATGTTATTTGGAATTGTCTTTACTGTTAGTTTACATCATAATCCAAATCCTTTCCACTGGACAGATTTGGCTGACTTCAGGGGATTGATGCTGAGGATGCTAATGTATAAAGAACAATATTGGAAATACAGTTAACTTATGGTCCTTTATTGTTACCGGTTCACTTCTTTAGGAAAATACAGTTCTTCCCCTGGTTTCTCCCAAAACGTCTATAGATTTTGGGAGCTTCATTTTTGCCAAACACCTATAAATTTGGACACTTAAAAATCAATAGAGTTGTGCTTTTTCAGGTTAGGAACTTGTTTCTGCATAATGCAAAGTGTTGTGGCTGAAAGGGAACAGCACGGTTATACCGGACATTAAAAAATGCAACACGAGAGCTAAAATTATATTCAGTAGTACCTTGTAGATTAAACGCAAAATAATTTAGTGGACATGTTCGGTTAGTGCGTAATAGATTAACCACATGTAGTACTGAAAGCACATCTAGTGTGCAGAAAAGTACTATTTCAGGTTTTCTATTTATTTGTTTAAGATCATAGCCAGCTCTCTAGTTAGTTGGGGTTTTTTTAAAGACATTGAGCTTGTTTGTGATTAGAAATGTTTTGAAAAATCAAATGAAACATTATATTAAACGGCTGTTGATATGTGCTAGACTTCAGGCTGACTTTGTGTCATCCTTGTGCTGGATGGGAGTTGCAAATAGAGCTGAGCAGTGCAGTGCGGTGACTTTCCTGCGACTGCTGCATCGTCACCAAACGCTTGCGCTCCCCCCCCCAGCCCGACAAGAATTGCAAGCGCGTAGGAAAGCAAGGCAGTGTGAAGCTACTGGGCTCAGATATTTGTTCCGAGCAGCCACCTGTCAAAATACCTGAGCATACTCGCAACTCACACAGCAAATTGAAAAATGATTAAAATTGCTAGTGTTTGACAGGCAGTTGCTGCGCCCGTAAACTAATCCTGGTAGGACAGTTTTGCTGGCAGCTAACCGAGCATATGGCCTATGCAATATTTATTCCTTTGGTGGTGACTTGATATTTAGCATATTTAAATAATTTGAAAAGTCATAATGATGCGGTAGTCTTGCAGTGCTTTTCAGTTATCCTTATTTCTGGGTTTTATTTTTCCTCTTATATTTTCTTCTGTTATCTCTTTCTTTGATCTGACAGGAATAACAAAGCATCCCTCTGGATCTGCTGTGGTGAAATATGCCCACAGGAAGCAGAGTAGATCACATCAGTTTTCACTTCTTTTTTTTCTTTCTTTCCTTTTTTCCCCCCTCCTTGCTGAAACACTCTTTGCTACTACAGAGGGCTGACATGATAGGGCTGTCAAGACTCAGCAAGATAGATATATCTTTAACAAAGGGAGCTGGAATGCTAGCCTTTCCCTGGTGGCTGAACCTGGCAAATTTATGAGGAAAAAATTAACACACTGTTCTAATAGCACTATATAATGCTTTCAAGGTAATGCCAGCCCTTGCAACCATGTGCTTGTTCTTGCTTTCGCTCGGAGTTATTCTTATTTATTCTGATTTCATTTTTAACTTGTTAGATCTTTTTCTTCTGGGCGCCGTTTCTTTGATGTGACAAGAATATCAAAACCACCCCTATTGATCTGCTTGATTGAATTGTACCCACAGCACTGGCCACTTCCATGTTCAGTTGTGCTTAATTGCCTCCATACAAGGGATGGTCTTTGCTTCCTTTCTAGGAGCAGTCCTGCTTAGGCATGAATACAGATAGTGGTGAAATAAGTAGGAAGCTGCAAGTAGTATCAATATCCACTTCTTTCAAAGTTAATTGAAGGAATCCGTTTAGCAAGAACAGTTACTGAGTAAAAACCATCATCAAAGTGGAAATAATTTTCTTATATGCTAAGGGCTCTGTTCTTCTCTGAGAAATGTGTACTTGCATCCTTTTGATTTTTGACGAGAAGCCTATATCTCCTTCACTCCCAAATACTGTGTTTCGCAGGCTTCTTTCCCCGAATTATACGCCATTTTGGGGAAAAAAACCTTATTTATTTTTTATTTTTCTTTGCCTGTGAATCTGTTCTGTTTGTGTGAAGAGATTATCAACAGAAAACTAAATGGAGGTTTACATTTCACTCCGGGAGCATCTGTGGGTATAATCATTTTTATGTCTTTCCAGTGAGTTTCAGAGCTCAGTGTCCTCTTCTGTAAATGGGAAAGGAAGAGTCTTTACTTGCTGTCACTTTGTTTTGTTAGCTCTCTCTAGATCAAGAAGAAAAATACCGGGATTTTTGAGGATATTTATTTCTGCAGTTAAAGATTCCTGTAGAAGATACTGAATACAGGAGGAGACACCTTCAATCCGAACATTCAATAAGAAATTAGTGTAAATTGCATGAGGTCATTTCCCACACAGTAGTTGCCCAATGTATATATAGGCTTTTATTTTGAAATTAATGTGTGCTCTTCTACTTGTTTCTTGCTCAGGGAAAAAGGCTTTCAGAAGGCGTTTGCTGCAGAATAGCTGAATCATTTTAACTATGAAATAACTTCTTGGGAGCACCTAGCCTAAGTAATGCAAGCCATTTATGACAAGGAGTCAGAAATCGTAATCTCACCCAGAGAATTCCAAATGAAAAACATTCTTCTACCATTGCTGAAAAAATTATCTACAGTTAGATTAATGATCGGTTATATCTCCAGTTAATGTATTAGAGATGATCAGGTAGTCAATGTTTTAGTGAATCTGTGCTGATCTGAGTTCATGACGATTCCTGGGTTGGTGCTGTTATGTGTTTATGGGAATTCAGAATCTTCTCAGTCAAGAAAATACACAGTTCCTGGAAGTAAAGCAAATTGTGGTGTACAGGTGGTTTGGGGTCCAAAATAGCATTCTAGAAGATTTGGGGTTTGTTTATTATTCATTGCGATTGTGATTAAAAAGCTCAGCATCCAGACAGAGCCGAACACTGTCACTCCACGTACGTCACCAACCATACATTGAGCATTCAAACTGAAGAGCTGCCGATAACTTATGTAGCTGATAAGACTTCAACCAACCCATTTGATAAATATTTCAGCTAACTCATTCATCAAAGGAATACTAGGGTGAGTTTATAAATAACTCATAGCCCAGAAAAATGTCTCAATCTACTTTAAATATTATTTGGAATAAGCCATTTGGCCAGTTCTTATCTACATTAGAAATTTCGTATGCATTTTTGTCAGAACATCCTGGAGTCTTACCCAAACTGAGTTTAATGTTTTGTCGATATGAAAAGAACACCATTAACCGCAATTGCTCTCTTTTGTTGCAGAAATATATAAAATATAGGTCTTGTACATGAAAATTTCTTCTTTATTGTCTGGTTGTTTTGTTTTTCTCCATACAGATGACAGGTACCAATTATTGATTTTTAAAATTAGCAACAAGCATTTTAACATACACTTATATTTTGTGTGAGAGAGACACAGAGAGAGAGAGATAGGGTGAAAATTACTGCCGCTGATTGTAACAGAAATAGCTGGAAGGGGCTTCTTTTTTTCCTATTAGACAGATTTCAGTTATATTACACTGTCATTACCTCAGCATAAATTAACTATTATTCAAAACATTTCACATACAGCAGTTTATTGGAACCGATATTACTCAGTCTAAGTATCTAGTCATTCACTTAGAAAGATGCAAAGCTGAGCTTTCTAAATGTTTTAAACATATTGATAATGTGCCTCTTTAATGCCATTTTGAAGCCTGTGTACAGTATATCTATATTATTGTTTTCAATTTATGTCAAGAACGAAGTGAAGTTTTGAAGAATGTATTCTGGGAAATAATCCAAGCAGAATTATTTCTTTATAAACTAAACCCTGAAAATAACTGAGAACTTTTATTTTAAATGTAACAGCATAACCTGTTTCCAAAAACTGAAATTCTAATATACACTGAAGCTTCATGAATACTATATGCGACACCTTTTGATATGTATGTTTTACCTACTTCCCTGTCAGTCCTTTTTCAGCTGTTAGTTTTGAAGGTTTGCCTGTTCTCTGAGATAGTTCTTGTGTCCTGCAGTGTATAAATTGAAGGCTGGCAGATGGTTGCAGCCTCATCATAACCACAATTTGTAGTGAAGAGTAGCTACTTCGCAAATCTCAGAGCACCTTCTTAAGGTGGGAACAAGGCAGAAGATTTGTGATAGAAAGATGAAGCTGAGAGCAAAGAGATAAACCAGCATTTACTTTCTGCTCAGATAAAAAAAGAAAACCACTAACGTTATATTGTCACGTTCTTAACTTAATGCATTTTATTTCATTAACAAGGAAAGATTTTACTCATGAGTTTTTTTTGATCAAGCAGAAGTAGAACATGAAGTCACACTTTGAATTTTGTATAGTTTTATATTTATAAAACAAGAACAAAATACGCATCCTAGATACTTTGTTTTACTGAGTCTGTCCTGCGTTCCAAACATTAAAAAATATTTTTGGTGATCATATTTTATTTCAATAATAAACCAGAAGAAAAGAAGTAACAGCTAAAGTGCATTCTTTAATGATTAAGTACCCTTTCCTCTTTTATTACTGCAAGCTTTCAGAAGGCCTGTTCTGTTGTTTGCTTCCCTGTTTTCCTCATTTTCTTTTGTGTTTTCCTACAGGGGATGTTCTTAATTGTAAAATAAGTAGAAATAAATATGATGCCTATGTTCTGTGTAATAGCTTTCTGAAATATGTGTAAGTTATCCTTCTGGCAGTAAAGATCACTCATTAGTTGAGCTATTAATAACGTTTATTTTCCACTACAATGATATTCTCTAGACTTGATCTTATACCTTCATTTATTTACTTCTACATCAAATTATGTCACTGTTCCAGTGGTTCAAACGAGTACCTGCTTATGATCATCTGAATTCTTGTCAACTACAGGCCAAATTGCCATGGGGTATGAACAGTCACTATTAGACCCCCTTTCTCTCATGTTTTAGTTGAACTCCCTCATGAGCATAGTGTGTTATTCTCTATGCTGGCTTACCAGAAAGATTTGAGAGAATTCAGAGAAGAGCATCCCAGTGATGAGAGGACAGAGAAGACTGATTTATGAACGAGATTTCAAGAGCTTGACAGAAAATAACAGAGTAAAAAGGGACATGTAGCAGAAAGACAGGAATACGGAGAGTTGCTCATGCCAGCTGAGATCGGGATATTACTTGGTCTGATGCCAGATTAACTAACTAGCAGTTACAGGATCAAATTCAGACAGGAAAGTTCAGGCTTAATGGCAGAAGAAGTTTCCTAAAGTCTGTAGGCTGTACTTTGACTGTACAAATCTCATAAGAGAAGCTGTAGAAACTTCATTAAATGGTTCATTTCAAACTAGAATGGGCAAACACTGTAAAAAGGCATTGTTAGGAAGAGTGTACACTATGGGCAGATAGAAAAATAGGGACTTTTTCACCTCTATCTTTTATTCTGCTATGTTCTGTTATTGTGATCACTGTAAGCATAACGTGAAAACAACTACTGTCAGTAACTGCACTAGTCTGTGCCTCTTATGGTTGCATTAACTTCCATCATAAGTCATTGCATCTTTTTTGTTTTAATTCAGGATTGTCTTTATATATTTATTATATTCATATTATTATATTTATATATTCAAGACAGTCAGTTTAGCTCTTTGGAGTTCTTCATTGTTCATCTGAGGGGTTGGTCCTTCGCTGACTTATGTAGACTAAATTAAACAGGTTGAAAAAAATGTGGTCAGTAGATGTCCTGAGCACCTACCAGGTAGAGATTGCTCTCCAGAGTCATAGTTTACTACACTTCCTACAACCAAAGCCAGTTGCATGCAATTTATACGAAGTCACAGAAATAAAATACTGTGCTAAACATTCACATTCCCTTATTTCTTATATTGCCAATTTTATCACAAAGTTACACAAAATGTATAAATGTGTAGTAGTTTTACAGAATACAATGCAAGTGTATGAGCATTTCCTAAGAGAGATAGGGGACTTTATTGAGGAGGGAAATATAATTGAAGTGGAAGAAGAGTAGGGAAATAACCTGAAACATTTTTGTTAAAAGATGGATAAATTCAGTTGAAGGACGGAAAAATAATGAAAGAGGTGGGTGAATTTAAGAATTTCTGTTCTTTAAAAAATCATTCCCTCCTGAAATAAACTTGTCATGCAGAAACTTTACATACATTTATTGTTGATTTTAAAAAGTTTAACTGTGAATTTTTAAAGCTCACAATTTAGCTTTTAAAGTAAAAAGCATAGTTAAAACCAGCTGTAAGCATGCACTGTTAAAACTCTTAGTCACAAAGAAAAAAAAAATTAATTAGAAAAGAGTGGATGAAGTTTCAAAGTTTCAATGAAACCTCCTGCTGATATTACTGTTGCTTTTTTATGGATAGATGCCTACACTTAAAGGCCTTTGTGCTCCTGAAAATGACAATTAAAAACATACACGGTGCCTTAAACAAAACCAAAAGCAAGGAGAGCTAATAAATAGTATTAAACCTGTTGTGGTGCCCAACAAACTCTCCCTTCTAATGGCATAGAATAAAAATTTGCTATGTGTAAGAGGCAGAGCACTGTTCAGATGACATCAGCCTCCCTTGAAACCATGGGAAGTAGCCCAGTGCTACTTCCTTGGCTCCACTCCCAATTACTCCCCAAAGCACTTAACAAATCTAGGGTACTTGTATTTTATTCTGATCCCAGTTAGTTTTTCTGTTTCTTCCAGCAGCTGTGCAGGTACCATCAAAGCCAGGCTCTTTCTGCTTCTGTGGCCTTTCCTGGCTAGCTGAAGTCACGAGCCATTTGGTCACCAAGCTTGAAAGTTGACTGTCCTTCAGAAATAGTCACTCCCCCAGTTTACTCAAAAATACCACTGCTTTTTTCGCTTGATGCATCGACCTGTTGAGTGCTGTGAGTGGAGGTCAGGTTGACGACTACTGCTTTCCAGACCAGGCTGTGGAATAAAGACAGAGATGCTCAGTTTTGCTGTTTTGTCCAGACTAGAGATTGCTCAACATATCTTTCCCTAGGAGATCTTAATGAACAGTAGAAGTGTCTTCTTTTTTCTGCTTCAATAGAGAGTAGAGGTAACAAGAGATTTTTCACAAGTACTTTCTCTGTTTTGTAGCATTTCTACACCTGGACAATATCTGGAGCTCTGTTATTGTAGGAATATAAAGGTATAATAATACCACTGTCTTCGTTGCCGCAGGATAAGTAGCTTCCATTTTCAGCTCAGCATTCTTGTTAGTATAAATGGTGATGTGTGAGTTTCAATATTTTTTTAAATTCTATTTAAATAATAGGGAAACCAAAACTACCTTCAATTTTTGCCCAGAATAAAGTCCTGCACGTGCTTTAGTGTTTAACCGAACAGGTAAGGGTGAGCAGCTTCTCTTCATGTCTGAAGAAAAGAAAAAGGAAGGATGAAGGAGGGGAAATGGAATTGCATGGGAAGATGGGCATTTACACAGCTCCTGTGTTCTTGATGGAGGGAGAGAGAGGCCAAGGTACAGTGGGAGCATGAGAAGCCAGGTGAACAGCAAAGAGGGGAAAAGGCCAGAAAGGATATTTGGAGCTCTTGATGCAGAAGAGGAGGAAGGGAAAGGGTTAGGAAGGCAGTCTTTGGGAACCGTATAGAAGCAGTGAAGGAATTACCGTAGGAACAGAGAGCTCTTGGTATGGTTGTTAATGCAGAGAAATTATGTTTGCAGCCTCCCCAGAGTTTTATGGGATTTTTAATCTTGACCTTTGGGACTTCTTTTTTCATTAGTGAATTCACTGAGATATTGCATAATATAATCTAGTTAGGCATTTCTAAACAAAAAAGACTTCAAGTACTTTTGACTTGTAAAATTTAGCAGGTTTCTAAATGCAGTTGGTGGTGTTTTGAAAAATACTACTGGTAATTTTTATCCTAGCATGACTGAAACTTCAGGCTTTCTGGCTGTTACCCACCACTTTTCACATGTGGAAACAATTGTAGCAACCCAGACAGCAGCAGTGTTTTTTTAAAATGCCTGTAAATTTCAGTGACTGCCAACTAAGGGATGCTAATGACAGTTTTCATATGATTTTCTTATTCCTTTACTTCCTTTTTTGTAGACTTGAAAAACTGTAGTGGTTCCAGTCAGAAGAGAAGCTACATTTAAAAATTCAAAGGATTTTTTATTTCTCACTCAATGAAATGTAACAATTTTATCTGTGCTTTAGAAAAACCTTGAAATAACTTTTCATTATTGGAGATAATGCGCTTGGAATCCTAGGAGCCTTTTCAGAAAAGACATTTGTGTCATAAGTTTGCACTGTTTCAAAAAAAAAAAAAAAAATCCATCCCAAAGATCTAAAATCATATATTAAGATTTCAGCACCCTGACTTGTATTTCCTATGCAAAAGAGAAAAATAAATTAGTTAAAGGATAATATAAGGGAGAGGAAAGGAAACACTTGGCTTAAAAGCAAAAACTCCTGAGTAAGAGTGTCAAGAAGTGAGAGGTATGACAAATCTAAGACTGTAAAGGTAGATTTAATAAAAAAAAAAAAACAAAGTAAATGGAAAGCTGCAGGCAAGGATAGCATGAAGAGGACTTTTGGTAATAACGAGAATTTTAATTTCTTCAAACTTGAAACTGGCGACACAAACTCAGGATGGAAGAAACAGCTTAGCCAGAAGAGAAGATCATATTCTGAGCAAGATCTTGCTAAGACCTAAGAGTGAGGACTCTCTCTTGGTAACAGGATTTATGCAACAGGAGGCACATTGAGGCAACGGAGCGGGTTTGGTTTGGTTTGCAAATACTATCTAGGACACATCTGCAATTCTGCATGTTGTGATGCTTTGATTACCATCACATAAAGGAGTAATACAAAGGAGTAGTATCAACAGGGATATTCTGTGTTGCAGGTGTACATTTTAGTAATTTGCATTGCAGAATCAAGATGTCAAAGAGAAGCTGGTTCCATAGACCTAAACACCAGATGGGAAAGATCATCTAGATTGGCCTCTCACCCAACAAATCACATAGAGCTTTTGTCCATGTCGACTTCTGAATGTAACCATGAGTGTTGGTGTCTGAATAATGAGAATATGGAAGTGTTTCCTTATATAGGTAGATTTTAGGAGATGAGAAATTATTTCAGTCAGTCACCTTACATGTTTGTCATCCAAAAACAAGAACAAAAATTCTTTTTTTAAAAGAAATGAGGTAATGTCTTAAGAAAAGATAAAATCTCTTGTCAGACTGAGAAGAATCCTTGTTTCTGAGGTTGGCCATTATGTAACAATAGAAAAATTATTTCAGGGCAATTATCAGTCATCTAAAAATAAAAAGATCCTGATTGCCCAGGTTTCAAAATCTTAACTATTTATGGCATGAAGTTACGTATTTAATGAATTATTGTATCCTCATATTACATTTCTCACACAAGTAACTTAGCAGTAAAATCTTTTCTAATGTGTTGTACTCAGTAATTTAATGATCAAAGAAAGCAACGTTTTCTTTTATAAACTTAATACAGATTTCGGAGAATGATGACAGAGCAATGATTTCATTTGGCATGACATCAATGAGCACACAAGAGTTTCAGTAATTATTACCAATCTGTATTGGACAGGAATTATTACAGACAGGAACATAAGAAATACCATAGTTCAACTGAAGAAAATAATGGCATGAAATGAGAATATAGAGAATTATAAAGAATTGTCTTTATATGAGCAGTGACCTCATTGCTCTCTACAGCTTCCTGAGGTGGGGAAGTGGAGAGGGAGGTGCTCATCTCTTCTCACAGATATCCAGCAATAGGATGCATGGGAATGGTTCCAAGGTGCATCAGAGAAAGTTCAGACTTGACATTAGGAAAGACTTCTTTATTGAGAGAATGGTCAAACACTGGAACAGGCTTCCTAGAGAGGTGGTCGATGCCTCAGGGCTGTCAGTGTTTAAGAGGCATTTGGACAATGCCCCTAATAACATGCTTTAACTTTTGGTCATGCGCGAATTGGTCACGCAGTTGGACTAGATGATTGTTGTAGGTCCCTTCCAACTAAAATATTCTATTACATTCTAATCTGTTCTGTTCTGTTCTGTTCCGTTCTGTTCCGTTCCGCTCCATTCCATTCTATTCTATTCTATAAAGAAAAAATAATTTTTGAATGTAATTGTAAACAAAACTATAAATAAATGTATGACTTCAGTTCCAGCCTATGTTTAGAGTTTTGCACAGCATTGACTTTAGAAGCAAAGGGATGCTCCCTGTCTGCCTTGTACACAGGCAAACAGCAGGGAAGAAATGGCAGCAAAATTGCCATGGGCTGGGAGCAAACCCCACAGTTTTAAAAATTATCTCAACTATAAAAAGAAAGTGATGAACTGAGCAGCATGGCCTGAGGAGCCCCTATAATAATATAGAGCTTGTCAGAGGAACTGGGAGTTAAAACTATTTGCTTTAGAGCATAATGGAGTTTGCTGTAGTTTTTAGTGTAATTTAATGAGAGAATTTCATTCTATCAGTGGTAAGCTCTTTTGTTCCAGGCAGAGTTGGAAGAATACAAGAAAGAGAAAAGCTATAGAAAATTGAGATTTTTTTTTTCCTTCTGGTATAGTTAGGAAAGGAGGGGAGCATTTCACTCCTTGACATTAGCCCTTTTCAGTGTAAGGAACTTTTTCCATGATTTTCAGGGGAATGTGCAACTGCTAGAGAGTAAAAGGAAGCATTTGTG
Organism: Dromas ardeola; assembly: GCA_013398915.1. Lineage (NCBI taxonomy): Eukaryota > Metazoa > Chordata > Aves > Charadriiformes > Dromadidae > Dromas > Dromas ardeola. The sequence continues at coordinate 37,520 of VYZM01018152.1, forward strand.
CTCAGGCACACAGAAACCTCGCACATAAGAGTACGCCTGAAAGAGTAAGGGACACTCTCAGCTAAACCTGCCCTGTCTGCAGGATACCCATCTTTATGCTATTTTTGCTTTACCTTCTCTGTTTGCGTTTGTGTTGAATTTACTTCCCATTTGCAGTGTATTAACCAAATACAGCTTAAGATGGCAGAGTGTTTAAAATATTTTTGTGTCATGAGAGGCATATTGGACTACCAGGGGCAAGAATGGGAGGACCATAAAGATGAAACAGGGAAGAATTAGGCATCAGTTAGTGAGGTAAATGTGAAAGCTTAAAGGCAGTGCTCCCCTGTAAAGAGAATGGGGGATTTTACCTTTCACGTTCTCATTCCTTTTGTAGTACTATTTCCTTTCACAGGGGAGTAAGGAAGAAGTTCAGGGGTGGACCGACTCCGGGAAGAGGCTGAAGGTCAGCTCTGAGCTATTGGTCTTCTGCTGGGGAGCCATTTAATTGCACGCTGGATCCAATGAGATACCTCCCATGAGGGGAAGGAACTTAAGGCTGCCCCTTCTCCATTGTTAAATTAATAAAGTAGTGACCTGCAGAGAAAATCCATTTCTGTGCCCATCTTTCAGTCCCTTGAGTATCCTGATTAAATAACCGACTGTATCAAAGCCTCCAGACTAGTTGAGTCATTGCTTGTATTTAAACTACAGCACTTCTTTACTCCAAATGTACAATAACAAAATGGAAATCAATACTCTTAACCTAATTTATCAAAAGTCCTGAAGATATTGATGCTGTTTAACAGCTGTAGATGCAAATAAAAAAGCAGTATCTCACACCACTCGTACAAAACAATAACATATTCAAGGTGCTTATTCTACCCACCAAAGGGCTGTCAATCACGTTTGCTCTGAAGAAGATGGTGCTTTGGGTCTGTTGAGCATGCTGGCTGCACGGGCGGGAGAGCACATAAAGGATTCCTCTGTTCACTTGGATACTACAATGAAATAAGCTTTCAGGACAGGCAGAGTTGGATGACTATTGCTGTGGTGCTTCTTTCTCAAATGCCTACAGAGTCTGGCTCTTCACTGGGCTCAGCCCTCATGCCCAGGGGAAAATGGATTGTAGAAAAACCTGAGTGTGGTACACAGGAGGAGCAAAACACACCAGGATTATGGGAATCAGGAATAAAAAGACTGAATATTTTAAAAAGTAATAAAAACATAGAGAAACTCAGATAATACATATTTTAGAAAGTTTGACTGGTTATGGTTGTAATCAGTGAAGAATAAAACCAGTGTCTTAATATTTGCAATGCAGTATGGTTTTAGGAATTTCTTCCCTCCATGATTCAAAGTAAAGGTTCTCACACTTTTATATTTCTTGTGTTATGTAGTCAGCAGGCATCTCTCTCAGCAAAGGGGAGTTTGCAAATGAGATGGGCCATTAATATCTTCCTTGGTGATTTTACCTGTATTTCTAATGAACATTTTTAGTGAAAAAAAAAAATGTTAAAAATGAACTGCTTCATGGCTTACCCTTTTTGAAAAGGAATGCCAAAGAGCAAAGAAAACCTTCAATTTTGTACTGTTTTGGATGAGTCAATTCTAGCATTTTCATTTAGATTAGGACTGTGCTTCTGAAATGCGTCTGCCCATCATCCCGATTTGCCATGCTTTCGTTCACACTGCAGAGCGGCTCTGGAGTATGTGAACTGGCTTCTAAACCACAGAAGCAGTGTGCTCCACGGTGTGTATATAGCAGAGCTCAGCCACTGATGGGGTCTAAAGCCAATGCTGGAGCCAGCCTGGTGGGAAAACCCTGCAGTTTCAACATGGGTTCCTCAAGAGGAAGGTGGTGCTGATCTCTGCTCCCTTGTATCCAGTGATAGGAAGCGTGGGAATGGTCCAAAACCGCACCGGGGGAGGTTTAGACAGAAGGAAGCATTTCTTCAGAGAGAGAGTGGTCAAACACTGGAATAGAGTTCCTAGAGAGGTGGTCTGTCAGTGTTTAAGATGCATTTGGACAATGCCTCTAATAATATGCTTTAACTTTTGGTCAGCGGTCAGGCAGTTGAACTAGATGATCATTGTAGGTCCCTTGCAACTGAAAAAAAATATCCTATTCTATTCTAACACCAACTCTTTTGCTCTGCAGCTCTGCTCCTATTGAGTTACATTGCTTGCTGTTGGAGGCATTGCCTTTGACCACCAAAATAGTTCTTACCCCTTAGGAAACAGATTGCTTGAATTATTTAATGCAGATTTGTATTTCTTTCAAGAATTAAGAAATAAACCCCAAATACTTTCGTAGACTGCATAATGAGCAAAGCAGATGTATTGAACTCCATTCCACAGGAAGCTGACACTACGGACTGATCCTCCAGGTTACAGAGCAGCATCCCAGTATCCTTGTGAATGTACAACCTGCCTTTAAGCATAAGAATTGGAACTCCCAATAATTTATTTCCCTTGAGCAAAATACATTGAGGATATCGCTCATTGTATGTAAGATTAGTATCATTCATAAGATTGGAAGATTTTATATATTGATTTCTTGACTAAAATACATGTAAAAATACAATCTAAATCTCTCTATTTTTGTTAAATGTCCGATACTAAGCACCATGAAGTTGTGTTTTGCTTGATTGCATAAATAAGGATGTGTGCGATTAACTCATTTTAAACTTTGAATTGCTAGCAAGTTTGCGGGTATTTTTTCTTTCCTTGTTCTGACCTATGATTACCAAGAAATAGGCAAAGACCCATTTTATCTTTCTGCAATACATGATCATATCCTAACACATACTGCCTGAACTGTTGAGAGTACAAATCTCATTTTATGTGTATTAAAAACCGTGGGGAATCTCAAATCAGCTCACTAAATAGCTTTTCTGCAACAGCTTATTAAGAAAGTGAAAACTAATATAATTGCCATTTTGCTGTTCCAAAAGCGTTAAATCTGGCAGCCGCTGAATTCCAAGCTTATATTATTTCCGTATGAAGGACATTTGAAGGTGAAATGAGAATAAACTTTATTTTATTAAAATTCATATTAAATTGACTAGAATGTGTGTCTCAGGGACAGGTATAGCACACTTTGCACACAATACTCAACATCTGATGGGAGAAAATGAATTGATTAATTAGAAGAAATGTTTAAGACCATTACATAAATCTAAAGTTTGATAATTTACAGTTCAAGAAAAAACTGCTGTGTGTACTTACCAGTTTTCAGATTAATTTCAGATATAGCCAGAGTTCTCTTGTAAGCAAATCAATGTATTACATTATTATTCACAGATCTGTTCTGTACCTGCTTTTCATTTTGTGTCAAGTGATCTGATAGGAGGCAGCATTAGGAATACCCCTGGGCCAGTCACTTTATCTCTGTATGCTTATGTTTATCTTCTGTGTTAAGTTTTGACAAGGTTTTTCTGTCCTTTTTAATTGTTGTGAGCTCCAGAGAGGAATGCCAGTTGTAGCTGTGCACAGCTGTGGTGTTGTGCAGAGTATGGTCTCAGTGCGGTAGTTGAATATTACGGGTATTTTTTAAGAAACATTATTCGGTTTCTTTAATGCTGCTAAGAGTTGTCAGTTTTACAAATGATATTTTTGAAAGAAAAGGATAACATTACTACCCATGGGGTGGGGGAGAAGGGGGTGTCTTGTAAGTGCAAGCCAGCAAAAATATTCCATATTCCCTGAGTATCAAGGTCTTGATTCTGCATTTTTTCTGGTTACAGAAGGGCTTGGCATTAACTTAAATGTTTTAAAAATATGAGTAAAGTATGTGAGTGAGTATTTACCAGGACATCTTCAGCTGTAAAATAATAGTTTCTTTTGGCAGTTATGTTTTAAGTGTTTGTTCCTCGTAGTCTGAAAAATTCATGCTGGTTTATTATTGTATTCTGCTTCTCTTTCTCTTCCTTTGTTACTGTCATAAATCTACCTGAACTGGATGGCAAAGCCAGCAAAGTTTATGTGTGCAGAATTTACAGCCAAACAATCAGAATTTGCCAAGACTGGACAACATGAAAGTAAACATGTAAATTAGAATTGGGCTGCACTGAAATAAAATTTAATAATTCATTTCAATGTGTCTGCGAGACAACAGAGGTATTATTTAAGGGATCACTATAAAGGGTGGGAGAGGATATGGTTTTTGTTCAGTATTGCTGCCAAATACAATTCACACTCTTATTTCAACACAGAATTCTTTCAAAAATTAAAATTAAATTAACCTCGATAATTATTTGAAAAAAAGAAAGATGGAAGTTACTTTTCTGAAAATGTTATTGACTGATCTGCATGGAAGCGTATATCACGCAGTGCCTGGTATTGTTAATGTTAGTCTTTGTCATTCTGAAAATGAAATTCACAAACAAGTATCATTCTCTTCCCTTCTCCCCACCAAGCAAATCAGTTCTAGAGTACTGAATGTAATAGAAAATGCTACCTTTGATTTGACTTGAAGTGAATTTTATATTCCTGTATAAAAAGTGTCTGCATGAGTAGAGAGACACTACTTGTATGGTACATATAGATAGCTGCTGTATAGACATGTACACACGTACACACATATGGCCACACAAATGCCTTGGTTTTGTATAAAATTACTCTATGCTTTTAAATTAATTCATCATTAAATGATGTTAATAAAATCCAAGATGTTCACCAGTTCCCAAGAAACACTCTGTGCCTTGGAGACTGAAGTTCACTGAATTAGTCAACAAACAAGAAATCACCTGTACTGGGATAATTACAGCATCAAATGTGCTAGGGCTGCAATCCATTGAAACTCCTTCAGCTGCTTGACTGGATTTTGCATTAAGTTTCTTTTTCGGCAAATGTTTGTTTGTGGTATTCCATTATATACCTGTCAATCTAGGGCATCAAGAGTGGTAGACATTAGTGACCTGTTAGGAAATCTCTCCCTAACATCTGTTCTTGCATCTATGCTGTGAAGCAGAGGAAAACAGATTGGCTTGTAGGAATTACAAAATATGTAGATTAAAAGGATTCTTCTGTACCATTAAGTGTTTATTGTGCTTCTTAACATTTTATGTCTGAAAGAAATAATGTAATTTACCAAGATAGTAATGTTTTTGGTGTTTTTTCATGTTTCTTGTGTGGTAGCAAATGAAAAATTCATAAAGCTCGCAAGAAAAATATTAAGGGTCAGTAGTGCAGGGTACAGTATATATACAGGTACGTAACGCACCGTGCATTTCAAAATCTGCCAGTTTAGTTTTCTATGAACGCTTTAGTCTCGATTTTACAAGGTCAAATAAAATAGTACCTGTCTGAAAAATGAGGAGTGTTCTTTAACAGTATTGCTTTTACAAGCAGCAATTTTTTGCCAAAGTTTTTAAGAATATATCTTAACTATATTTTTGTTTGAATGAACCATTTGAGCAGTGGAATCATCTCAGTATATGGGCTGTTTTCTACTCCCTATTGAATTACTCCAGATTTATTCTGAAAGTCCATTTAAGTCTTGAAGAGCGCATTAAAATTGCTAAGTTTTCATTTCAAACCTGTGAAGCCTGAAAGCCCATGAAAAAATGCAATAAAATTAAGCATGAAATAAATACTCAATGAATGTATGCAACTTGGAAAGATTTTTACATTAGCCTGAATGTGCCTTAGCAAGATTTGTTTCTGGCATTTTTTTGTTTTAACCTACTAATGTTGTTGTTGAAATAGTAATTATTTTGGTTTTATTTTATTTTATACGTGAATTTTGTTTCTCAGTTTGCTTTTCTTTCCCCCCATTTAAGATTCCAGAGGCTTATTTTATTAGAGATCCTCATACTTTCCTCCTTACAAAGGACTTTATTAAGGTATATATGTTCTTTTTAGTGCAAAAAAAAAAAAAAAGCTCTCTCAAGACCTGAACTGCATGTCCTCACAGGTTAACATTTTCACATATAACGCCAGTTAGTGGAAATGAGAACGGTTAGTTGGTTAACTGAAGCATGCTTGAAAGGAGAGGCAAAGCTTGTCTACAAAATACTAACACTTGGATGAGTCTGCAGCCTGGGAGGAGAGCACCGGGTGAATTTTCTGGACTTTTTTCATGGCTGACTTGGGATATGCCTGCGTTGTCACACAGTGTGTTGACCTCTCTCCTTGACGCATATTGCTCATGACAGTCCCTCTCCCTTGCCCGCAGGCCATGGAGGCGCAGATACAGAACTTTGGACAGACGCCATCGCAGTTACTCATTGAGCCCCATCCACCGCGGAGCTCTGCCATGCACCTGGTGAGACATAACTGCTGGCCGGGAATGCATTCCCTTTGAACCTGAGGATCCTTTGTAGGTCATAAAGTACCCATTAAGCAACACTTTTAATGCCCTCCGCGGCACATGCAGCCGTACTTTCTTTGCAGTGCTCTGGCAGAGCCGGGTGAAGGTTTGAATAGCTTTAGCTTCCTCCAGCCCTGGCTTTTCCTGCTAATAGTGTATAAAAAGGCCCTATCTTCATAAATATACACTTGATAAATACATATTTACATTCTTATTTCTGCAAGAAGTGGGAATGACTGCAGGCTTTTCTTAGAGTGAGCATGTTGTTTTGTTTTAAAGGGTGCATTGTTAGGGGCTGGTTTATGAACAATGCCTGCTTGACAAAAATGAAGTATTGGAGTTTAAATCGTGCTGGAATCCTCCTGCCTGTTCCCCTGGGAGAATACAGTGTATATTTCGAATTTCAATTTGAACTCCAAAATTCATTCCCAATGCATTCGTCTCTGCGTCTTGCAAAGAATTATATGAAATAGCCAGACTGAATGAGACAGATCTCTGTGCCCCTCAGTGCCTTTGATTAAATGCTTAGAGCTAGATATTTTCTTTCAAGTTTTGTAAATCGACAGTAATACGTGCGGTAGTTTCAATCATATTATCTATCTACAAGGAAATCACTCTATCTAGTTGTATGCTGCAAAAGTCGAAATGATTTGGAAGTGTTAGCTGTGTTATTTTAAGTAATGTGTAGGTGTCAAAGGTACATCATATTTATTTTATATTCTTAAGATATGGATAATATATTTTTAATAATAATTTAAACTGATAAGTAGAGAGGTTTATTTGAACTTTTAGAAATAATTCTATTTGTCATAACAGTGGTTGAAAAAAAACCATTAAAACCAGTACTTAATAACAGTATTATTGTCGATGTACAAAAAGTTGTGTCACTTGTGGAATCATCAAATGGGTTTATAATTACTTACAGACTCCCTAATAAGTATTTATTCTACATAGAATTAAATTGTCTATGTTTGGGAGTGCTGTATTTCATATAAAGATTATGAAAATTTCTTAATTAAGAAAAACTAAATTTCTGTGAGTTTTTGAGTCCCTGTTAAAATTTTTTCTTTCAACCATTGTAGTTTATAGCAGTTATATTTATGGTGTATTAATTGATTAAATCTTTTATTTGATTTGTATCTCTATTGTATGAATATCAACTACTGTATAATTTTTTATGTTCCTGTATATTAATTAACGCTAATGGTCATTTTGCACCCTGTAATGATAACCCTTACCATACCTATTCTCTACTTGTCCTCATGTAATGACCCAATAATAGCTTCTGATCTTGCTCTCCTCCATCACTAGTGTAGACGCGCAGGTAGCGTTGTTTTCCCTGTATGTGCACATGCTTGCCTGCTCTTTTTTAACCTCGTTTTCCCTCAGACCTCCTCACTAATTGTGTTATCCCTTCTGTTTTCTTCTGCTCTCTTCTCCTTTCTACTCAACAGTGTTTCCTTCCACAGAGCCCCCTCATGTTTAAAGATCAGATGCAGCAGGATGTCATCATGGTGCTGAAGTTCCCATCAAATTCCCCCGTCACACACGTGGCAGCCAACACGCTGCCCCACCTGACCATTCCCGCCGTGGTGACCGTCACTTGCAGCAGGCTGTTTGCAGTCAATCGGTGGCACAACACAGTAGGTAGGTTCTCACGGGCACGTTTAATTCAAATTTGAAGACCTTAACAGTGCAGCTTTAATTTTGAGTGCAATTTAGCTAGATGTGGGTCAATCTCACTCACCTGCCTGTGCACAAAAAATTTACTGTTTTTTCCAGTTTGTGTCAAATAATCAAAGCTTGTGTTTTCTCTGGTGTCATTCCTAGAAACACTCTCCCTGACAGCAGCACATCACCATGGCAGCCAATCGATTTGTGGTTACACCAGGATCAGCCTTTGATATAATGCTTTTCAGGAGAGCGCTGCTGTTGTTGACACAGCCAATATTAATATGTCCCAGGTTTCAGAAGTACATACTGGCATGCTAGAGAGCATACATCACTCTCTGCTGCTTGAGAGAGATTTCAGGTCTGTCCAGGATCTTGTCGTAAGCCTTCCCTTGGGTCACCATTAGGTAATGTGGGACTCTAAGCAAGCCTAAGCAGCCAGAAACCAAACTATTCTGAAGAGAGGTTTCCTCATTCCCTCACAAAAGCCCATACAACAAGGTCATCCCAAATTTCCCTTCCAGCCCTTCTTCCAACCTCTACCTATTGCCACTAGGGCTGTCTTGTCTCCTCACCTGCTGTGATAGCCATTATGCTGCAGCATCTGGAAACTTTTGAAGGTTTCTTACCACCTGGGAAAATCAAGAAGGTACCTGGTATTTGAGAGTGTTACTCAGTAGCTGGCTCAGGAACTTTGTAGGGACTAGGCAAAAAAAGAAAAATCCTCCACTCTCTACACACAGGAGAAACCCCTGGACAGAAGTAGGTCCTCCTGGAGAAGGATTTGTGATATTTAGGTTAGATGTCTATCTCCACTAGACATACAGGCATTCCAGATTACCTAGGGATTTCACTGGCTTAAATGTAAACATCTCCTCAGTGAATAATTCAAGTCACGTGAAATAGATCCCACCTCTGGGACCTCACCTCTAGATCCCTCCTCTGGCCAAAGACTGGTGTTACAAGCAATAATTGGAGGAATGAATGGGAATTTCCTTATAGGCATGCATCAGAGGAACTCTCAGAGCAAGTAAATATCACTCTGAATTCTTGAATAGTAATATAAGGTTTAATATTACTTTTATTCTGAACATCTAAATAATGTTAGCGTGAATATTAAATTTTGCATGTATTCAGAATGTACCTGTTCTCTGTTTACAAACTTTGCGTGGTGGTTTAGAGAATCCGACAGGAACAGAACAGGATCTAATTGCCTTTCACAAATCCATGCATTTATGAAACTCCATCAGGTGTAACTGCATTAGAAGTAAACATGTTTTGCCCGTGTCTGAAGGGAAAAATTTAGAGGGAAAAACCCCCAAATAAAACATTTTTTTAAAATATTTTTGTGATAGTGTCCTCAATGGAAAAGCCCTATGTCAGAAATGATTCAGAGGTACAGAACTGTCCTCTGGTATTTTAATACTCCTTTGACTAACATTCGTTGTTTAATTCCTAATTAGTTCCCCTGGCTTTTTCAGGGATGTTGCCCAAGTACTCTTGTATTCATCATCATTCATGTCTTCTCCATTTGAGAAGGCTTATTTAGTACATGAGTAGACCTTTCTCATCCAGATCGCCACGTGAGGGGAAACCAAAATTCCTACCCATAGTTTACTGTGAAGGAGTCAAGGTCACTAATATTGCAGTATGCTGGATTTCAAGCATTTCCTTAACAGATGTTATTTGGAGTCATCTAGTTTAGTAGAAGTCGTGTTCGCCTTTATGATGCACATGACTGTTAGTATTTAGTTTTTCGTATATACTCTTGTAAAACATAAGTCATGTTGCAATTCACGTCATGAACCAACCGTGAACTAATTTTCACACCATTTGAAAACCTCTGGTGTAAATTTCAAAGAGAGGAATACTTTCTGAATATGTTATAAGAGGAAGAGACAGGAAAACAAAACTGTCTGGAGAATCAGAACTCATTCTAACGATGTTCTTAACTTTTATGTCCGGCCTGGCAAGGTCTTTTGTTTGGGAAAGGCTAATCCAGGACAGGGTATCAATTTCCTACTATTACCATAATATTATTTTAATAAATCACAACTCTAGTATAAAGGGTAGGTTCATCTAGAGAAATGTATACACAGACCACTTCAATTGCTGTGGGATGTATGTAGAGCTTTAGAGTTTATACATAGTAGAATGCATTTACATAACCATCGCACAATAGAAGCAAATGAATCTAAGTTAATACTAGTAAAGATCTGTCCCAAACTGGTTTGGTTTTGAAAGAAGAGAGAGAAAGGAGGGAAGGAGAAGTTCTCAGAGCAGTGTTTTTCAGAAGCTGTAGACCCTGTTTTCTTTTGCCTCCCCTGGTTGCCTATTGCAGTAGTGGAAATTGGAGTTTATTCTCCAGACTCTGTATCTCCTCTTATGGCGGATATACTTGTGAAACGTGACAATTCCTGACAAAAATTTTGTTTTCAATTGTGACCATTCTGATTTATGTGCTAGGGAAGGTGTTCAGAAGAGTCAAAGCAATGCTATCCATGCATGAGAGAAGATAACACTAAATTTGCAGCCCCTGATGCACGTTTTAACATCTTAAGGACTTCTCAGGATAGAAATAGTAGGAATAATTGTGGTAAATTCCCTGTAGCCCACAATTTCCCAGTTAAAAGTTCTCGATAAACCATGAGAAGATCCAAGTTTCTGTCACTTACAGGTTTCCATATGTAAGAAGCTCATAACAATGTTCAATCCCATTATTTTCCTTTTCTGCGCTATTGTAAGATTTCACCCAGTGCTCATATATATAAAAAAATAAATCTCTCCTACACTATTTTAAAGGAGTTATTAAATGAATGTTTGTGGCTGCAGAAATTGTGATGAAATTAGTGCTCATACATTTATAGTTACTATTACATAACTGAAGAATTAACAAATGCATATTTGTGTAGCACAGAGTTAGGAATCTTAAAAGATTCATGGAACAAGTAATACTAAGTAATTACTTTTTGTATATAATAATCAAATAATGCAGTTCTAAATCTAGAAAAATCATATAAAAATTTAGGCAACAAGGTTCCTATGTGTTTTATTCTTCCTTTCATGTGTAGGCCTTCGGGGAGCCCCAGGATATTCTTTGGATCAAGCCCATCATCTTCCAATCGAAATGGATCCATTGATTGGTATGTCAAGATGAAAATGTAGCAATATATTTGAAAACGGCATTTTCAAGAATTATTGATTAAGCTATATTTGTATATTATGCTTTGTTTAACACAGCAGATAGGAAAATATTTATTCTTGTCAGTCCTGGAGAACTAAAAGCATTAGCTATTGATGCTGAATGAATTACATGAGTCCTATTTGTTATTAACATCACCAGCAACTGGTATTTAAGAAACAACCAATTAAGTCAGTTACATTATTAGCCCATATCTATAATTCTGTTCTTTTATCAGGTCACATTAGTAAAATAAAATGTGAGGGTCTGGTAGGGTTCACATATTTTCGTTTCTTACCGCCAGCACTGTGTATATCAGTGCAGATGCAGATCCATTTCTTTTCATTCAATTTATGATTTGGATTGTTTCAGTCGGCATTACTAAATTAATAAAGAAAAGACTGGATTTTAAATTGATGCATGACTGTATTTTTTAAATCCAAAAATATTTGAGAAAGTGAAGTATTTTGAGAAATAGCATCTGCTAAAACTCTTAGAGAGATTGCAGGAGTTGTATTCCTAACTATCACTATTTCTCTTTAATTGCAACTATTTGCTTTGTGGTTGGTTGTTTATTTTTTTGCAGTAGGCATATTTTTGACACAGACATTGGGGATAGGGAAGGTTCTTAGAGACAAATTTGCAGCATTGGTGAGAAAAAAATACATTTTTAAACATCTCCAGATGAAAAGTTCCTTTTTCGTCTGTGTCAATATTCGCGGTTGAAAGATTTATATACAAGTACCTCAGGAGAGTTAGCTTTCTCATTCTGTATGCTTCATTTGCTCATATAATGACAATGGTTTCCTCTTCAGATTTTCCTCTCAAAAGCTAGGGCACAACTACTGTGCCTACCTGTTCTGGAAATTTGAGTAATTTGTTATTCATTATCTTTCAGTGGATCGACATAGAAGGTCTGGTAAATTAAATGTGTGTTCTTGGAATGTATATAAACCTGTTATTAACTTTTACAAGCAAATTTAAAATAGGAGTTGGGTTGGGTTTTTTTTTTTTTGGTTCAGTCTCTTCTTTCATGCAGTTGTGAGCAATTTAAGTAGAATAACCAAAAATAGGGCAAAAGACATTTCATAATATTACTGCATTAAGTCGTGCTCCGATGTTAGGAGAAACATGTCTCTCAGAGTGAGTGTTATCTCATCTAACTTCAATTAGCTGAAGTTAGTTGTCAAGATTCCCACCATAGCTACTGTAGAAAGAGAAACCATCCTCTGGCACTTGGACAGCTATTACAACGTGAGATGACTTGCCATGTGAAGCGATGTCTCCAGTGAGTATAGAGGGAGTGTAGATCATTAACTTAGATTATATACTGAACTTTTAAAAAGTTAATATTAGGTGAGAGGGAACATACCTTTATTGTACTGCCAAATCCTGTCTGTTGCATCACAGGAAGTAAAGAGCACATTAGCTGGTGACTCCCAGTCCTTCCTAACAGCTCCGTTTGACAGTCAGGGTGGTGGGATTCTGCATGAACCATTCCTTTTCCTTCCATCTGGGGGAATTTCCAGGTGGCATTGCCTCTCTTAACAGTACTGCCAACATCCTGGCTCCCTGCTTGAGGAGTAGGTGTTAAGACAGTGTTGAAAAAGCACATTAGGTTTGAATAGCTTCGTTAGTTGAGTCTTTATGTGTTGGATCTGGTTAAGCGTCTGCGGGTATGGGGGATGTCAAGGTCACACAATACAAGCTGGGATATTTTCTGTAGGAGAGATACCAACTAGCAAGAATTTACTTTCTGCAGTATTGTTAGCATTGACTTGGTATTTTAAATGGACTTCCATCACTTTCCCCTAGTTCAGTCTGGTTTTGGAGAGTACTTGAACAGAACACTTAAAATATTATCACATATTATGCAGTGCATCAGCCAGTTTATAAGAAATTGTCATCTCCTGTAAAATCTTTTGTCTTATTCAAAGGTAAACCAGAAATCTCACAATAATTTTGTATTTCTGACACCCATATAGACAGCTCTAAATGTTCGTATTCAAAATGCTTACTCAACAACAAATTCACAGTTCATTGAAAGTTAAATGTATTCATTTTCTCCTGTAAGTGGATGACAGGAAGGTGTTGGAATGGCTTACTTGTAAAATGTGTTTTGCATTTCGTTACAGCCAATAACTCTGGTGTGAACAAACGGCAGATCACAGACCTTGTGGATCAGAGCATCCAGATCAATGCGCATTGCTTCGTGGTCACAGCAGATAATCGCTACATTCTTATCTGTGGTTTCTGGGACAAGAGCTTTCGAGTTTATTCTACAGAAACAGGTGACCCTCAATACAACCACCTGTTTCTTCTTAGGTCACAAAGTGAATGGTTGTCTTAATACTCCCATATCCAACACCTGTGCTTACCCCTCAATAAATGATAAAGGGCAGTTTATAAAATCCTTCATTATTGTTTGGGCATAATAGCTTTAAGATGCCTTTTTTTTTTGAAGATAAAGGGCGTGAAAGGAAACAGAAATGCTGAATTTCGTTAGTGGTAACCATAGTTATATTCAGGGAACCAATCGTATCAAAAGGATCAACCAAAATTTTTGTTACAGTATTTTCATGGCTGTATTGTTTCTATCTCTATTTATTTCATGTAATAAGGAAGTAGGTTGCATAGCCTGCTACCAGGAACCAATATTTTGTTTCTTTGTCTGATTGCTTAGCCTAATATCATGCAGTATAATGGCAATAATAGAAAGAAGGAGGTGATGATCATAGTAAACCTTAGTTTGACATTAACAGAGAACAAATATACAATTTTAATATAATAATGTAGCACCATTATGGAAAAGTTCATGTGCTGTCTTATGCATATCATTCATGAAATTCACAAATAGTGTTCTAACACCGTCGCTTAAATACTGATGGAGCAGTAACTCCACTTAATATTCAGTGACTGCAGCACTGACTTGATTTTCAGAGATAAGGGTGAGGCTATGGATTGACATAGAGCACAGCCCTCAACAGGAACATGAAAAGAGGAAAAAAAAAAGCTTTATCTTTGTGATTTTTTAACCTTGTTGTAGCATGTAGTGAACTCTAATTAAGGGACGTGAGGCAAAAATTACATTTGAACTGAATATTTGTTACTGATTTAGATAATGATTTCTAAATGCTGCAAGTATTTAAAAAACCTGAATTTGTATGGCTTTGCACTCCCACCAGGAAAATTAACTCAGATTGTGTTTGGCCACTGGGATGTCGTGACTTGCCTTGCCAGATCGGAGTCCTATATTGGCGGTGATTGCTACATCGTGTCTGGGTCTCGTGATGCTACATTGCTGCTTTGGTACTGGAGTGGCCGACATCATATTATAGGTGACAATCCAAACAGCAGTAAGTATACCCTGTAAAAAACACCCTCCTGAGATGTCCTCTGTCACACCTATTCATTTTTAGCATGCCTTCTGTCAGCTTCAGAAGGTATTACCAAATATATCGATTACTACACTTAGAGGTTGAAAGTTGGTATAAGAAGAGCACAACATGCTAAGCAATGCATTGAGTCCTAGCCAAAAAGTGTTTAAACAGTCTGTGCGTGGTAACAGGTAATAGTATGGGAGTAATTCTTAAATTCGTAATTACCTTTACCACTTATAGCATCATGTCATCATAAACTAGAACAAGATGGTTATGGCCTTTAAGTGACAGGATGTATATCACTATATTTTGACTTTCCTTTCCCCAGAAATATTTTTTGGCATTTTAACTTACTCCTTTTGTGCTACAGCATGCTATATCAGCTGCTTGCCTTTTCAAAAAAGGAACGTCTCACATGCCATGGAATTAAATGAGGGTCTTTGAGAAAGGTCTTTCTATAGCAAGCAAACCTTTGGAGAAGCAATGTGACTGAATAAAAATAGAAAAAGATAAAATGTCAGGAAGAGTTTACATTTCATTTGTAGGGAACTATCAGTGGTTTGCAGAGTGAAGGGGACACAATAATAATAATAATATTAATTTAGGTAAGAGGGCACTTAAAAGTGCACTACTAATTTACAAGGTCCCTGCACGGAAGCCAGAAATGTGACCGCAGCTAAAGACAGGAGCAACTTTTATCCAAATACTGGAGCTGTTTTGCACAACACTAAATCCATTTAATTTAAAGCAGTTTCTGAATTCTGATGATTATTTTCAACACAAGGATATTGCCTCTTTAGATAAACATGGAAGAATCCATCACTATCAATTTTGATCTCTGGTTCAAGTACTGACTGGAGGCAGTTGTAGACCTGCCAGTTACAGACATCTAAGTGAAAGTATTTCTTCAACTGAATGCCTGGTAGAAAAGTGTTTTATTTGTTGCAAAGTAAATATTTTGTTAATTTTGCAGCAGGAGATTTTTTATTGTGTTTTAATTTTCTTCTGTTTGTCTGTAAGCATAGGAAAGGGAAGATGGGTAAAAGCCTCACTTCCTCACCTGACTTTGTTTTGCTTTTATAACAGAGAAAGAATTGGGGGGCGGGGGAATAAAATTGTGTTACCATAAAAAATTTCTCTAATTTTTATGTATATTCCAGGGCTTTTCTAGCACTTAGCTCTCAGATAGAGAGAAATTCAGTCTGGAAAGGAATTTCATGTCAGGGCATTGTGTTTAGCTTGATGCCATTTTGCTTCTTTGAATGCCTTTGTGATTCATATAAAGTATGAGTAATTTCTATGCTAAGAATCAGAAATAAATAAGAGCTTGCTCCTTTCATTAAAGAAAAAAATACAGGACTTTTCCTTACTTCCTTTGATTATGTAGGGCTTAGACAGCCCTGCCATTAGCATCTCCTTACTGGCTGATACAAACTGCTCCAATTCTTTTGCAGATAGATTTATTTTAGTTCTAATACCTTTTTGTCATCATGAACATATATGAATGCAAGAAATTGGTACTTTTTGGAATCTCAGGTTTAATCTCTTAGTTTTGTAACTTTGAAAGTGTCTGCCTTGGAGATCTTTAATTTTATGAAAAGAAAGAATATCAGTCATCTGACAGAAATCGATGAAAACAAAACCAAATTGTATGATTTTCTCTCTGTCTCTACCTCTATATGAATAAGGTGCCGTTTTGCTGAAGGCCTTATAGTCAGATTAATGGGAGACTGTGCTGCAGATAGTCACGTCCAGACAAATGTAATCTTGCAGGCACAGAGAGCAGAACTCAGGAAGATTAAATACCCAAGTCCACTGTGGTAGCTTCGAAATATATAGATCAGATTTCTTCCTTCTCATGTTGAAGACATATTGAAGACTCATGTTGAAGGAAGAGTGGTGTCATCACTATTATTGCTATCTCTACTCATTGGATGAAAGTTACCATGAATATGCTAATCATGTACTAGTACTGTACTATAACCACAACTTCATGTGTTGTAAAGATATCCTTATTAACAGCTACTTTGACTTTTCATGAACATACATCAGTAAGGATAGATCACGAGTGATTATATGCCTGAAGGACCTTCTGCCTTTTAAAACTTCTACAATTACTAAATCTTTCTGCTGAAGTAATGACTACTAGATTCTGTTTCCTACCATGAACAGACATGATGGTTATTGTATAACTGATTCCCCGTATACTAATTTTCAGGAGTGAAGCATTCTCAACAATCCTTATGAAAAATATGCTTGAAGCATAGTTAAAGCCACTGAGGTAGTAAAGAAGTATTTCCTAATCTACTCTTCTTCTATACTTACTGGTAGAAGATTAGGATTTACCTTGCAGGAAAAATGAAAGTGAGATGTTCACTGTAGGTCAAATCCAATTAGTTAACATCTTTAGAATGAATTTCCAGAAAGATGTAGATGATATTTTCAGGGGGAAAAAAGGGGGATTAGTTTTTTAAAAGCTGTCATCTGGAGACACAAATAAGGTATTTTATACCACAGACTGTAAGAAGGTGAAGAATTCAAAGAAAAATGTCAGGTATAGTAATTATCTGGGTTAGATGCTTGACTTTATAACGATCTTTTAAGCTGAAAGACAGTTAATTATCAATTTCAACTTCAATGCATCCAATTACCAAAAGGAACTTTAATTGTTTCAGAAAATGTTAAGGGAAGGGGGGGAAGCAAGCCCTCAGTCCTAAACACTTTATGTAATTTAACGCTTGTATAGAAAAATGTAGATACTGTTTCATTAGAAAACAGCAATCACCATCATTTATTGTGAAATACTCTGGGGCAAAAGATTGTCAGAACAAACTCCTTACCAATTCTGCTAAAATTCCATATTCCAGAATCCATGAGTTTAGATAAAATCTTTGCTAAACAACTTGTATGTCAATAACCTAACCTGTCAGCCCTGTGTAGAGCCTTCTGCTGAAATACCTGTGTGGGCACGTGCTCAGAGGGTGACCTCAGCTGTGTCTGTGGGAAATACAGAACCAGCTCTGGTTTAAAGAGGAGAATGGAGAAAAATTGTGTCTTGGATAAGACTCTTGCAAGTGACTGCTCCAGCTCAGTGGTTCAAAACTTGCCTGTGAGAGCATGGTGAGCTTCATTTTATAATTTTAAAATAATTTTTCCAATCAATGGATTTATTAAGTTATCAGTTTTATTCTATAATAAGTACCAAAAAGGAGTTTCTGGGTCAGTTTGCACTTGTCACAGTTTCTTGGCACTTCTCACAATTGCTGTGAGAAGACTGAAGTTTTACCAGGTTTTTAGATACATTTTTTTCCATGGAGTAGCTTTCAAAAATATCTTGTAAAAAAACCCCCTTCTGGTTAAAATGTTTGTCCAGGAAGTGGGAGACTAAGTTCTTGGCCTCCAGAGACTGGGGGAATTCAAACCCTCATTCCCATGTTCACAAACATATGCTGACTATCAGGCTATAAATTAATGTGTGAGGGGCCCCCTGTGAACCTCCAGATTTGGTGGAAAGCAAAATTCTTTTCTCTGCTCTTGTTTATGGATCTTATGTGAGATGATGATTGGATAGAAATAGAGATAAATCGAGAAATTGGGAATCAAAACTGCATACCTTCAACAGCAGTATGTAGGACAAATCTCCTCCCTACATCTAATTTCTCAAAGAAAAATTGTTTTCATGGCTAAGCAATGGCTAAGCTCCAATAGTGGTGATAGAAAATGTCCTTTTCCAACCTAGACTAGAGGCTGGTGCCTGGGGATGCTCCTGGAAAGTGGGAGATGTGGCATGAGTCCCTTTAGGCTGAAGGGCAGTTGAATGCAGGTTTTTATGTATGTTTGAGCCCCCCTTATTTCTTTATTCTTGCTTGGATAACTACCACCTTTGGGAAAAACACTGAACTGAATGAAGCTCCATCATCTTGCCAGGGTCAGATACCTAATTTCTAAGCCAAAATTGCCCATCTGAAATAGGTAATCTGAATCTGCACCTTATTAAGTTGATGACCACATTATATAAATCTGATGCAGTTGAGAGAAGAGTCAAAGGAATCTGTTTTGTTTTAGGAAGACACAGCACATGCAAAGGACATAGTTTGCTTATTTTACTTCTTTGAAGTGATCTGGTAAATGTAAATCTTTGCAGTTCTAAGAGATTGAATAGAAAAATTATTGTGATAGAGTTTGACAATTTGTGTTTTGATTTTTTTTTCTCTTATGATATATAGGGATTTGTTTTAGCTGAGCGCTAATTTGTATACAAATTTCTTCTCACATAGCAACTGTATTAGTCATCACAAAAAGGAGCAAAGAGAGTACATGATATGCCCTGGAGTTCAACATGTATCGTTATAGTTGTTTTATTTTTATATTTTATGATTGCTTTATTGAATGTCTCTTTCAAATAAGTGACTTTGAAAATGAGAATTATCTCCGAGTCTTTGAACAGATACCAAAGTGGATGATAGAATTGCAGAAAAGTGAGGGACAGATGCTCTCATCTGAAACAGACACAAATTCAGAAACTAATTTGGAAGTGATAAAAATTAATTTGCACACTTTAATTGGAATCAGACTCCTGCATGAAAGAAAGGAAGGGTAGGCAGCTTGTGCTAAAAGCTGATTGAATTTTTTGTCAGGTAAGTATGTTGGACTTGGCCGCTTATCCTCTTGAGCCTTTCTGTGCAATATATTACATTCACCCTCTGACTGGTGTTCTTTAAAAGGATCAATGCTATTCCTGTTTTGTCCCTAGAGCCTGAAATTTCATTGATCTTGGGACTTGACATTTCTCATTACCTATTGTAGCTTCCAAGAGGATGGTCACAAGAGGTGTGAGAGTTAACCCTGATTTTTCTAACGGGATCTGTGCTGACCACTGGAAAATATTGTGTCTATCAGCCCTAAGCTGGATTTGTTGAACATTATAACATAATCCTGAGAGGTGCAAACAATCCATCCTATCCAAGTGAATGTATTCTGTGTTTACTTGAAAGGCAGGGTAAGCGCTACCATAAAGGATCTTCATCAAGTTAACCTGCACTTTTTTTTTAAGCCTGTCGCAAAGTACACGTTTATGTGTTCCTTTTACAGAACTTATTTTTGAAACAATTTAAAATTGTGAACATCACAGGTTTTGCAAGTTTGTATCTTGAAAGAGTAGTTATTCTGAACTCATAATATTCACTTATTCTTTTATATCCCTCTATAAGGTGCCCTAGTTTAATCTCGAAAGGGCAACAGTTTAAAAAAAGCCACCGGTGTGTTCTGTACCAAGTGGACTGGACAACTGTCTGAAGGTCCTTCTCAAGTACATTGGCACACATGCAATCTGCTTTGCCTGTTTAATGAATTATTATGGTACCTGTATGTTTTTACAATTTAGGTACTGATTTTTAAAATACAGTATGTATTTTAAACTCTGTTCTGTTCTGTCACTCTCTGGCACTGTTCTGCCAGAGCAGAATCTCTTTGAAAACTAGTGTGTAATTTTTACTGGCACCGTCTCTCCTCTGGTAGCCAAAGACATCTCTCTCCTAAGATTGCTATGCAAAGGTAAATGAGCCAGTAAGACACCTAAAGTAATGCAGTTATATCTAGAATTTTATCAGAAGATGCCTGTGCCCATGCTTTGCTGCATACCCCATGGGAGCTGCACAGCGCAGGGTGGTTCAGCAACTTGCCAAAGTTCTCAAAGCAATTTAGTGGAAGAAATAGGAAGAGAAGCTGCAAATCCTTACTCTCCTCTCCTCCGCTGTATTTTTCCTTTTGGGATCTAGATAGATGCAAGGCACACGAAAGTCCATTCACCTGGGTGAATTGTTTGTAGATCTATACAATGCTGCTCACATTCCTCAGCAAATAAACCAGTTCTGCCAGAGGTGAGAATATTTTGAATATATGAATATTTTTCTGTCAGCAATCTTTCTTTTACAACCACTTCTCCCTCATGTTGTGGACATTGTTATTGGCTATTTCCTGTTTTGAAATATTCCTATTTATTGGTCGTAGCCTTATCTTTTCATCAAACTCCAAGATGTTTTTTTTCTGACAGCAAAAATTCAAGAAGGCTATTACAGTTTCACTTCCAGGAAATCCATAGTATTTTCTAAGATTTTTTTTTTCTGACAAGTATCACCTCAAAAGTGCAAATAGTAAAGTAAATAGTAAAGTAAATTATTTTCAACAAATAATTCAGCAATACCCTTGTGCTTGCATCCATCAAAGTCAAAGATGAAATGGAAGCTGGAATTTGCCTTCTGCTCTCATGTTTCTTTATACAGAAGACTCCTAGATGTGTCCCCATAGCAATCTGTACATAATTCCTGGAAAAGGACAATATGAGACAAATAGTAACACTGTCTGATCTCTTTCTTTTCTTCTTCTTTTTTTCCCTTACCATGCGAGAGTTATAATAGCACCACCTTATAATAGCATTAAACATTATGTTTTTCAGAGAGAAGGGAAGATCTATTTTATTTTAGACTTTGTAGAAAAACCTACTTGTTTGGAAATACAACGCAGATTTTTTTTTTTCCTTCTGCCCTTCAGTAATTCAGTTCAAAGGTGCTCCTTTAGGGAAATTACAGGGGAGTTTACAGTGATGGTATCTCAGTTCATAGGTAGGATATTTTCACCTGCAGTTCCCTCAGAGCTGCAGCCTTTGACCTCTGGCTGCATCTATCAGGGGTGATGTGACAGTGACAGAATATTTTGCTAGATTTTGAATGATTCCTGGAGTTCATGACTTCTGTCCTTAGCAATAAAATGTAATATGACGGAGGTTCTCTTCCCCATACCACAGCTTTTCCTTTAGAAAGTATCACTGAATAATTTTTTCTTCAAGCCCTAAGGGGAAAAATCCCATTTTCAATTACTGTCGGACTGTTACTCCTAATAATGATATTCCATTATTAATTTGTATTTACTGAAAAACAGGACTTGAAGATCTGTGTTTCAGGGCAGTTGTTTCTTATAAGCATTTTCCTTTATAAATCAAGAAGTCAATTACATAAGCTCATTTTTCATATTCTGACATTTTATAGTTTCATGATCTTATAGTGTTTTCCTAGGAAACACCGAGGAAAATGTCCTTTTGAAAATTGCATTATTTCTTTTCCCTTAAAAAATTTCTAACCATCTAATAATTTCAGTCATTCACCCTTGCAGTCTGATGACACTACTGTATACACCTCTGTAATCAGACCTTAAGCCAAGATGACCCTTGAGCGCAATTTGTCTCTTTTCCAGGAAGACATACAGAAGAAAATAAAAAAGTGGAAAATTCTGAATTTAGTTGAATTGCTGGGTTTTTTCACTTTTCTGTTACGCACTTGGAGAAAAGAAAACCTCAAAAGGAGATGGAGTTCTCAGCAGCAACGTTGATGGGGAAATCATAAAAATCTAAATCTCAAAATATAGCTATCTTTGATGAGATCCATAAAGCATCTTTCTCTGTTTCTTCCAACATCCATCCTTCCCTAGCAGTAAAGCCCAGTTTTCAGTTCACATCTTCAGTTTCCAGACTAGAAAGCTTCTTTTCTTGCAGGCTAGATTAAATACTGGAAAAGAAGATTTATTGGGGTAGATGTTTTCATTAGAGATAGGGAAGTGTTAATATGTCTGTACAATGCAATGATAAAACCAGGTAGATTGACCCACCCTGTACTATTGGGTCCAAAACTGAAGTCCATAAATCCATAGTTGGGAGTTCTCAGCTTGTTCAGAAAGACAGTAAAATACATGGAATTATTCTTAAAATTTTGATGCAGGAGACATTAGGGTTTGTCAAGAAATACTGTAGATTCATGCAAAATTTTCAGGAACTATTGCTGTATACAGTTCTGTCTACCCAAATTTTAAGAAAGAACTTGAAGCTAGACAGGCACAGAAATGGGTTGCTACAATGACTGAAAAATGGCAAGCCCATCACTTCAAAGGAGTTTATAAGAGTTTTGTTTGTTTAATAGGGTCAAAAGGAAAGACTGAGAGGGACAATTTATTCTGCAAGTACATGAGTGGGGAAAACACAAGGGAGGGAGAGGACCTGAAGCTAAAGGACAGTGCTGACACAAGAACAAAGAGATGAAAGGTAGACAGGAATAAATTCAGACTGAAAATCAGAATATTTCTCTCCTTTAGACTGGGAAAGGTCTGGAAGATCCTTCCAAGTCACATACCCAGCTAGCCATTTCATTAATTTATTAGCAGGTTTATATGTTGTGAGAGTCCGCAGTAAAAAAGACTAAGTTCATTGACCCACAAAAGTCTATCCAAGCCTCCATTTCTAACGCATATCTTTCAGAAACCCATGCAATATTGCTTAGCTACTCAGGTAGTTCCCTTTTTAATTTGTTTTAATGTTTAGCTGTTTTTCCAGTTAGGGAACTACATTTTCTTGCAGGGTTGAAATGTGTTCAGCCATTCACCCATTGGACCTCGCTGTGCCATTAGCTGCAAGATAAATTTCTGGGCTACCGGACATCTTTTATGCCTGTGACTCCCAGCTACGGCGGTCACGTCACTGCTTTGCTGCCTGTGCAGTGAAGAGAGAAAACACTTTAAACACTGTGCAGCCTCCTGTCTTATTCTCTATATCAGTTGTAGGTCCCTCCTTTAAGCTCACTTCTGTAAATGCAGGTACAAGACTTTAATCTTTGTGGTCTACAGTGGCAAGATAGTTCCTGACTCCTATTTGCCATTCTGGGGTATTGCATTGAAAGTTAATGTTGAGGGAGTTTTTCTTTCCGGCCCCATAAATCCTTCTCTGTCTCACTGCCTTCCAAAACAGCATCTTCTGTCCTGTGAGCAGAGCTTGTGCTTGTCTGGGAGCACCAACCTTCCGCCAGGCTGCATAAAACACATTTTGCTGCCTTTTTTATTTAGCTAGGCAATGCAGAGAATGTTATAATAATGACTTTCTCCCTTCATTATGCAGTTGCCTGTGAATCTTTGTATCAGTTTTATATCCAACCATATCTTCCCAGCAAAGATTTTATATTCTCATGTAGATAACGTTATTGGTTAGTATTCGATCAAGAATCAATTCCCAGCTCCAAATTGGACACCCTAATTTCCCTCATTGTAGATACCTTTCTATGGACATAAGATCTGTCATTGAACCAGCTTTTGTGCCATCCATGTTGTCCACAGTTCCATATAAAACAGGTTTAAATCAAAGCTTTGTATTACTAAGACAAACATTTTGTAAAAAAAAACATGGAGGCCATTATAACATGGCCATCTTTATCAACTGTACCTGTCATCCTGTCAAAAACAGATAAGAAGCTTGTTTGACAAGACTCCCATTCCAGTATAGCATGGTGACTGGCATTAATGAGATTTTTGCTTCCAATTCTTTATTGACAGAACTGTGTATTAACCATTCTGTTATTTTGCATAGGATTAATGTTACAGTAATTCATCTGTGGTTCCCTAGGTAATTTCTTTTGTCCTTTTTAAGTATTTGAACTACACTGGCAGAGCTCCAGTTCTTTGGAATTTCCCAATTTTCTATATTACATTTGTACAAAGTAAATATAACCAGATGAAATCTGGGTTATCTAGCAAGTTGCTAATTTTTTATTACTGATTAACTTTCTTTGCCTGTCAAAGCAGTATCAAATACTGAGCAATTCCTTACTGGATATAGGAGTTTCACTTTTAAGATGTCAGCATCTGTTATTATTAGAAACAACAGAAATGTTGCTATTTGTCATATAAACACTCCATAAATGCCCACTTGTTTGAACCCAAAATAAAATACATTTCCCTCCTGACTATAAAAAATAAATACTTAGGGAGTAGTCTATCCTACTCTTTAATAAATTAAATGTGATAAAAATGGTATAGGTATCCATAGTGATATATATAAAATGATGTCTAATCATAACCATTTTTAGGTACAATTATAATCTATGAGCATTCAGTGTGTCTCTGAATCAATGTCTATGCAACAGTGTTATCTTTCTAGTACAGTGCTGTTCCTCCCCTTTTCTTTTCCTACCCCTGGTTTCATGAAACAAATTACAGTTGTTAATATAGGAACATTGTCAATTCATGCTCCTCTCTAGGTTCCTAGTAGAAGTCTAGAGACATATATGTTCAATAGCAGACCTTTACACTGCAGCTGCTTTTAATACCACCACAATTTGTGTTATCTGAAACATACATTTTCAGTATTTTTAGGTCATAAAACAGTGATGTATTGTTATCATTTGTATATTGTAAACAGTATGCCATCCATAATTTCTAAACGAATGTTTGCTTTTTGTTAATGTATTAATTAATGCATTTTGAAGCGGCGCTTATGTAACTTTATGAGATCTGAATGTATTTTGCCCAGAAACCTAAGTATGAGATATTTAAGCACACTGCACCTCTCTGATGCTTACAGATTTAAGGCAAATTACAGTAATGTTCTTTTGCTGATAAAACAGGCCTGGTTTGGCATTCCTCTGTTGTTCCCTTCTTTTGTTTTTCTTCTTGTGTTTGTTTTTTTTTTT
>VYZM01018153.1:1043-28039 GCA_013398915.1 Dromas ardeola
TCTGCTGGGCAGCTTTCTAGCCACTCTTCCCCAAGGCTGTAGCGTTGCTCAGGGTTGTTGTGACCAAAATGCAGGACCCAGCACTTGGCCTTATTAAACCTCATACAATTGGCCTTGGTCCATCGATCCAGCCTGTCCAGGTCCCTCTGTAGAGCCTTCCTACCCTCAAGCAGATCAACACTCCCACCTAGTTTGGTGTCATCTGCAAACTTACTGAGGGTGCACTCAATCCCCTCATCCATATCATTGATAAAGATATTAAACAAAACTGGCCCCAAAACTGAGCCCTGAGGGACACCACTGGTGACCGGACACCAAGAAGATTTCACCCCATTAATCACAACTCTCTGGGCATGGCCATCCAGCCAGTTTTTTATCCAGTGAAGAGTACACTTGTCTATGCCATGATTCGCCAGCTTCTCCAGGAAAATGCTGTGGGGGACGGTGTCAAAGGCCTTACCAAAGTCCAGATAGAGAATGTCCGCAGCCTTCCCCACATCCAGAAGGCAGGTCACATGGTCATAGAAAGAGATCAGTTTGGTTAAGCAGGACGTCCCTTTCCTAAACCCATGCTGGCTGGCCCTGGTCCCTTGGCTGCCCTGGACTTGCCGTGAGAGGTCACTCAAGATGATCCTCTCCATGATCTTTCCTGGTACCGAGGTCAGGCTGACAGGCCTGTAGTTCCCCGGATCCTCCTTCCGACCCTTCTTGTAGATGGGTGTCACATTAGTCACATTAGTCGTCAACCAGTTCTCTTGGCACCTTGGATGTGGTCTGTCTGATCCCATGGAGCTTTCCAGTCACTCTCTCAAGTAATCCCCGACTCAAACCTCAGCTAGTGCTGGTAGTTCTCGTTGAGCCTTTTCCCTAAGCACAGAGGAATGGGATAGCCTGTTGGTAAAGAAGGCAAAGAAATCGTTGAATACTTCAGCTTTATCTGTGTCTGCTGTCACTATGTCACCTCCTCTGTTCAGCAATGGTCATGTGTTTTCCTTTCTCGGCCCTTTTACACTAACATAGCAGTGGATGCTCTTCTTGTTCATAGAACAGTTTGGGTTGGAAGGGACCGTCATCTAGTCCAAGTCCCCTGCAATGAGCAGGGACATCTTCCACTAGATCAGGTTGCTCAGAGCCCCATCCAACCTGACCTTGAATGTTTCCAGGGATGGGACATCTACCACCTCTCTGGACAACCTGTTCCAGTGCCCCACCACCCTCAGTGTAAAAAATTTCCTCCTTATATCTAGTCTGAATCTACCCTCTTTGAGTTTAAAACCATTACCCCTTGTCCTATCACTACAGGCCCTGCTAAAATGTCTCCATCTTTCTTACAAGCCCCCTTTAAGTCCTGAAAGACCACAATAAGGTCTCCCCAGAGCCTTGTCTTATCCAGGCTGAACCCGAAGTCTCTCAGCCTGTCCTCACAGGAGAGGTACTCCAGACCTCTGATCAGTTTTGTGGCCCTCATCTGGACCCCCACCAACAGGTCCATGTCTTTCCTACGCTGAGGACTCCAGAGCTGAACGCAGCACTCCAGGTGGGATCTCTTCAGAGTGGAGCAGAGAGGCAGAATCACCTCCTTCAACCTGCTGGACACGTTCTTTTGATGCAGCCCAGGGTACGGTTGGCCTTCTGGGCTGCAAGTGCACATTGTCGTCTCATGTGCAGGTTTCCATCCCCCGGTACCCCCAAGTCCGTCTCGGCGGGCTGCTCTCAATGATTGTTGTGCTTCCCGTGCAAGTCCCAACTGCATTTAAGCTTTGGATTTCCCGAGGCTACCACTACATACTCAAGCAATGTTTCTAAATTCTTCCACTCTAGCCTGTCCCTGCTTCCATCTCCTCCATGCTGCCTTTTTGCATTAGAGCTCCACCAAGCTCCCTGTTTAGCCACGCCAGCCTACAGATAAATCTGCCTGTAGCTGTACAGTGAACACAAGACAGCTGCATAAGATCTTGCTTTGTCATAGCAGGAATACTTCAATGTTCTTCCTGCTCTTCAGTGCTCTTCCTGCTCTAGGAGAGCCAGGTTTTTATGATCTCCTATATTCTGAAAACTATCACTTCACTCAGTGCAAGCATTAACTCCTGCTCTCCCCAGGTCCAGAATGCACATAAAATACAGATACTCATGGTAAATATAATGTTTTTAAAACTAATTCTAATAAAAATGATCACAGAATCAATATATCCAATTAAGAATATATTTTTCTCAAACATTTCAAACAATCTCACTCAGGCATTATGCAGATCCACTTCTTTCACTGCATTTAATCTGTTCAATCACCTTAAAAAAAAATAAATTAGCACCTAGAGAGGAATGGAGTGCCACATTCCTGATCACAGTCACACGAATATATTTAGTTTCACATACAGTCTTAAACTGTAGTTGTAGTTCAACTGGCTGAAATGGTTATTAAGAGATGTAATTTGACAGTGTGTATGATGATAAAAATAGTAAATGTGTCACAGAGAGAGGTTGCATATGTTTATAACTTATAGTTATTTGGAAAGCATTGCTCTAGACCGTCTTGCTTTAATACGTTTGCACAGGTACAAAAGCCATGAATTGCCATTTCTTTTTTCCTCTCTCTTTTCTTATTTATTAAAGTCATACGTAACCTACTCAACATGTGTAAGAAAGAATGAGCAAGATCAATGCAGCAGGTTAATCTGGGCCGCTTTTATGCTTGTGTGGTAAGGGAGAACAACAAATGGTAGAAGAATTCTCTGCCTACCTGCTGTGTGCAGCGCGCCCGGGGCTCCACCCGCTCCTGGCCTGGAAAGGTTTCTCCATGCAGAGATTTCAACACCGGGAGGAAAAGTTTCACTTGATTTTCATTAAGGGGGTGGGACCAGGAACTTGCATCGCCCTGTTTTGCAGACAGCAATAGCAGCCTACCGAAGCATAGTCACTAACTACACAGAAACCGCCGTGGCTGGGAAGTGCGTGTGATCATGTGTGTTTCTGAGTTCTGAATCCTCAAGACCATTAACATCCTCGGTGCTATACCTACGCTTAAATCCCATGGAATTCCTGTGCCTAATCAAGTACAAATCTACAGA
Organism: Dromas ardeola; assembly: GCA_013398915.1. Lineage (NCBI taxonomy): Eukaryota > Metazoa > Chordata > Aves > Charadriiformes > Dromadidae > Dromas > Dromas ardeola. Next base: position 4,109 of record VYZM01018153.1, read on the forward strand.
TGCTGGGGCAGTAAAGGGGCTGTAGCTCTTCATTGGTACGATGCAGCACAGCATGAGCACATCTGCAGAGCCATGACCTTCTCATACTGTGCGATTTCAATATATATCTTCCTCTCTCCACCCAGATACAAGCTGCATTTGTCTTTGCTTATGTGCTTTTTTCAAAAGTAGCCAGATGCCAGTTATTACTTTGGTCTTACCTTCAGACATAGTTCAGTCCTTAAGAGTACAACAAATATAAGTAATGTTTTTTTGGAAATAGACTTCAGTCATGAATCCCCTGTTTATTTTTTCCCCTGAGTAGATGTTTCAAGCCTTTGCCCTTTGCTATCTTATTAACCTCTCAGCAGATAATTGTCTAGCTAGAGATGCTAATTTTCCCAACTTCATACAATAGAAGTCTTTATATCAGTTGCCCCACAACATTCCCTGAGCACGTGGGACAGTCTACCATGTGGAGGGTGGAAGGAGCAACAATAGTGATCAGTCAGCCAGTAGAAGATTAAGTAAAACTGTGCAGAAAAATGTGAATACAGAGTTGGCAGATGCCTAGCACGTGAACTGAGGAATTTACTTCCCACTGTGAGCCAGTTTCTAGGTCTTGAAAATGCTTTAAAGCCTGTCAGAGGAAATCTAAAAGGTTGTCAGTAGATCCAAACAGAAATCTTAATTCAATAGCTCAGGAACCTCAGAGCTTTCTGCAAGTTCCCATATGCAAGAGAGCGCAGTTTCTCAGGACCTGAAGAAGTAGACATACATTTTCTGCAAAACCAAGGACAATTACAAGCCTTTCCTTGTGAAAGGCACAGTTTTTCCATTCCTACTTTCTCAGATATGAACATTTTCCAGTGCAGGCACATACCAGGAGACCTATTAAAGTTTAAGCAAAGAATGTGTATCACTGCACTGCACTGTTTTCTCCTTGGGCAGGAGAGTGTGTGACATGACAGAGACTGTGCATGCCATGCCACTAAAAGACCCTCATAAAAGAGAAATTAAGATAATAATAACAACAATAGCAGAAGAACTCTACATCAAAACTATCCAAGTAGCCATGAGAGTTTGGGAAGCAGAGGAGGGAAGGTTATGGAATAAAGCTAGGTATCCTTGCTTATCATTTGTTGTTCTAATTACAGTTATTCTAATAGTTGTTCTAATTACATATAACTCATTAACTTCTGAGGATTCAGGCCGTGGTTCCTCCCAACACAAAAGGATCTGATTCGTAACAGAGATGTCACAATGCATATTCTATCATCAGTCCCTGTGTTCATCCCCTTTTGGTCATTACAGACACGCAATTTTCTGTGTGCATGGAAAAGGGTATTAGCCAGTTCCTAGTCCAATGCAGCTGAGGCTTCCTAGAAAAGCTGGAAATGAGGGCCAGCTGCTTGTAGTGGTCAGCAAAAAATAGAAACTGGAGGACAGATTTGGAAAACATTGAAGAGAGACCCTCAGAAGCACAGCCCTGCGTTGGTCCATCAAGAAGACCAATTCTGGGGGAAGGAGCTGTAGAAAGCCTTGCAGAAACACAACACAAACCTACATTGAGAAAGATGGTTTGAATTTTGCTAATAAGGTTAGCAAAAATCTAAAAATAAAGATTTTCATGAGAAGAGCCAGACTGGGACATGCAAAGATGTCTCTGGAAGAAAAGAGGTTGTTTAGGCTTGAGCTAAAGCATGCCATTCAGTATTGGGCACCCAAAATGTGGGTAGATGTGGATGCCACTGATCCCCTGAACAACTGCTTTGTGGGGCTGGAAGGACCCCGGGCAGAAGACAATCAGTTTAGTGTGGCGGAGGCTGGAGAGAGTTTTGTATCCGCCATAGATCCAAGAAGGAAGGAAGGTCTTACATTTGCTTTGTGTTTACCTTACCACAGATCACGTGAGACTGTGACTCAGCTTTAGAGATACCACCTGCACTACTGACCTGCACGAGAGGCTGAGGGGCTCAGAAGTCTCTGGAAGGAAGTTAGGGCAGGCTGATACGGCTTCAAGCCTGGATAGGTTTGCTCTAGGAAGTTACCCTGCTAGGCTTTGAAAGAAAGACAAACACAGACTTGGAGGGCAAAGAAAAAAAAAGCATAAGAACATTTTCATTCACTATGTCAAACATATGTATATGGCATACACAATCTCTTCAAGTTACATTGAGTCAGTCTCTTCAATCAACCAGCCCAGACTGTTATTTGAGTCATTTTAAGCCGCTTTTACATTTACTTCCAAATCACTACAGAAAACACTGAACTAGTTTAGTCCAGGGATTTCTCTTGCCTAACTTTAGTTATCTATAAAGTAGACGTCCACATCAGGCCCAGCCACCTTAAACTTCTTTTGCAGTCAAGAAGCAGACACAAATGATTCATAGGATCTATTTTGTGTACCTACTTTAGTACAAAACAAATTGTTTCTCAAAGATGGCTATTTCTTACCTGGGGTCTAGCCAGGTAGCTCAGAGATACACATAGGCACTTGGTCAGCTGAATCCCACCCTGATTTCTTCCACCGTGCACCAGAAACCCAAAGGGACTTCAAGCAAGGTTAATTATTTCTTTCCAAGTATAGCTAGATTTAGAAGTGTATGAAGACAACATTAGTCCTGTACAAAAAATTACATCTTCAAAGTGCCATATAAACTACTAAATACACAGCAATTAGAATATACTATTAGTAAAATAATGCACAGAATACCGACCTATTTATTCTTTTGCTATTATGTAAAATTACTGAGCTGTTTTTTGACCACTGATTCATCCTTCTTCCGAATACCTGTGGATTAAAATTTAAGCCAGTTAAACAGCTCCACAAAATTACTGTTAGACATAAAATGGCAAGGCAAGTATTTGAAATGCACTGCTACATACTGTAAACACTCGGAAGGATATGTGAACATAAGGTCCCATCCCAAATCGGATTCCAGAGTAGCAGAGTAAGTTTGTTTAAAGTTGCAGGAAAGCTGCTGTTTTCAGTTTGTTTGGGTTTATTTTTTAATTACTGCCCTGAAAATAAACAACAAATTTTTCCTGGTAGCTAATTCATCATCCCTTTCCGTCCCCTCATCCAGCATCTCTGAGAACAATGTGCAAGTCCACTGTGAGCAGCTAGTTACTCTAGAGGATGAAAACACTCACTACAGAAGAGGAGCATGAAGAATTGGAAAGATATCAGGAAACAAAGCACAAAGTCAGACACTAAGGAACACAAGGAACAATTAGCAGCTGTGACTGAATTAAAATATTCATTAACATTATCTGTGTGAGTAAATTCTGTGGTTGTCACACTGAAAATCATAAAGGGAAAGTGAGATAGTTGGTCTTTAACTTATTTTTCATAGTCTAAACCACAACTTAGCAGTGTGAGGACAGCAAAAACCACTTCACCTTCCTTAATGACTCCTAAGTTAAAGGATGCTAGTAGAACCACAGATTGTTTTCTATGCAGAAATTGCATACATACCGTGTATAATATTTCTTCACGAAGAACACCAGGCTAACAGGAATGCAGTTTAACTGGTTTAGGATTTACGAAAGAAAGGAAAAAAAACTCAAGCCTGTTTGCTTTCCTGTGAATCAAAACCTACTTGATCAAATGCTTAAATTTACCAAAACATTGTGAAAAAATCTGAGGCTGGGTTCAGTAGGAACTGAGTGGCTGAGACAGGCCTGAAGAAATATATTCACAGTAATTCCCTGTTTATAAATACTTGTCTCAGTTCATTGCGTTTGCAGCTGAGATTCCTCCAGCCTCTTCCCCAGAATGGGAATCTCATACAGGTGGGAGTAACCACAGATTTTCCCAAACTCATGTTTTTTTGAAATATATTGTTCTCACGTGTTACACTAACTTCTGATGTTGCTTCAGCACTCGGTGAATCAGAAACAGTTACAATTTAGAACTTGCCATCAGTAGCAGGACTGGTTTTCAGAGGATGTAAGCACATCAGCGGGTGACATTTCTCAATCTCAATTGTGCGTTAGAAATAGGGTTTGTGTTCTGTAAGGGGCATCCAGCTCCTGCAAATATCTGAGTGCCCTATGGGAGTTTATCATTGCAGAGCACAGGCAAGCTCATAATCTAAAGTTCAAGGTTACAGAACATGTATTTGTGCTTACTCTAAGTAACAAAAAAATTAGACAAATGCTGATGTATTGTGACCCATTCATCTCTATTGAGACCCTTAGAGTCTGCCAGGATGTAAAACACTGTAAACTTGACTCAATAAAATACATTCTGGATACTAATTTCCCCAAAACCACCTGTACATAAGAACATTCAAACATCTCTTTATGAACAATTTGGATTTCATAAAGAAATCAACATTCTTTCAGTATAAACAGATAATCACTGTGATTATCTGATTTTTCCCTTTACTTAATATGGGCACAGCAGCACACGGTGTCTACAGGTGCAGAAGCGCAGCTCAGACCACAAGAAGGCTTCTAGAGGCTACGTCAGCATTTCTATCTAAAAGAAAAATCATAATAATGGTGTTCCATATATCATCTTAAAAGAGAAACAAAGTCCATGTACTGTACGTTCCATAAAGAACGTAGCACATGGCAGCGTATCTGGATCGTAAGTTTTGTGTTTAAACACATCTTGTTAGTACTGAAAATTAATTAATTTCAGCACAAGGCTAATCAATCAAAGAGAAAAAAGGAACAGTTTTGCCTTGGTCTGCCCCACTTTGTGCCCTCACTTTGACTAGCTCTGATGCAAAGGAGGCAGAGGGAAACCACGGCTGGGGGAACAGGATCATTTCATTTGGCAGCAGCTCAGTTACGCCCGCTTATGTGCGGCTTTAACTACCACAAGAAAGCTCACAAACACCAGAGGCACGGTATTCTCGGAGGCTGGGGTCAAAGACAGTTTTGAGATGAAGCATAGTCAGTAAACGGATTACAGGTCTGCCCTGACAGCGATTTGGTTGTTGAAGAGCTTCCTCTCAGTCTTGTAACTCGAGTAGTTACTCTAAGTATCAAGAGATGGCAGTAAAATAACACCCAGCTATTGTAAGCAAACTGAAACTAACTACAAATATACAGAGGCTATTTATGATTCGCTTATTGATGCCTGTACTTAAATTCAAATAGCTCTTTACCATCCTACTACCAGTCATCAGATAAGGCCTAATTATGTGTATACATTCTAAAACTATGGTAAATCCTTTTTATTTACAACTGAATTTACAACTCAGAGTGCGTTGAAACTATAGGCTTGCTCCTTTTGCAACAGTGGTTTTATGCTATTTCAAAGTGTAACAGAGTATTTGTATGCAAGCATATTTTACTTTGTCTCCCCACTTCTCCTTCCTGAATTCATTCATCACAGAATGAAGCCATCACTGTCTTTTGCCTGATAATCCTTTGCCTTTTATTGGATTTTTAGCCAGGAATTCGCTCAATAAAACAAACAGCCTGCAAAAAGCAAACAAACTGCAATGGAGGAAAAAAAGTGACTCCCTGTCAGCACTGATGGTTCATCAAAACACTAGATATGTACTCCTGACCAGCAAGAGGTAAGATCGGAGGCCAATGCGTTATGATTAAAGATTCGTACATCAAGCCCTGACTGATGAAAGAGTGAGAAGTGCCCCATGCTACCAGCAGTACTAATGGCACAGTGCTGTGCTGCATCCTGCCTTGACAGCACTTAGACAGCAGGTCCTCCTGCCTGCGCTGCTGGATTCAGGTTCTTCTGCGACCAGGTGAACTGTTCCCGTCTTACACCATGGAGCAGGAGGGGGACAGAGCAGAAAAAACAGTAACTATTGCTGCTGTGGAAGTCTACCGCCTTCCCTGTGCGTTTTTGTCTTAAACAACCACTGCCACTGACTCATCTCTCACCTACAAGAATGTTACACTCCTGTCTGTAGTTCTGAGACTTCCGCACTCCCTGCTGGGGACGATCGATGCAACCCGTTTTTCCTGCTGGCCCAACCTGTGCCAAGAGCAGCACATTGACTTCTTGCAACATTTTCCCACTTGGTGACTTTGCTCTGCTCTGTCCCATCCCTCCCTACCCACCCAGCCTCCTGCACCATGTGAGGTCAGGATCCCCCTCTCTGCTATGATGAGATTTTGCATGTTTACCTTTGCTGCACCTTCACGCGTGTAAGAGGAATTTCTTGGTGTAAATGAGAGGCGAATTGGCCCACTGACTGCATATTACACAGACTGCTATACCATTAGAGAACTGCAATGCCAACAAGTCAAACAAATGAAGTATTGGCATCCTTAGGAACACGGAAACGTCATTATCGGAACAGGTCAGAGAATTTGTTCTGTTCTCAGTAACACAAGCCTGCTCCGACAAGGAGGGTCTCTGGCTCGATGTCAGCCTCTCGGCTGCATGCTGCCTGTGTGAAAGGACCCTCAGACTCCCTTAACCAGCCAGCAAAGGATTCCCTGCTTTAAAAGGCACCCTGGGACCATGGAGAGCCAACGTAGCCAAGTCAATGCCTTTCCTCTTCACAGCTCTAGGCATAGAAGACACTTCTGCGGGAAGAGGCCACATCCAGAGTATCACCACAGGATAACGCACCAGCCAGAAATCGCTCCTTAGAGCAGCTCTGAGACCGCTTTAAGCTACTCTGGGGACCGATTTGGTTACCAGCCATCCCTGGGACTGGTGGACCAAACAGGTGGCACATTTATCTTCATCTCCTCTTTCTGGCAGGCGTCCCAAGCTTGGTTTAACTGGATCAAGCGAGTGATTTCAACAGTTATTTTTCCCTTAGTTTGATGATGCAGAAAGGGGCTGCATGCAATCAAAAGCTTGGCCCTGCCTGTTAAGGTAAAAACTGTCACGCTGCCTCCCAAGAAACCTCAACAGTGTGGTGGTATTTGCACGCTAATTCATAATATGCAGTGGTCCAACCATGACACTAAAAGTCTGTTACCACTGAGTAAATACACTATATAAATGAGGCTAAAGGGTTTCCTTATCATTACTCTTATGCAAAACAGTTTTATGCCTACTTTATTTCACTGGCTAAAGGGGAACGACTCCTGAGATTGCACCAGTAAGAGATCAGAATCCTATATGCAATTTCCAGGAGCATGTTAAATTAATTCATCCATAAACAAAACAGTCTGTGTTTTATACAATCGACTTCGGGCTTTCTATTTTTGATATATAACTAACTATGGGATTAAGAGAGTCTGTGTTCTTTCTTAAAACAGAGCAGTTTTGCAAATCTAAAAGAAACACACAGGGCTTTGGGGGTCAACTTCCTCCAGATCAAGAAAGTAACTGGAAGAAAGAAGTAGACCGTGATGCTATCAGAAAAGCCTTGCTCAGTTCTGCTCTGGCTTAGGGAGATCTGTTTGTGCAGATCTGCCTGTGAGTAAACACAGCCACATGGGTAGAGAATAGGGTTACTGTCATTTATTATTTTTAAACTTTTCACCCCTTTGGCCATTTCGACAGACCACCCTTGTGCACACAGCAACACCAGACATGAGATGAGCAGAGTTACATCTGCTTCCACAGGTGCTTCTGGTACCACACTCAGATAAGGTGTTAGGGATCATGAATTCTTATATTGACATTACTTTCACCTGTTACTCTACTATCCTTAAAAACACTCAGCTCTTTCAGAAGTATCATGCCATACGTCACAAAAGGTAGTCTGAATCTTCCAACACTGGACTGCTGTATAAGTAATTTTCATATCCAGCACAGTGTACATCTGTTTTTTCAAAATATTCATTTATCTCTTCCAATCCCTAAAGCCTATAAGTGACGGTTAATAGCTGATTACAGATTTTCATAATTTAATGCATTTTTCTAATGATTGGTCGTTTGGGGAGAGGGAAAAATTACAACATTCAGAACCAGATTATTTCAATTTCAATATATATTGAAGATGTGCACATATTACATCACTATACTTGGAATTTAAATCATCAATATTTTTTATTATCTAAAAATGATAGCAACTGTTTTTGCAGTTCTGTTACAATGCCAACTTTATGTTAGGCTGGCAAAAACATAAGAACATGAAAGGGAAAAAGACTGAACTTTATGTAACAGTCATTTAAGAGACTTTTTAGTCCTTCTGGTTGTACAGACAGACCTTTCTATGTACAGTGAATCAATATACTTCTGTCTACTTGTTGACTCTGGTGGACTTGAAGCAGCGTCATTAGTTCACCCTGTAACATGCCAAGATGCAATTATTTACATAAAAATGCTATTAAAAAGCAGTCCAACACAAACATGTGCTTTTGCCATGGAAACTTAAAAATGCAATCCTGATACCAATCTCTTAAAGAATCCAGATTTTTAAAGATTCAAACCATATATGAAGAATCCCACATGAAATTGAAGCAAATCCTACCACTAAAAATTGTTTAAATGAAAGTAGCTGTTTAAATTACCAGGATTTAGGAAAAAGTATTGCCATAAACCTGCTTCAAGGCTTTTTGTATATACATACATCTAACAGTGAAACTTAGAATTTACTGTGAAAACCTCCTAAAATTCAAGAAAATCAGCGTTAAAAGGAATGTGCAGGTTAAAAGGAATGGTATTTACAAGCAAGAAAAAATGACTGCACAGGGTATGTAATCATCAGTAAAATCCACTGCTGCTGGAGTTCACACAGATTAATTGCGTGGCTGGATAATAAAACTGGAAATGTTTATGACCAAGTGTTATTTGTACTTCCTCTGTATAAGATAAGGATAATCACATTTCTTGTTCCGAATCATAAACTGATCAACCCAGTTTTCCACCCACTCAGATTTCTCCCTCTGCAGGGCAGTCTCAACAGATTTAGGGCCAGACTGTGAAGTTAATTGGACATATGGTCTCCAGAATGCAACCCCAAGAACGAACCACCTACACCTCATCACTTAGGCACAAGTCTGAATCCCATTCCCTTCCAAAATGCACCCAAGTCAGGACGTGTAGGCATGTGCCTCCAGAGCCTGGAGCACTTCCCTGAAGATAAATGGATGGCACACAGGTTCACTTTTAAAATAGGTCTAGAGGAGGAATAAGAGGTATCCATCTTCTTATCTGATAACCGATGGGGTAAAGCACTCAAGGGAGGTCAGGCTCAGTGCCTTCCTTTGCCTAATGGCAATGCAATCCCACATCTTCCACTCCTTAAGAGTGCATCCAGCTGCAAGGCGTGCAGGGATGAGGAGAGAGCACACGAAAGAATACAAACTGTTGCTTCTTCCTCCTTTGTCACAGTTTGGGCAAACTAGGATGTCCTTGAGCAGCCATGATTTAGAAGCTAAGCATCTATTACTACAATTTAGAAGTGTCCCAAACCTATTTATATACGAGGTGCGCTAGAAGCACGGATGTACTGTGTTTAGAGGAACTGCTCCCCACCTAGAGCTCGGATTGGGGTGGGGATGGCAGGCATCTCAGGCTGGGGTGTTTCTTGTCATCATAAAAGCATAAAAAGCATAAAAGCATAAAAGCAAAAACGAGAGACATAACACAACTAAAAACAAAGGAATACAGTGTTAACGCCCTAGCTTGTTCAGCCTCCGGAGCAGCTGCATACACATGCATGAAACCTTCTTAAAATGTAATCTTTAAAACAGTTGAGCATAAACACTCAGAAACACTGCATGGGATAAAACAGGCTTAATCATCACAGCGACAGGACACCCCATGCTAAGCCACACAAGGAGAAATAACAAAAATGCTGGATGATGACAATTCCTTCATCTGGAGAAGATATTTACACTAAGAAGCATGAGAAAATGCATTGTAAGTGGTCTGATGAACACGTACCTTTCTAGACCTGCACCTACCCAAAACTTTTACATCAGACAAACATTCTATTACTTTTAAGTAGTTGTGCGTCATTGAGTCAGATGATGAGTTGAGTCAAAAAGATGATACACATTAAGTGCTTTTGATATTTTGAATGGGCAACCTAGTAGGTTCCTTTAAAAAAAAAAAAAAAAAAAAAAAGAAGGTGCAACTTCATAATTTTGAAGCCTCAAATACCTGTAACCAGAATCAGAGACTCATCTAGGTTGCAAGGGACTTTTAAAATCAGCGAGCCCAACCATCAACCTAACACTGACAAAACCAACACTAAACCATGTCCCTCAGCACCACGTCTCCCCAGCTCTTAAATACCTCCAGGAATGGTGGTTCCACCACTTCCCTGGGCAGCCTGTTCCAAGGCTTGAGAACTCTTTCAGTGAAGAAATTTTTCCTAATATCCAGTCTAAACATCCCCTGGCACAACTTGAGGCCATTTCGTCTTGTTCTGTCACTTGTCACTTGGGAGAAGAGACCGACCCCCACCTCACTACAACCTCCTTTCAGGCAGTTGTAGAGAGCGGTAAGGTCTCCCCTCAGCCTCCTTTTCTCCAGGCTGAACAACCCCAGTTCCCTCAGCCGCTCTCTGTAAGTCCTCAGTCTCCTCATGGAGACTTGTTCTCCAGACCCCTCACCAGCTTCGTTGCCTTTCTCTGGACACGCTCCAGAATCTCAGTAAAGGCAAATCGCACCCTTTCGCAAACTGGCTTTAAGAAATAACGCCGTAAGTCTGGCTGGATCCGACTCCGGGCTTGTGAAGGAGGAGCGCTGCACCCCGCTGCCGATGCTCACAGCGCTCCGGGGGAAGCCGGGAGCCACCGGCCGGGCACGGCCCGGCTCCTCGGGGGAAAGACTGCCCTGACCGACCGACCGACCGCCGCCTCCCCCCGAGCGCGGTGAAGCGCGGCCAGCCCGGCCCCCGGTACCCCGGGGACNCGCTGGGGCGGGCAGGAGGGAGGCGGCCGGGGCGGCGCGCACAGGCCCGCCCGCACCTGCTCCCTCCTCCGCCGCCGCCACCGTCTCCTCCTCCTCCTCCTCGCCCACCTGGCCGCTGCTCGGCCGTCCCCGTCGCGCTCGGCAGCAGCAGCCGCCGCCGCCACAGCAACATGTTGCCCAGGGGAGCCTCGTCTATGCCGCCGCCTCCCAACCCCGCCGCCTACTTCCCGCCGCCGCGGGTCACTTTGCCCTCCGGCCTGGAGATCCTGCGCACCTACTCGGGAGCCGTCATCTTCCTGGAGATCGTGAGTGCGGGGGGGGGAGGGCGGGCGGTCACCGGCCTCCCCGCCCTTTTCCCTCCCCTCAGCGCCCCGACGCGGCTCCGCGCCCCGCTGCCCGGCGCCCGTCTCCTTCCCGCAGCGCCCAGGGCGGGGGACGCACGACGACGTGCCTCTGCCCGGGGCCGGCCGGGCAGCAGCCCCGCGTCGCCCGCGCTCCTCACCTGCCATTTTGTGAGCGGGAAAGGTGCGGGCGGCCGAGGCGGCGGCAGAGGGGAGACCCCGGGCCGCCCCCCTACGGCCCCGGCGCCCGTGTCTGGGACGCGGGGCTGTGCCGGGAAGGGCAGAGGGGACCCATCTCCGCTCCCTCCGGCCTGTTTGCTCCCCTCGGCCCGGGCGGCGGCGGCCCTGGAGGGGCGGCAGCAGGGAGGCTCGTAGAGATGGGTTTCACCGGGGTTGTTTCACCTGTCGAGGGTTCTGAGACGCACAGAGCCCCAGACCTATGGAGAGTTAACACTGGTTTTTGCCTGTGTTATGGGTCTGATTTTATTGGTTGGTTTGGGGGTCGAAGCTGACTGCTGCTGGGGTCCCAGTCTGTGAGATGGATCCCACCCTGCCAGCTGGAAAGCTGCACCGGAGCAAAGAGCTCAGAGCACAAGTCGGGGCAGTAAATCAGGCCCTGAGTCAGGAGGAACAAAAGGTTGGCCAACTTGTTATACATCTGACAGCCGAGCTGAAGTGGACAGGTGTAGTGTGAGGGAAATGGCACGACAGTGGGTGCTGAGATTAGCAGTCTCTACGCTGGATTTCTAAATCTATTTTTAAGAAAGGTTGCACATTCAAAATACTGAAAACATTTCACGCGTCTTTGCTTTTTGTTTAACAGACAGTTTCTGCTATCCCTTCAGCTTCCTCACTGCCCATCACTATCTGGTCTCCGAGTAACAGACTTGCACCTGCAGTCTTGTGAAACGAGAGAAAGTTTGGTTCTTCACAGCAGCTAAAAATGGAACTCTAGAGAACAACTTGAAGGCTAATACATAGACCCTTGGGAGCTTTGAACTGAGACTAGCAATGCATCTTTACATACATGCTACTGCAATGTAACATGAGAGAGGAACCAACTAGTTTTACAGCAGGCATCTTTTGAAAGGTATCTTTCATCCAACCTTGAGTCAAAAGAAAGTTCTCTGAAGCTGAAAATGTAACCTCTGGCTTTGTAGTTGTAAATCTGTAGGATTTAAACAGGAAAGTAGTAAGTTGCTTGGAAATTGATCGTGGCTGTCACTACACAGCAGGTTGGATTATGAAGTTAAACCTTTTTGTTATAAATGAACATACTTCAGAGGCAATTCTGATTTTCTCCAGTTATCCTTTTTTATAAAGAGGCAGGATTTGCAGGGAGAAATGGTACCAACTATTAGGCCAAGAGTTGATTAAACCAGGCAAGCCTTAGAGTATGTAAATTCTCCATCAGCCCGTCATAGCACAGCATCCCCACCACTCATGTACTGCAATCAGTATGCTGAAAAGAAAATTGGCAGTGCTGAATTCTTCCTTGGGTTATGAAAATTCTGGAAAGCTGTATGTGTTTCTAGCCATTACAGCATAATTTACATCTCGCCTTATTCTGTATTCCAGTTTTCTCTTTCACTGTATTGCTTAACATGTTCTCTTTCAGCTTTTTATTACAAACGCATAGAAAAAGAAAATGCAGTTTCTTCTCTTCTCTGTATCTCATCTGATTAGGACTACAAAACTAAACAGTATAAGATTGAATCCAAATCTGGTATACGTCCTTGTCATGCTAACTTTAGCATATATAAAGAGATTACATATGTAAATGTGTGTGTGTGTGTGCACCGTGTTTTCATATTTCTTATATTTCCCTCAAAATGAGAGCAAGGGTAAAATTTTCAGGATCAGCACCCAAGTCACCTGGGTTTGTTAATCCCATTTTCAAGACTATTTTAAGAGCCTTTAAGATTTCAGAGTGGGTTCTCTTACCGCCACTTAGTGACTATTGTTTCTGAGAACTGCACTTGGGCTCTCTGGGTACTTTTGAAGTGCTTCCTCTTGGTTCCTAAAAGTAATCTGAGGACATGTTGATGTGTGATATTAATTCTTAGGCAGAAAGGACTGAATAAAAGTTATCTTTCGGTTGATCGTCTGTATTCCTTTCTTTGCAGCTGTTTGGAACGATAGTCTGGATTTTGGTAGCTTCTACCCATGTTCCACTGCCGCTGCTGCAGGGATGGGTAATGTTTGTAGCAGTGACTGCGTGGTTCCTGTCCATTGTGTTCCTCTGTGTGTTCCTCTTTGGTTATGCAAATAGAATTGCTGTCAACTGGAACCAGACGGTAAGATTTTTTTCTTTATTTAAGGATTCCCTTTGTTTTATAAACTGAAAATCATTTCATGAGATCCTAAGTCTTAATGACCAGACTTCTGCTTTAGCAAAAAGTTTTTCAAAACAGAGAAATTCAAAACTGGAAAAAGACTGAGTTGGGCTACAGGGATGATGGATGAACTACAGGACCTGTTTGATGATGGAGGCTGGAAGAGCCCAGCTTTTGAAACTTTTGATTGAAGGCGTATACTTGTCCTCTGTGAGCACATAAAATGCATGAGCAGCAGGAAGAGGGGGGTAGAAAGATACATCTAATGTTGTAAAGGAAGTGATACATTTGTGAACACATTGTGTGATGGTGGTTGTCTGAGATTGCACAGACTGGACTAAAGCACCCAGGAAGTCTCCTCCAGTTCCTAAGAAAGTCTTCTGCTGACTTTTGAGTCAGTTCTTTAAAGCTAGGGCAGCGTTGGTCAGTGGCTGTTAGACCTTAGGCGGTCAAAGACAACATAACCTGCAGTATGATACAGCTTAACATCTTTTTAGGACACTTAACATTAATCTTAGAGGAAGCCTAGTGAGACTACAGATCTCATTATACTCTGCTCAGCTTTTCTTCATTGTGAAGGCAAAACTTGATTTTTGCTGTAATGTATTGTTAGGGCTTGTGCCAGTAGCTCTCACAGACTGTACCTTCTTATTAAAAAAGGGAAACTGTTGGCTCCAGTTTTTACCAGCCACATGGATACCTCAGGTTATTGACTGCTAATATGTGTACTCCTCTGTTGTCATTAACTGTTTTTTACTTTGAGTTTTTAGCACTTAAGTAGTTGAGTATGAGATGGTATCACTCTCTATTATATTACTGGAAGTGAATAATAAGAGGTGGCAAAACTGTGATCAGAATGGGAATGTCCAAAAAATCTTCCAAAAGGACAAGAACGTCTAAAATATTAGAGTATGACTGTTTGTAACTGCTGATCACCTTCACCTTCCTCATATGTGGCTTAGTTTTCGGGTTTCCTATTGATCATAGCTGGAATTGCATGCTTCAGTATCAACATCTGTGGTTATTTATATGTTCAAGTTATTCACGGACAGTCCCTTAAAACAAAAGGTCTTCAAAGCAAATCAAAGAGCTTCGTGGGTTTGGGGCTCTAACTGATAACTTCAAAATCCATCAGTGGTAACAGACTGGATTCTATTGAAACAAACTTTGCACTTTGATAGTGAATACGCATACATACAGTGTCAGCTTTCCAGCACAATACAGGCAGTAATTAGGCTAATAATGAGTTACAATTACAGAGACCTTTACAGGGATTTATGCTGCAACATCCTCGCAAGTTGTGATGCAACAAAGCCCTTGAGCATGTGCATAACTTAAGTAAATTAATAGTGTCCTGGGTTTCATTGAAACTGTTTGCCAATTTACAATCATGCATCTATTTAAGAGTTGCTGGGTGAGGGCAGAGCCTTTTAGAGGTTGAAAATGCTATACAAATGTTCGTCTTATAACAGTTGTTGTAAGCATGTCTTACACATTGGCTACTTGATGCTGGCAGTGACTTGTTGTACTGTTAATTTTGTCCCCTTGTATATGATAAATTATTGAAAAAAATTCCTGTGTCAGGAAATTGCTACATGACTTGTATAAAAGCTGCATCTGTGGGACTCTATAACTTAATCTAAAAAGCTGTCATAACTAAGTCAACATCTTAAATAAATGCAGAGTGAATTATTTTATCTCCAACATGGTAGCTGAAATCCAGTCCCTTCCAGCTGTCAACAAAAATGACACTAGGTGGATCATTTGACCGCTATTTTCAGGTACCCAAATGTTCTGTAACTTGCTGGCAGTAAACTCTTTAGCAGTACTTCACAAGGATTTTTTTTACGTTCTGTTGCAAATAAATAATTACTAGAGACGCTAAAACTATTTTTATTACTAAAAATAAAAAGGTGTACCTGTAAGGTTTAGGTTGGCATGTACTTAGATGAATACGTGGGTTTTGCTGCTTTATAAATTAAGTTTACAATAGAACTCAGAAGCTACAGGTCATTAGGTTAGGTCAAAAATGGGAAGAGTGATGGCTTAGTTATATTGGAGCATTATAGCTTCATTTAGAGATTCATGAACAAATGTGGTTTAAGACTCCAAGAGTTTAAATGTAAATTTGAAAAATAGCATGGGATTCTGACAGCTCTGCATGTAGTAATACCTAATGTCATAAGTAGCTCCATTGATTGTAATACAGGTACTTAAAAAATAAGATGGTACGGAGTGAAAAGATGGGGGGAAATATGGACCTTATGGAGATACATCACTCTGTACATCACTGTATTAAGCCAGATGGTATGACAAATACTGTCCTTTACAGCCTGACTCACAACACGCTCATTTACAAAATTAGATGTGAACTAACCTATCATGCAGATCTGGTAGTGTTTTACATACACTTTGTATGAGGTTTCAATGATTATACAAGTGTGGAGGCAAGGAGGAGTCAGGCACCATGCTAACAATTACTGAAAAACAAAAAAACCTCCCTTGTAAGATCTTGGGGTCTTTTGGTCACAGAAGCCATCACCACATGAACATGAAACCTTACTGATACTACATAGCTTCACTGTAATTGCTGCCAGGAGAGGGAAATTAGAGGGTTTGACATGAGAATGAAGGAAATGAAAGAGTTTGTCTTCTGAAAATACGTCTTCTGTATGCAATCAGCACTGTCTTCCTCATGGAGCTATTTGTGAGCAGTGGTGGCAAAAGTGCACAGCCGGTGACACTGACATAGTTGCACGCTAAGTGTTTAGCAGCCCAAGAATAATGGATGTCCTTGATTACCCATGGGTTTACACAGACCTTTCAAGTTGCTGGAATCCTGTGCTATGAAATGTGTATGTCAGGCCGTGACAGGAGGTCCAGTGTTTGTCACACGGTGAACACGCACCTGCACACAGTCTGACACGGTGCACGTAGGCGGTGTGGCATGAAGGATGTGTATGTCTGCCAGCTCAAGTGAGTTGGGGAAAGCCATAACAGTAAGCGTCTGGTGGGGAGAAGTGCCTCCCCCAGCTGCAGCAGAGCTGTGCAACTTCTCCAGTGCTTCAGCACTCTCCTGCTGTTTTTTTTCTATGAGATACAGGCAGACAGCAGAGCTGGAGCCTGAGGGAACGTGTCTTATGCCCAAAGCTTGAGATCTGGCAAGCCTAACACATGAAGGCTCTCTAGCTAGGTCAGGAAGCCACCCTCTGCCCCTTCTCGGTTCTGTTGATGTCAGTGGGGCCTCCTGGTGATACTCCAAGAGGAAGTAGTTGTTTTTAAAAAATGGAAGATAAACCCAAACAACCCAGCCAGGATGGAAAACCAGAAATTTGAAATTACTGCAGCTGTTTTGCCAAAGCTTGGATTCGCAGTAATGAGCAGTTAAGAAGAGCAGTACACACTATGACCTAACCTCAAATGATCAAATGATTCTTAATTAAAAGAAAATTATTTTCTGATCTAAGTGGAATGGGAAACAGTAGTAGCAGCTTATATTGTAACTTATCAAAACTGACTAGGTGTGATTTAAGTAGCTTTAGCTGCTATCAAACATGGAACAACTGATGAGTTTGAAAAGAAAATTCTTTCAATAAAAAGAAAAATCTCACATCTATGAAGAAACAATTCTCCAAAGGAAATGCAGCACGTTCTTACTTTGATATCAGACAGTCAGTAGGTAAGGATGTTGCACAGTAATTTCTAGTGCGTATGAATGCTGTCTGCTGTTGTGATGGACTCTCACATGGTGTACCTTGGGTTCTCACTCTTGGCATACTGGTAGTCCATTGCACTCAAGTGAATTAAAAGTGCACAAAGAATTAATTACTGTTGGAGATAGACTGTATAATGTGGATATCATCAAAACCCGTATATATACTTATGTATAATTTTAAAAATTGTGTCTATGGCTTTTGCAGATCTGCGTAGGTATAGTTACACAACCCAGTATATGTTGTATGGACTCAGGAACTAAGTGCAGTGCAAGTGTCAGCTTTGCAGACTCAACAACAGAAGAAGATATTGGAAGAATATCTTAGACATTTTAAAACTGTACTGGAACATATCCTGGATCTTACTGTGTGGAACACTGGACTTTGAAATACAACCCGCAAAGAGATTTAGGCACCAGAGCTGCTTTTTCACGTGTTCCAGGAATAGAATCCAGAAATGAGAGTTAGATGTCTAAACCTTGTGTTCAGCTAGGATTCACCACAGAGGAGGGAGTCGCCTAGAGAAGGCCAAGAGAGAAGCATACTTAAAGTAAATCCTAACTGTTGTCATCTCAAGTCTCAGGCATTTTATTCCACAGTATCATAAAGTACTTCCAAACTACTGTATTTTGGGTAGAGCCAAGTCAGAGAGAGTTGAGGAAATGCCTCAATTCTTGGATTCTGATTGTATCAGGAAGTAAACTTCAGCTGTGTCAAGGCTGAGGTATTTCTGGGTATTTACAGAAGCAAAATTTAATTGTGGAGGGGGCACTTCTGGAGCTTAGGTTATAGCTGAGAAGGGATTTGGGGGACTCCAAGCTTGTATTGTATTGCTTAAATTATGATAAAGTTGGCCTGTATGTCCCTTATTTTTTATCTAAGCCATAAGAAGGGAGAGTTCTGTAAGCTCTCACAGCTTTGAAGAGATCTAAAAGGTCAGCATATATACATATAGATGAGCATGTGCCTCTTAATTTGAAAGAATATAGGGTTTGGGGAGAGGGAGAGTTGCCCTTTGTCACTAATTATATTAGTGAGTTGCTTATAATGGCAAGCAGCTGTGAAAACATGTCCAGGTTAAGCTTTCAGATGGATTTAACCCTGCTTATCTAAAGTTATTGTTATCAGTGCTCATTTCATGTTTCAGTGTTGGGTTTCATTTGTACTGAGACCAGAAGAATTAAATATGTATTGCAGCCGAGACTGATTCTATTTATTTGCTTTTCAGGATTTTCTTTTCCATGGGGCTACTTTTGTCTTTTATTTTGGAGCTTTTGTACTGCAGGCAGCAACTACATCTCTGCATCACTTTCCCCGCAAATTCAATTCCACCACACAAGAGAAGATTCTAGCTGATCATGAATATAACATAAGCATAGCAGCCTCGGTATGTATTTCAAATATTTGTATCTGGGGAACAGAAGTCTGTTGTAAGCCCTTGTAGCCAGCCATTCAACTTGGGAACTGAACAGCAAGCTGGAATAGAAAGAGGAGCTGTGAGAGAAAGGATTGTCTTTGAGAGCATCAGATGGTGTCAAGCAGTGACATGCAAAAAATTTTGAAATAAGCTAATGCTAACGTCATAGGTGCTCAGTTGCAACTCTTCACTATAGTGTTTTAAATATATGATCACTGCAGATTATAATTTTCAGATGAGATATTTTGTAAAAGCAATGTTAGTTAATAGAATAGAAGAAAAAGATAACAGCTGAGCCTTCATGAAAGCATCAGGTGTGAATTTCATGCTTCTGTGCTCAAACTTTCAGTTGCTTTTTTTTTTTATACCATTTAGATAGTCCTGAACATGCCGTGGGGAAAAAACCTTGGACTAGCTCCTTGTGAAGCTCCAGATAAATACTTAACTACATCAGGCATAAAAGTTATCTATAAGGGCCCTGTTGCCTTTTGTGGCAAGGATTAGAGCGCTTTTATTGATAGCCTAAGCTCAGACTGCATTTTTCTCACTGTAGTTGCGTCATCACTGAACCACTGTACCTGGTGCTGTGGGTGGGTGTGCATGGCTGAGTCAGGCAGTAGACCAGGCTCTATCTTTCTCCCTGATGGACTCCTGAAGGCCAAGTGGAGGTGTGCCAGGAGGCTTAGAATCATAGAATGTTTTGGGTTGGAAGGAACATTTAAAGGTCATCTAGTCCAAACCCCCTGCAGTCCCCCCCCCCATCTTCAACTAGATCAGGTTGCTCAGAGCCTCATCAAGCCTGGCCTTGAATGTCTCCAGGGATGGGGCCTCCACCACCTCTCTGGGCAACCTGTTCCAGTGTCTCACCACCCTCCTTGTAAAGAACTTCTTCCTAATGTCTAATCTAAACCTACCGTGCTCTAGTTTAAAACCATTGTCCCTCGTCCTATCGCTACATGCCCTTGCCCTTAAAGAACTGAAACTACTGCTCTTATTTTTTTGTACCATCCAGAGGGTCTTGCATACCTCAGGGATCTGTATGTATTAAGAAACTTAATCCCTGTATGTATGTATTTGGAAGCTTAATAGCTTCTAAAACCCTCTGTGGGTATCTGTTGTCCTTAAAACGAAATACACTATAAATTTTGCACAGTAAACACCTTCAGTTCATCTTAAGATAAAAACAGATGAACGTAAGGTGTAAGGTTCACTTTCCCTCCGCAAGAGGAGAATAAAAAGGAAAGGCCTTTTGCTTTGGCAAACAAGTCTCTGAAGGGGCGAGGTGAGCTTGTCGGTCTCCAAGTCCAGAGTGCATCGCCATTATCCAGTTGCCAGTAACACACTCGAGCACATCTGATCCCTGTATGGCCGTATGGCACAAGGACAGACATGGTGTCTTGTTAGCTGTGCTGGAACTGAGGGAGAGCTTTATACTAAGCAAGTCTCTGAAATTCTACCCTTAAGTGTAGCTCTTCAGTCCTTGTTCAGTGTGTTCAGATCCCACTGAATATATGTTCACTTCAGTCGTTTTGTCTGATAACAGGGTACTGGGGACTCCAAGAGACCCTTTCCCCCTTCCATACTATTTTTCTAAGAGAGAATTCAGTTCTTCAAGCCCCTCAAATACCTGTCAAGATAGGGGAGGAAGAGACTCTTTTGTAACTTGCCTCAATATTTTTAATTGAGAGGTGCTGGGAAATGGTGAATCAGGTAACTGTAGTCTTTAGTGTCTTTGCATTTTTTCCAAAAGTATGTAATTAGAAAGTCAGTACATACACAAAAAAAATATAATCCTTTGAAATACTTCATTAAAACGGTCCTGTGATCTACATGGAAAAAAACAAAATGTTGCTACCATTTTGTCTTTGAAAATTACTGTTGTATACTGTGATTAAAGATATGTATGTTCATTTTAGATGATTGATAGTTCTAAGGCGTAGCATCTATTCAAAACTTTAATTGTCAAATTAACTCTTATATGGAAAGCAAGGGATAGGTTGTTATGTGTGAATCTGTATGTTGTAAGAGACAGAATCCATCATTAGCGATGGACAATATGAGAAACTATTTTTTTCAGCAATTCAGTTTCTCATTTCTTCCTTCTGTTTTACGTTATATATTCAAGATTGCTGTGGCATGACCTCCAGTTCAAATCTATTCAGTTCAGCCCTTAAGCAATAGCAACTTCCTGGCATTTTTCATTTCTCAGGAAGTTGTTCTAATGGCTGGTTATATGGTCAAGGAGGCCAGGTTTGAAGCTGTTTCTGTATTTCTGTGAGTAAGAGTTCTGCTGTTCAGAGGGATGTCGTCTTAGTTGTTTGCTGATAAAGGCATTCACTTGGAAGCAAATCTGAGATTAATGTTTGATCAGTCTAGATAAGAGAAAAGTGAATGTGTACATACACACAATTACTTTGTACCGTAGCTTATGCAGACATTCTGTTTCATATTGTATTTCAAAATGTCTTCTGAAGCAAGGTAAAAGCAATAACATGGGGTCATAACAGAGAGATTCACGAGAAAACTTTACCTTAATCTTTACCTAAGCATTTTGGTTGGGGGAGGTAACTTTTGAATCATTTGTGTTCCTGTATCCATTTATAATAGAAAAAAAATGTCGAATAATATAATGTGTGATTCACTTTTTTCTTTTTTTCTTCTTTTTTCCTTGCCGCTCCTCTAGATTTTTGCCTTTGCAACAGCTGTTTGTTATGGTTGCAGCACAGCCCTGGCATTAAGGAGATGGAGGCTATAGCAGTTGAAGAGACGTTAATGCCTGAGTGTTCCACTTCAGATCAAATTAAGTGCTACTTGTCTGTTTTACTGTAATCTAATTCCAAAAAGACTATTTTTGCTTAAAATCTGTTTTAAAGTGCTGAAATGCAAATAACCCATAATCAGGATTTCCTTAACAGAAAACAAGTTTCCATTTGTTCCCTTCCTAATTTTTACTTTTATTGTGTACTCATTAGAAGCATACTAATTATACGGTATTATAGAGTTCAGGGATAGACAGATGTGTCATTAGCAGATAACAGAATTCTAGTGCTAAATCAGAAGAGGAAGAAAATGGAAACTAAACAAACATGTTAACTGCATAGGCAGCTAAAAAGCTCCCCCCTTGTTAAGTCCTGGCATTGGGCCTTCTGTGTTTTGCAGCGTTATGGTGCATTCCTCACAGGTAGAGCCTTGAGGCTCCTTGTGGACTCCTGGGTTTTCTGTGTGCTGCTCCTTGCGTGACCAGAGCCCAAGCTGACTTTGTAATACCACCTTAGTATATATGTTATTAACTTTGATGTACAGAGAAAATATTTTAAATATCCACCCAGTGAAATCTTCTGATAATCTTTTATAGCCGTATCCAGCTAGCGTCATTTGGTCCTTAGGGCTTCCTGTGTTCCTTAGTAGATGGAAACTCTTTGGGACTGTCAGTCAGTAGTTCTTTAGTTTTAGGAATTTAGCTCGATCAGATCTATTTATACTGCAAAACAAAACAGTGCATTTGTGTTGTGTGTGTATATACATGGTATATTTTTGTTTAACAGGAATATTTGCACTGTTTTACTTTGTTGGAGTACAGCTTTGTTTTTGTTACTTCAAGTGCTGCATTTGTTACTTATTATGTGAGTCATTATCATTTGAATGGAATGTTACCAAATGGTGAATAATGTCTGACCTCGATTCTTGCAGTGTGTTATTTGTTGCATTCTAAACCTGCAGTGTTGTAAAGGTGTTTTTATTTGGGCAGATGCCTATGCAACATCTTACTGAAAGCAGAGGAATGTAAAGTGATCCGCCCACTATGGAGTTTGCTTTTGGCACAAATTAAGTTTAATTGAGCCTCTCTTGAATGTCCCTGTTGTATAATGACATGCGATATTATATATAGAAAATTAATTTAACAAAACTAAACAATAGCATTGCAGTCTGCTCCCTAACACTCATGCCATTTTGCAGATGGTGAAACTTTTTTTTTATAATGCTAGTAAATAATTTTTGCTCTTGTGAAATAGTGCCAAATTGATAACCTGGCGGAATGAAGGCTCCCTGTCATTCATAGAACAACTTGCTCACCACATCTTGCCAGTGCACCTGAATATTTTGCAGAGACCATCAGTGGTTGGGTGAGGGAAGACAGGACTTTCTTCATTCCCAGGCCTACTCATTCTCCTTGAGACAACAAGGGTGTCTGCTATGAAGGTTACTTTGTCAAACTTGTCAGGTACAAGGATCTCTGAGAGCCAGCCACCCCTAGTAGCACCCTGCAGTCCCTGCTGACCCAGGACAGGTTCTTATGGATGACATAGCAGTGAGTGGCAGCCCTTCCGACTACTGGAACCACTCGGTCATCCTGAATTACTGCAATAGGATCTTTTTGTATATCTTGTTTTCTGAAATTTTTATCTTCCAAAGATTTTGTACGCTGGCTGATTTTTTTTTTTTTTTTTTCTGATTCTCTACTTGCATTAAAACTTGTTTTGTGGACATTTTATCTAGAGCCATAGACTTTTAAAAATACTTCATATTGTATAAAATGCATTTATATATATACTGGAGTATATGGATGAAAGTATATAACAAAGAGTTATGCTAAGCAGCATTAAAGTTACTTAATATATTTATGGCAGTAGTCTGGCTATTAATTCTGTCTTTGGAAAGTATCAAAAAACTACCTTGCAACTTTGACTGACCTGATGCTAGACATATAAAATTAAGGCTAAGATTTCTTGAGAAGGCACAATTACATTGGTGCTAGTTTTGTTTAGCAGTTTGCCATGCGACACAGCATGAATATTAGTGAGTAGAAGAGTAAGGTCGGCTACGACGACATTGCAAGTGGGCGCTGATCTTTGGTGTGGTTTTGCCTTCATCCTGCAACCTGGATGTGCACTGCACACCACAGACTATGCATGCCACAGCTACAGGCTGCAGCCAGCTGGGATAACGGGGGAAAGATCTCAATTTTTTGCCTATTTAAGCCTACTGAGTATGAATCCCACACATGGTGTCAATTAAAAAGCGGTCCATGTTTAGTTGGTATTTGTATCTAACCTCCAAGTTCAAACCCAAGGTGTAAAGATAATGATCGATGGGTGCTCTTCAAGTCTCTTAAGCTACTTGTCGAAGTCCAGATAGCAGAGTGTGGTTAGCGTAACATGGAAACTGTTTGTATAGTGAGGAAAGGCTGAACTTCCCTCTTAAGTATCAAAGACAAACAAAGGGCAGAGAAAAGATAAAGGTGAAAGCTACAGTAGAACGGCTTTCATAGCTAAAAAGGAGTGAAAGAATGGAAATTTTCTGCTAGTGTGCAAGAAGTTTTGCTCTACTTTGAGAAGGATCTAAGGAAGGACACACCAGAACAAGCAGCTGCATTCTTTGAAGA
>VYZM01018153.1:28054-76052 GCA_013398915.1 Dromas ardeola
GCGGGAAGGCCAGCAGTTAATTTTGTATTACTTCATACAGGGAGCTAAAAAGATAGGTGTGACTCAGAAATGGTATGTGCATGCTGGGATGCAAATACTGCTACGGGAATAACACATAATCCTTGTGATAGGTATTATAGGCAATATATGCAAGCAGGTTCTAATAAATCTCACTCTTTCCTGTACAAAAGTACCCTCAAGCCTATGACCTTGAAGAACACAAGCTTAGACCTCTCCAAAGAATGGAAGGAGCTGGGGAGGGCATAGGGAGATAATTTATCTCAATGAATTTAAGGTGAAAGGAATGAGACCGCAGATGCCAAATAGTGTTTTCATCAAACTTCTCTGTTTGATGTGAAGCTACAGTGCAGGAATATCTAAGATATCATGCAGGTCCCTAGTCTTAGAATCAGAAGATATTTCGTAGTATTTTGGATACCACTGTGTAGTAGCTACTGGTAAATCAGTTCTCTCTAAGAAGACTTACCTTCAAAGGGTGCAGGGAGAAGCAACATTTTGTTACTTATTGCTAAAGAGGAAGTGCACATTTTAGAAAGATAAATCTTCGTTAGAACTTGCTCGGAAAATACGCACAGCAAGTGCTTCACAGAAGTCCTGGCTCTTCTTCTGTCTCGCTGAATCCCTGGAAATAACCCTGGAAATAAAGTGACACAGGCCCTGCAGTGATTATTGATACGTACCAGATCAGCCTCTTCACCTTCTCATGATTTCTCTGTCTGCGTACGTTGGTCATAACTGCTAAAGTGAGTAAAGTTAGGCTGCTGTAAAATGCTGCTTTAAGATGCAGCTGTAAAACACATCTGTAAAAGGTGAGAGGCAGAACCAGTGATGACACAAATCTGTGCTCTGCACAGAAAGTTAAAGAAAAAGCGCTGGAAAATTACTAGACCAGTGTCGTCTTTAGCTTCCAAAACCAGATGACAATGCTGACTCCCTTTGCACTTCCTTTAATCATTGTATTTTTGCATTTGCTTTATTATTTTAAAAAATGTTGACATTCATCATTTTCCCATCTGAATTTTAAAAAATAATGTTGAGAGAGCTTTAAACTCTTTCAGCTCATTTGTTCCATTTTCATTTATATACTGTGTAACTGGTCTCTGAACACTAATGTGCTGATGCATTTCACGCTCCATTGCCAAGCTGTCCAAGCTGTACCGAAAGGCTTCCTGGGCCTCGTCTGCGGGTAACGGTGAACCACGACTTCTCAAACTGAGGTGCAAGTAGGACATTGCTCTTTTCAATCTTACAAAAAGAAAAACTTGAGAGCACGTTGTATTTCTTTCTTAGCTGTATTTTGTACAGTTGATCAGGACACATTGGTAATTGTCGAGACACAAAGAAAACCATCAGAAGAAAAAGCAAATCTGATGTATTAAAATCAGTAAACAGTAATTGAAAGTATTTAAATTTTTTTTTTTTAGAAGTTGAGTTCCCCTTTCTCCCACTGGGTTAGGTTTCTTTTGGTGCATTATGGTGCTTATCTAAACCCGCTGCTAACCTGAACAGCTCAGAATTTACTGTATTTATCCTCAGGGTTCTCCTGGAAAGAGGAGAAGTGCTATGCTTATTTCGCAGGTGGGATGCTTGGACACAGAGACGCTAAGCAGCTCCTTTGCTGAAGGCCTTGCGTGGGAGAACTGTGGTGGAGCCGGAAAAGGAAACCTGGTTTCTACCTGGTTTCTCAAGTGAGAGGTCAGTGCCCTGCCCAGCTGTGGGCAGGAAGGGAGCGGTATAGCGTGGACTCTGTGTGACCTGTCCCACTTCTGTCTCTGGTGCGGTGGTACTGCTCTGCCAATTAGGTACATGGGGTTTAAAGGTAGAATGACTGTTTGTGAAGGATTATGAGTCAAAGAGAGGTTCAGCGTGCCAAATTGGCATTCCTACATCAAACATCGTAGTTTCTGGGTGTTCTGACCTTAAATTTTGCTTGTCCAATTGTAAATAGGCTACTTAGAGTTCCTGTTTGAGGTGTTGATCTACCTCCTGCATCTGAAGAAAGGAACCAGGTCCTCAGGAATCTGCAGGTTTCAGCTGCTTCCTCCTATACAACATGTTTAAGCGCTAAATTCTTGTTGTTAGCAAAATATTACCTGCCTTAAGCCTGCCAGGACACAGCACCTTTCAGTTCAGAAACCTGAGCTCAGTTTTGGCATCTAACTTGTCAAGCTACCTTTCAAGGGAACACAATGATCAAGTCAGATGATGTCTAGGTGTGGTTTTAATACCTTTCGTGCTGTGTGATTACTGCAAATATCTATGAGGATTCCGGAAATTATGGACAAAATATTCATACACTTACATCCAGCACATCCAATGTCAGACCTCTTGTGCCTGGCTCCAGGGAGGCCCCTGTGCAGGGACTGAGCCCTGTGGATCCATATGTGATTGCAGCGTTACTAGTAATCTTAAAAGAATTACTGGAGATTTTAATCTCATCCAAACATCTTTTCCCGGCCATCTCAGCAAAGCGTGGCCTGTGTCACTGGGCCAGTGGTGTGGCACAATAAAAAGCAGACCAGAAGAAGCCCAGAGGGGTTTCTTGGAGAGAAAAGGCTCCTTCTGCACTCCTCTTGCAGTGGAGCCAGGACCTCACACAAGCGCGTTGCCCTGTACAAAGGTGCTGGGGTTTCCTAGTGATCCGATTACATGCTTGGGCAGTTCCACTCACAGTGCCCACGAATGATTAGCTTTTAATATTACCTTGTTACATGTGTTGTTTTCGGTTCAATAGGCTTTACGAGACAAACCAACGAGGCAAAAAGTGTTTTGTTTCTATAAACACTGTGCTGCCTCTTTTTTTGTCCCACAGAAAGACCATAGCCATTTTTCCTTGTGATTTACTTTTCAAGTGGAAAACATAGTGTAGCATAAACAAATAATGTAATTAATGATATTATAGGTCTTACTATTCCCAAATTGCATAACCTGGAAATATTTCCAGGCTCCTGGGTCCAGGTGAACACTCCAGCTAGGTCACAGCTCTATGCTCTGTGCCCCTTCTCCCTGTCTCTTCCCTGGTTTTGGAAAGAAAGCAGGGAGCTGCAGCATGGTCTGGACAGGCTCGACAACCCAGAAAATGATGTGGTGTATTGGGATATGATTCACTGTTGAGTAGCACTAAAGCGCACAGATGGTCTTAAGGTGGTTCCACCAAGATAACATACAAAGTTATGGCAAAAGAGGAAATGGAGCGGGAGGCCAGCTGATTAGAAAAGGAGATTAAGACCTTCGTACTTGGCTGCAGTCGTCCCCGGCATTCAATCTGGCGTTGAATCCAGCACTTGACTCCTTAATATACCTGTTTTTCAAACTGTAAATACCTTGGCCTGGGATCTGAAGCCCTGGGGAACCTGTAGGGCCAGCTTAGAGCCTTGGGCTGTTTGAATAAGAGGCAAGGTGAATCATCACCAGATGCCTTAAGCCAAAATTCAGGAGCAGAGGGGAAGGGGAAATGTTCTCCATTTCCCA
Source organism: Dromas ardeola (assembly GCA_013398915.1). Lineage (NCBI taxonomy): Eukaryota > Metazoa > Chordata > Aves > Charadriiformes > Dromadidae > Dromas > Dromas ardeola. The sequence goes on from VYZM01018153.1 coordinate 31,547, forward strand.
GGTCCACTTGGTACCAGCTCTAAGAATTGGAAGAAGGGCAGGAGTACTTCTCCTCTTCCTTTCCGTTCCCTGTCTCCAATCAGGATGGGCCCTGGATGAGCTGGAGGACAGAAAGGAGGAGGACACCAAGAGGTGTCATCTGAGTGCTAAGACGTGCCTGAACTGGCCCACAGCTGTGACAGCTGTTCCGGGGCCAAAGCCCAAGGTTCAGTCCCTGACCTAGTGTAAAAAGTAAATATATCCAATAACAAAATTGTCAAACAACAAGCTCCAGTGTTAGCTGGAGCCAGTGTTCTTAGAAAAAGACAGAGCTACCTCAGAGAGAAATTTTATGATGAACAAGAGGCCAAATTTTGCTTTTAGTTATATAAATGCAACCTCTTGAGGTCCAGTCATTCATTTCACTAATGGAAGTAAGAACAGAATTTTCCCTCAGCACCAAATAGAGCTGACCTTTGAAACAAATGGTATTACAATTTCCTTGGCCTTGTGTCATTTGCGTTTTCTGTTAAGGATCCTGGTGCTGGGATAAGTTATTGCTGGAATAGCTTCTGCCATTAAGGGAAAAATAGCCTTTGTGGCCATGGCAGACTTAGGAAGTGTGAAGGCTCCAAGATAAAAATCCAGCATTTGTCAAGTCTCATTATTTTGGAGGACCTGACTCATGGTTGTGATTGGTTTAGGGTTGGCAATGTTGGTCAGGGTGTATGAATGAGGTGTAACGTCACGTAAAACACCTAAGGTGAAGAACTGCTACAATATCACCACTTACTTGGTACCACCAAGTTACAAGGGTCTCTCAGAGATCTGAGTGCCTCTTCTGCATAAAAAGATACCAGGAGAAGAGATTCATGGCGAATTTACCTCCTTCCTGAATACCGTATTTTTTTTCACTAGAGAAGACCTCCAAAGAGAACAGGTTCCTTGTAGCCTGTGACTAAAAGGTGACTTTCAGGCTAAGTAGTACCAGTAGATGGAGCTACAACCACAGAAAGCCCTTCACTGCCTGCACACTCCCGCCGTAGGGACATCCTTCCTTTCTGAGCAGACATAGCAACAACTTGGCGCCCTGCACTCCTTCACACCTCTGTCAGTATGGTTATATTGCAAATTTCAAATTTATCAAGAACAATCCCAGGACACTAATATAAAGCAAAGTCCCTTTTCTGAGGAGCTAAGAGTCAGCTGAAGACAATATCCTTCAGTCTTCTCCCTACAGGACACAGTTGGCTTTATTGACCTTTATAAATCATTTGTGATTGAAATCCATGGAGCTCCACTAAGTTAGAGAAGTGGAAACTAGCCTTCAAACCTTGAAGGGATTTTGCAGGGATTTCTGTTTGCTAGGGAGTTACGAAAGTTAACCAAGCCAACCCATTTAAAATAGCAGCTGAACCAGCTCACACCATGGAGTCAGTGCTGCTGCAGAGTTTGCAGATGATACCAAGTTCTTTCAGACAGTCAAGTTCTGTGCAGGCCGTGAGGACTTCACCAAACAGTTGGCTCAAAGGTGGCAGATGAACTTTAATATAGGTAAGTCCAGGGCAATGCATCTAGGAAGAAATTTCAGACGTGGAACTGAGAGTTACGACTTAAGAATGAGATCTTCGAGCCATTGCTGATGGTTCTCTGAAATCACCAGCTCAGTGTGCAATGGCAAACAAAATCCGGTAAAATATTGGAACTCATAAGAACGTTATTAGGAACGGGACAGAGGGTGTAATGTTGCTGCTACATAAAAAAAAAAATGGTGCATTCTTGTGGTAGAGTTAATGGGCAGCAAAAATGGCTGAGGTGTTGGAACTGCTGTTTTACAAAGATTGGAAACACTGGAACGAAGGAAGCGATGGAGGGATGTAATCATGGTTCATGCAACGATGAATGTGCTGGTTAAACCAAACATATAACTGTTGTTTACCAGAACCTGGTATGGGATCTAGGGGCCACCTCAGGCAACCAGCAAAAGATCAGTGTAAAAGAGATAAAAGAAAGTGCTTGCTTACACAGTGGGAAGTGAATCTCTGCAGCTTGCTGCCACAGGAGCATTTGGAGGCAGACAGTATCAGCGTGTTCAAAAAGGGATTAGAGAAATTAATGAATGATGTGTCTGTATGCTAAAAAGATGACGCAGGAACATACCCTCTAGTATCCCTAATCCAGCAGTTGTGGATGCTGTGTACTAGTGGAAAGGGCTGCACATAACAACCAGCCTCACGTGTTCGTCCTAAACAGCATTTCCTCTTGCCACCACTGGAGACAGAGCAGTGTGCTATAGACGGCTCACCGGTGTGACCCACGGGCCACCTCTTATCTGTGACTTCTTCCAAATGGCGGAGTTCCATTGCGGGATACAGCCTCACCCACACCCTCAGTCCCTCCCACATCACCGAAACGCTGAGTTCATCCTCAGGCTCAGGCCTGAGGCCAGCTGATAGTTTCAAATCAAGCCAGCCAAATTAAGATTTTTAGGAAAAGGTAGAACTTGTATGTCCTAGTGTAAACAGAGCTGCTTGATTTGGTACAAGTGAATAACAGTGTTGGCTCTTGGTCCTCCATAAGGCAATGGAAGAACAGGAGGTAAAATGAGGTCATGCTCCTACACGCAGTTTTGGGAACAGTCAATGGATACAACACAAGATGTCCAAGTCAGCTGAGAAAGTTCTCCCTTTTACTGCTCCTCAGACTTTTCTCAAACACATTTTTCAGCAGTGACAAGATGAAAGCTAATTGTCAAAACTAAGTATATGTACAAAGTTATTGAAAATGAAGATTAACAAAATTTTCTTGTTGCTTCCTAGCTACTTTTTTCTCCCCCAGTTCATTACCTTTTCTTCTACAGTTCTGCAAGGGCTGGGCTGCCTGTATGCACATGCTCATGAACACACACACGCACACACACACACACGCACACACTTCCTCATCCCACTCTCAGTTTTCACCATCTAATTCCCTTACCAGTCTCCCACAGCATCCTGGTTCAGCCATTCCCTTTGCTCCATCTTTTNAACCCTCCCTTTTGTCCCCTTTTTTTTTTTTTTTTTTTTAATACAGTCCCAGTTTCCTCTGTGTAGTGTTTTCAGTCCCAGTATGCCTTGTTGGTGTTTCATCCCTGCCTCGTCCCGTATTCCTCGTCCCCTTGTTTAATCTTCCCTGTTGTCAGCCTTGGCCAACTCATTGCTTGTGTTGGACACAAGACAGGGATGTAGTCCTCCATGTGACTTCAGCAGGGCTGTGGCACTTCAGGTAACCAAGGACTTCCACTCTGCCGCTGGGCATGCCACTGGTGCCGAATGTTGAGTGATGGACCTCAGCAGCCATCAGGTACCTGCCTTTCCCTTGCAAAACATACAGCTGCTTACTAATATAGTTACAGGATTATTTTTCCACTATAGGCAAAGCAGTGCAGTTTTTCCCAGTTGTTCTTTTAGAAAGGATTGAATGACTTCTGATGAAACCTTTCCCATACAGTTCAGCAGAAAATAAGCAACCAGCATGGAGAATTTCAGCCTAATTGGTTTAAAATCTGGCAAATCATAAGCAATTGAAAAAGTATTCCAAATGAAAGTGTTATGTTTCCTTAATGATAGGCAATGCTTCCTGCTCTAGCCATAGCATCTTTAACCCTTCACAGCAAACAAATTCCCTTGACACTGAAGGAATGCTGCCTTTTTTGGACAAAAAATCAGCTGTATGATCATCACTGAAAAATGCTTGTATTGTTACGACCAAATTTTCTCAATTATAATCTAAATGGCATTTTCCTGAAGTAAATGAGAATGTGGTTTGTTTTTCAGACTGTCTGAGTGAGAGAAGTATTTGCCACTTTTAAAGTGTCCCCCTCACACTTCCCTGAGCGTATGGACTGCTTTCCTGGAGGTCTGAAGCTGAGGACCTCGCCACCTACTGCTGTGGGGCAGTTCTCTTGGCTTGTCCAGCTGAGCCATCTCACATCACAGAATCATAGGATCCCAGAATGGTTAGAGTTGGAAGGGACCTTAAAGATCCTCTTGTTCCAACCCCCCTGATATGGGCAGGGACACCTCCCACTAGACTAGGCTGCTCAAAGCCCCATCCAACCTGGCCCCATCCAACATCAGCTGAGCATCCAACCTATTCTTTAACTAAAGTTCTTTTTTTAACCTTTACGCTGTATTTTTCCTTACCCAGTAACCACCAGGAGGGTGAGGGACAACTCTGAGCATGAGAGCAACATTTCTCCCAGAGAGACACAAGCACATGGGGGCAGGTGAAGGGAACAGCCTTCCAATACCAATGTTTCAGAGAGGTTCACAATATCACGCTTCCCTCAGAGAGTATCTTTTGTTTGAATATGCATTAAAGGGTAGCAAGTAGCCATGGGATTCAGTATAACTCCAAGTGTTCAGCACAGAGGCTGCGCAGCTTCCTGGATTGTCTTTAGCAGAAGACGAGGCAGAGCTGGAAAGCTTTCCATTTTCCAGCCTGCTGGCTTTAGCAATAATGTCATGTAAATCCAAAGGGAGACAAGTGACCTTCTAGCTCCTACTATTGTGCTGGTAACACACATAAACAAAGCCTGTAGCTAGAGGGGAAGAATTTCACTGAAAACAAGGTCTAAGGAGAAGTTCTTTTTAGCTTTTCATATTAACACTCTTGTGATAAAAGCTCTCCCCCCAGTGACTGTTGTTTTCATCCTCCCTTCACCTAAGGGGTTTAACCTCACCTCTCCCACTGTCAAAAGAGATCCTTAAACACCCCACTCTCAAGGATGAAATGGCTCACAAACACACGCACGCTGAAGTTGCACCATAGTGAATAATGGGGTGTTGCGTTCACGTGGTGACAGCCATCAATAAACTTCAGGAGATGACCATTTTCCCGTTGTGTCCTTGTCTTCCGTTACCAAACAGCTATAGAATATCCCTGACAAGGCTATAGGTTAAAATGTTAATAGCTATAGAACATGGTCAAATTTTTGTGCCCATCTCCGCTCTCAGCCTGGATGAATGTTCCACTCTTCTCACAGCACGGGGTGTGCTGAGATCTGTCCCTCGATATCGTCTCAGGTGAGCTTCCCTCCAACAGCAATTGTGGACATCCCCGCTCTGGCTGCTGCTCCTGTCCCAGGGACGCTGCTGTGTGCCCCATCCTGCCCTGCTGGCCCCACAGAGGGGACCTCTCCCGAAGCGAACTGGCAGCTCTCTCCATGGACATGGGCAGGGTGTTCTGAGCCGCACATCCAGCAGAAAGGGGAAAAAAGGATTTAAAGTATTTCCTATCTTTAGCATTTGAAAAATATTGACTGTTCCAATGTAATAGTGTGCCCCTTGTGGCTTACTCTACAGCTCAGTCCAGCCTCTCCCCTTTGATGTTTTGCCCACAGTATAATAAACTTCACCAAAGAAAAGAAAAACAGCTCGTCTTTTTAAAAGCCACGAACAAATGAAATGGAAATGTGAACTGAAGCTGTATCATGGTTTCTGCACCAGCAGATTCTTTTACATTAAGTGGCCTAAAAGAATACTGTAAAATTCAAACAAACAGAATGATGGTCAACCTTGCTGGAATTTACCTGGGTAGAAATTGTGTTTATGAGCAGTTTTGATAAATTACTACATTTTGGTAAGCGCAGAAACGGGAAAAAGAATTCCTTCAGAGCTAAGTGTCTTAGTTTTTTCTTCTCTTCAGACTCTTGGTTTCAGCTAGTTCAGTATCAAAGAAACCAAACTGAAATATGAAAAATGTGACTTCTGGGAAATAATCAGTTGTGGGAAGAGCAGAACTCAGGTCTGAGAATTGCAACTGGAAAATAGCAATTTCTCTAAGACTCACTAAAATGTATGGCCAAATCCCTGGTGCCCTTTAAGTTAAAAGGAAAATGTTCTGTCTAATCTGTCCTGAACAGTGGGAGATTTTTTCCTCTCACTGTATTCATTTCTGTTTGTGTCATTCCTGGAAAGGGACATCTTTTTTAGATATCTTCTAATTTTGTGGTGGGGATTGTGGATTTTGGCAAAGTGCCGAAGTTTAAAGACTTTCAACACTGAAAGTTTCTAAGAAAGAAATTATGTCAGATAGACTCTCTTACCTCATATGACACTTGGCCTGAGATTTACTGCTGCTTTTTTCTAGGATGCTGGAAGAAAGTTACACTGCCACGAGGAGAGCAGACTGTAGCTCATCTTTCAAGCAGTTCTTCACAGATTTTATCCACAGTAGCAGAAAACTTTACCAAGAAAATGTAGTGCATTAGCAGGAGCAACATGCCATGTGAGTTAAATGGGGGCCATATTTTTAAAACCATGCGATGTGAAAGCCTAAAAATCCCATTGCTTTTTTAAGTCATGAAGGGCCATCTCCTCAGAGGCCTGAATTATGACTGCTGTACACATTTCCATACCTAGATACAGGTGCTCAGTGCCCAAACTGGAGTTTCCCCACTGCATTCAGAGTGCGAGGGCAGGTAAGGTGGCCAGGAGACGCTGCTGTGCTTACAGCTAATTTCCACTTCATTTTGAAGGTACCTGGTGACAAAATACAATGGAAAAGGCTCCAAGAGATAAGGAAGTACATACCAAATGACTAAGAGGCAATTGCTCCTACTTGTGCTTCCCTTTCTATTCCCAGTTTGAACAGACCTGTGCAGTGTTTCACTTTAATCTCAAGAGGAGTTCCCTCCCATAGTGTTTCACCCTTAGCACACCCCTGCTTGCAAACAAGGATGGTGCATATATTCCTACGCCCAGTGGTCCCCACACCCTCACCAGCACCCAGCAGTGTAGGAAATACCCCATTTCACCCTCCCTGTTGGCTTCTGGTCCAGCTTTTGAATTTCATGTGGTTTTGAGCAATACTGGAAGACCTGGAGCAAAGACCAGTGCTTCCCTCAGGCTGTTGCAGAACTCACTGGTGGAGAATTACATTGTGCTGTGGGACAATGTGTGGGATGTATCCACAGACAGCCCTTACAAGGAACAGTTCTCTCAAGGCAAACAATCCCATCTCAGAGGCTACCTGCAGTGAGTTATGCAACTTGCTATGAGAAGTTCTGCACTACCAAGGAAGGCACAAGATATTTATTCACCTTATTCCATTAATAAAGACATGCTGTTCTAAACACTGAGCTCATGCCAGCCCTGTCGCTCTGCAGATGGACTCTATCTGTTGACTCAGTAGGAAGCAGACCGTGAAATCCCTTAGGTCTATCTCGGAGGATGTCTGCAAGCTCTCTGACAGCTGCAGGACCTCATGGTGATGACAGGAAGCTCTCTCCGTAGAGTGTGTCGCACTGTCCCCTGACACCTCATTGCTCTTTCGCGGAGTATTCAGTGATGACCCCAGTAGCGATCCTTTTGTGATTTTTAGTTGAGCAAAATTCCCAATGTACAGCCAGCCTTTAGACATTACAGGGAAAAAAAATTTATTATTAGGGACAGAAATTAGGTATGCAAATCCATTCATTAATGTACGCTGGCTTCCCCAAAGCATCTCCCAATTTAGGTTAATCAGGAGCCATGAGAGGGAAAGACGGTTAGCAAAGTGTATTTCCACAAGGAGTTTCTTTATGATTTTTCTACTCTAAGGCTCAGTGCTTACGTGATGTAAACCCATGCAATATCACATCACTCTGGAATGCCAAAAAGATATTTCTGTTGATCACTTTGACTCTATGATACTCCAAGACACTGAGTGTCCCAGGATAAAAAGCAGCACTGGGAAGCCCATGGCAAAGGCTCCAACACAGGCGTCTCGGGAAGGCGACAGGCCTCTGCGAGGAGTCTTCCCGGTGAAGTGCTGAGTACAAGTCGGCTTGGCTAGCAGGCGTGAAACTTCACCACAGAAATGTATGCAGGCATAAACTGCAAGCCTCTGGCAAGTCCTTTTTGTGCAATTTCCCTGCCAAGCGCTCACGCTGGGGCTGACACCGACAGCTCTGCACGCAAGTCAGAACACAACCGACTCCCGGTTCCAACATTATTCGGTTCCCACACAGCTTTTGCCGAAATCACCTTGCATTTCACAGCTCCTTAGCATTAAGCACAGTAGCAGTAGAGCACCTCTCCTACGAGGACAGGCTGAGAGAGCTGGGGTTGTTCAGCCTGGAGAAGAGAAGGCTCCAGGGAGACCTTATAGCGGCCTCCCAGTACCTGAAGGGGGCCTACAGGGAAGCTGGGGAGGAACAGTTTGCAAGGCCATGTAGTGACAGGACGAGGGGCAATGGCTTTAAACTAGAGCAGGACAGGTTTAGATTAGACATTAGGAAGAAGTTCTTTACAATGAAGGTGGTGAGGCACTGGAACAGGTTGCCCAGAGAGGTGGTGGAGGCCCCATCCCTGGAGACATTCAAGGCCAGGCTTGATGAGGCTCTGAGCAATCTGTCCCTGCTTACTGCAGGGGGGTTGGACTAGAAGGTCTCTTCCAACCCAACACATTCTATGATTCTAGTTACAGATTAAAAGGCCTAAAATTTATAGAGGCCATAAGCTGACATGCCAGACCAGGTTTATACAAACTGGTAACAAATCTCTGCACAGGAGCCGTCCCACCATTGCAGCCCGTGTGGGTGTCCCCCTTGCCGGGTGGGCCTGACACCTGGGAATGGAAGAGCTGGTGCTCTCCCACCTCCCACAAAATGAAGGTCAGGATTTGCTATTTGCTCAAGAGCAATTCCAGAGGGCTGTTGAGAAAAATGCCAGATAACCTGCTTCCTACATGGATGGCGTGGCAGAGAACTTCCAAGCCAAGTGACAGCAGGACACAGTGTCCAATAACTACAGATGAAGTCCGTGAAATTTGCTAATGTCTTTAGAGGCTACTGTGAAGAAAATCATCTGGGGAAGCAGATTTATGGCACGAGGCTATCATTTACAGTTTATTCTTCAGTAAGGTTTCATCTTCCATCCTATTCATTTTCCTAAGCAATTTAACCCTTTTTTTTTTTCATCTGAGTGCTTAACCAATATTTAGGGCCCCAAAAGGTCATTTCCCTTAGAATGAGAAACTGCTAATAAGATTCAAGTAAGCACTCAGAACAGAAAAAAAAAAAGTGTATTTATAAAAAATAGGTTTTTTAAAAAAAGCTTATTTTCACTAAAGTCACAACTGAAATAAATAGCAGCAGCCAACTACCCCCCACTAAAATCTACCCTGCAGCAAGCTCTGGGCTCAAAAGCCTGCAACTCTTTCCTCCTCTTCTTTACTCCTCTTCCTGCACCTCTTTCCTTCTCTCCTTCCCTTAACTTACACTGTCCCAGTGACTGACTGCCTGTCTTCAACACACCAGTTACATTTCTACTGCCTTGAAAACACAACACCTCAAAAGTCTCTCTGACACACGCAAGGTGCAGCTCTCAGTCTCCTCCCTTACTGTCTCCTCCCCTGCTGGTTACCATCACGGGGCCCTGGGGTCCTGCTTGGGTTCACTCTGCCCTGCCAATTGCAGTGTCACTCAAGGTGGACCCAGCACTGTGGGTGTATATCTTTGAGGGGGACACTGCTCCTACTGTCAACCCTGAGCATACTGGGGGGGGGCTGTGGCTACCGGTCCCTCTGCAAAAGAGTCTGGAGACTTCTGTCAAGGAGCCTGTGAAGTGTTATTTGATCCCTAGAATCACAGATTATGGATGCATGTCCTAAGTGTCTTGTCACCAGACTGATCATTTTGGAAAGCAATCACAGCTTGGTAGGATTTTTAACATCTTCATTAATGACCTGCTGGGATGATGGGACAGAGTGCACCCTCAGCAAGTTTGCAGATCATACAAAACTGGGAGGAGTGGCTGACGTCCCAGAGGGTCATGTTGCCATGCAGAGGAACCTGGACTGGCTGGAGAGTCAGGCAGACAGGAACCTCATGAGGTTCAACAAAGTGAAATGCAAAATCCTGTCCCCAGGGAGGAATAATCCCAGGCACCAGTACGCTCTGGTGGTCAACTGGCTGGAAAGCAAGCTTTGCAGAAAAGGCCCTGGGGATCCTGGTGGACACCAAGCGGACCATGGATGCCCCATCACTGGAAGTGTTCAAGGTCATGTTGGATGGGACTTAGGAGAAACATGATCTAGTAAAGGATCATCTCTCATCACAGCAAGATCCTCTCTGCAAAGCCCAGGAACTGCTGGATGCAGCTTTGGGTCTGGATGGTAATGGAAATCTCCATATGTCCTAGTGTTGCCCTCAGAGTGCTTTGCAAGCCGTATTCATTTTAATTGATTCATCTGTCTTCGAGTATTTTGGGGGGTTCTTTCTCTTAGTTTTTCCAAATCTCTACCATGGAGGGTTTTTCCTCCCTTTTTTGGTCAAGTTGGGATTGTATCACCGAAAATACTATTTGTCTGTCCCAGTCTTTGATTAGAAGGCTTTTCTTCAGGTGTAAGCATTTAATCTCTTGCAGTAACTACATAGTACTCAGAGGCTTTGTGTTAGATGGCCAATAATGAAGTGAAATTTAACCAAATAAAAATACTGAAACACATTTTCTATATTCCTGACATCCAGTGAGTTAGGGCAACAGAAATATTTAACCCATTTCTTTAATCATGTGGAGCCTGATCCAGTTCTCTCTGAGGAACACCATAGTCTTTCCACTAACTTTCATATGTCTGGAGCACATACACAGAGTATGTAGTGTATCTGCACCACATCAATAACTCATGGAATGTTCTCCTAACCTTTAAAGAGTATATGGTACATTTTACGTATATATATACACACACATATATAAAAGCAGTATGATTTTACTGCCATGGCTAGGCATAAAAGAAATCATTAGGAAGTCTTACCTTGTACCTTGTGCCTCCTTCAACACTGAAGTCTACATCGAAATTTGAATCTGGAGGAATGAAGGGAAGCCATTATTACTTTTTCTATGAAAACACTATTTTTATTAAAAGCAGAAGGTGAGCTGAAGGCACCAATCCTCTTTAAAATAACTTGGGTTTTAGCATCAATAATGGAAATATATACACTGTGGCTGGGATATGTCTAGCACCTCTCCCATCTTTTCTGCCTGTCCATAAATAAAAAGTTTAAGGCCAATGAATATAATCAATGAATGATCTTAATGTTCTGCTCTCAAATTGTTTCCATTTCACAGGAAGTTCAAGTTTCCTTCAGTAAATGGTTTATACTTTCCCATGCATTCTTACATTCTAGTAAAATCTATTTTATATGGATTAAAGCTTAGTTTATTTATTGGGGAAGAACAGGAATGCCACAGAATAATCAAGAATGTGGTATTTCTACGGTTAAATTTCTTTAAAATAGTTAGCAACTCCTTTTCCCCTGCCACTTTGAATAGGGTATATGCATCACTGCTTTCGGTTTCGTGGGTAGATAGTGCTAATTTCCCAAACAACAGCCTTACACAGTTTTAGACTATCTATCTGAAATGCAAGTCTAAGATCAGAAGTGATGCCAAACCTTCGCAGCTGCAGAGTTCTCTGCTGCTTTCCACGGAGCTCTGAAAGGGGCAGCAAGTCCCTGTGCAAGGAACAGACCCCGGGACTGGATCCCTGATTGCTCCAGGCAGGGGGAATTTACCAGCTGGTATCACAAACAGTGGAAGTTTGGCACATTTTCCTGCTCTTTGATAGTCTCAAAACCTGGAACCTCAAGAACTTAGAAACATGGTGGGAAAAATGGGACATGTCAACTGCTCCTAATGACTCTGGTTTACTACGTGTAAAGAAAAACATCACCTCTTTTTTTATAAAACCACATAGTTATTTTTCTGAGAACAAATTTTCTCAACAAATTAAACACCTTCTACTTTACAAGGAACACAAACCTCTGTTCATTGTAAATACAGTATATTCTGATAAATACTAAAGGAGATAAAAACCTAAGTATTCCTGCAGGAGTTAACTCTAAAAATGAAAGAGCTGGAGTTTTCCACGTTCATTTTAATAAAATTTCTCAAGTATCTACAATGAGCCATTTATCACTAATTTTCTTCAAACACTTGCTGGCTTTTTGGTACTGGCTTTAGGAAAATCCTACACTCACCCTTGCCATTTTCTTTCCACTAGTCGAGAGGAAGGTTTGTTAACGGTCCTCCCTCGCCTACTTTTATATTCATTCACCATGTATCACAAATATTTAATACTTTATCCTGGATTCTGGTTAAGTGCTCAGTACACAAACTCCGAGTCATAAGCCAGCTGCTTGACAAGGCTGGAAGAGCAAACAAATTGCTCCCACCTATGGGTCCAGGGATTTGGAGCGGAGGTAGGATGGGTGGTGGAGCCGTCACCAGTTGTCCCTGGGGTCCTGCCCTGGAGGAAGGATCTACTGAATGGTCAGAGCTGGCAAAAGCCACTGAGAGAGGCAGCTATGGAAAAGTGCTTAAATTTATGTATCACACAGGCTCCCTGGCCATGGACTTGTCATGGAGGAGACAGGAAGATGGAACTAGTTACCGGAAAGTCTTTAAAAAATGCAGCAGGTGAAATACTTATTTTATATACGCATATATATATATATATATAAAAATATATATATACACACACCACCTCAACACTGTAGAAGCCTACTGCCAACATCTTAAACAAGGGAATTCCCAGTAACAATCTGTCCGTTTTTACCTGGGATGCCTGGGAAAATGGAGAGTGTATTCAGCCTTCCACATCATCTGAATGCTGCCTCACTTCTGTCCCCAGGCAGGGAGGTTATCTTACCTGCACGAAGCACACCACTTCATGTTTTGTTCCTGGAAAACAGACCAGGGATATTGGTGAAGCAAAGCCATGCTTGTCTTGCTCACCCTAAACCTGGGGAAAATGAGACTTGGGGGCAAAAACAGGGATATTTTTGGCATCCACTTCTGGGAATTTTCTTCAAAATTCCTCCCATTTTTTGTGACCTGGTCTAGGCCAAGAATAAGAAAGAAAGAAATGTGCTCCTTGGGAGTATTTCAGTAATACCTAGCGATAAGTTGTCTCTGGCAGAGATTATTTCAGCAGGATCCAGAGAGGATTTAAAATCCAAACGGAGACAGGAAAGCAGTCCAGCACTCCATTTGAATTGGTGGCAGAATTAAGTCAAGCGTCTCAGCAGCACCCAAGAGTTTTCGCCAAATATCTCTAAGATGGCATTTTAACCTGGCATTATATTGTGGCTGCTGCTTTTGAGAGGCTGCAGGGACATGAAGGGGCATAAACTACACAGACACTTTCCTGTACTGTGTCTCCAAATCTCAATAGTATGTGGTGAATGAGGAGAGAGCAGGGGAGGCACAACCAGTCCCCTCGGTCCTCTCAGCTCCTTGTTTGCTGATAAAAGATCTGTGGCAGTAGGTGCAATCTCGACCCTGTTTCCAGGGTTTTGGCCATGAAGGTAAGTCAGCATGACAGCAGAATACGCTTGCTACGTACCCATAACAGCTTGAGGAAATGGCTCCTGTTCTGAGATCCTCAGGGAAAGTGAAGTTATGGGCCATCTCATAGCCTATGCCTAAAGACAAAACCTGGCTTTGCAGAGTTTTCTGTCTTCGTCTTTTCACTTTTCAGATTCTGGCTCCTATTTTCATGTCCGGCCTGAGAACAGACCGGGTAATGCATTTTGCAATTCCATCACCTGTGCTGTGAAAGACGGATGTAGGTGTGGTTGTACATGCGGATTTCTGCAGGTACAGCTGAAGTCATGCTGTCACTTCTGACATTTTGCCCCCAGCACTGGCAGAACTCCTCCCAGCCACAGCTCGCGTAACTGGAGGCACGAAAAACTGAGTCACTAATTAAGTAGGCACTGAAAACACAGGTCTCTAGATCGGATGCTTATCAAGCATACGCCAGATTCCCTCAACCAGCAGAATCATGTTGCTAATCTATTTGTAGAACTTGATTTATGAAGATTAATAAAATAGCCAAATTATGTCAACTTATGGCAAAAACCATGTGTTTTTCTTTCAGTTCAGATTCCAAAAGGTTATTTTCTTTCTCATAAGGCTATTTTTAATGGCAGAACATATGTGTACCCTACCCAGCCCTGCAAGGAATGCCAGGACAGCTGAAAGCACTGTGATTATGTGACCCACCAAAAGGTCAAGCAAAAAAATATAAGGTGCTTACCAATATTTATTAGCCATTTCTAAACCTGGACAGAGCCAGGGTACCGCAGTGATTTCTCTTCTTTCTTAGCACTTTGTGCAAAAATCCGCATTTCCTATTCCATCTGTATCTTCATATCTGCCTCAATGTTAGCTGGAAGATCCTGGTGTCATCTGCTAGTAACCCAAATTCTGTTAAAACTCTCCAAACATTAGACACCATGAATCTTGACAGTCTACATTCTCACCGTTTCTTCTACCATTTCCTTAAACACGAAGCACTTAAGGTTGTGAGCAGCCACAGACCTATTGGTTACATCTGTTCTCTTGTGCAAGAGAAGTCATAAGGCTGGGCTTCAGGCCAAACTCAACACCCATCCTCATTATTTGCCCTCGGGAGTATTTCAGAGTTCTTTCTGAGGTAATTCATTGGATTCTTTTAAGTGTGCCAGTCCACGGCTATTTGCTCTGCTTTCAGGTACGCTGAAGGTAATGGGCATCAGCCTTTGGTGCACCCTTCCTCTGCGCTTTTCCCCTTGCAGTGATACCTCATGGCTGACAGCAGACAGAAAAGTCACCCACTGAAGAGCCTAAGTGGGGAAATCTTTCTTAGGACACCTCCCTGACACCCAGCACTAAGACACATAGATTGCTGAAGCTTCTATTCAGGTTTCCTATGTCTCATAAATCGAGATTAAATCAAAAGCAGTGTATATAGATACAAATATGTATATCCATATATATACATAAATATATGAGAATTTGTAGGTCTTGGAAGCACAGTGGGCTATAGGCTTGTTTCTAGACTGGATAGTTTAGGTATAATGTTGACGTAGGCATAAGAGGAATTCTTCTAAAATATTCTTCATCTGACCTTTTGGACCAAAGGAGGCATTACCAGAAAATCCATTTATAATATATTGGGAAGAGGAGGGATTCTAAGCTCTGTAATGCGTGTTAATTCAAAATCCCCAAACACTCTCCAATGGCAAAGAAACAAGACCTATGATGACACCTCTGCATTTATTATTTTATCTGCATATGTACATTTCTTTTGGTAGTCAGAGTAGTCATTTTGATAAATTCGTTTGTTCTGCTGTCACATTCCTTTACACAATTAGACATCGCTCCTGAAAATGGTTTAATCTTGGGCTCTCCATCCTCAGAAGGAAGAAAGAGGTTCTGCAATCTGACAGCAACCACAAACTAGAGCCATGGTTCTTCTGCTTGAAGAAGTTTTAAAACATAAGGAAGGTAACTGTGTGCCCAAAACAGATTAATAAATGCCAGGGCAAAGACAGGCGCAAAGTAAGATCCACCAGGGCTGCAACTGACTACAAGAACCTGGGAACTTGTGACCTATCAGCAGAATAAGGGCTCAGGGGTTGCAAAACTACTTTTCTAGAAAGCTTATTTTAGTTACTGGTTTCACGTGGCTCTTGTCACTGATGAGGCTTGAAAGCAAGGACAGTTATAGAGAAAACAACATATGCATTTTACGTTATGGCCAAGTGTTTTTGTATTTTGGTGAGTAATGTCTTCTTCCCAAATCCAGGAATTAATTACTAAGTAAACATACATTCTGAATTTCAGAGTCTAAGAACGACTGATTCCTCCAAACCAATGAAATCTGCTTGCCTCGAGACTTAAAACCTTCTATTTGAAAAGATGGATTTTACAGACCAAAACTTGAACATTTTGTGTGCTCATATTAATCCATCATGTGTATCATACTGCAAATTTAAGCATGAACCTGTCTCTGAAAAGACTGAAGAAATTCTTATAATAGTTCTCCATATTGTGATAGTTTTCCATATTCCTGCTTCCCCTCCTGCCAGAAGTGTTGGCTAACAAACTGTGTATACAGAAGTCCTCAGAAAAATACAGTAGCACACTATAAACCTCCAGGAGTTGAACAGTTTTAACATTAAAACTTCTCTGTATTATTCAAATTTCAACATGATTTTCATTCCAGTTTCTTTCTCACTTTGATCTTCAGTATCTGATCCCACTGAAGTGACTTTGAAAGATACCACACTGACATTTTTGACACCATTGGCATGCTAGAAGAAAGAGGAATGAAAGCCTATTGTCTCATGGAGGAAGAAGTAAAAGTACTGATTTAATTTTTTTTTTTTTATTGCAGCAAATAGCTAGAGGGGGGTAGACACAATTCATCAGCACTTGATTTAAATCGCTGGATCTTCATTTTCTACATCAACCAGTACATGCTTATTCCTGTAGGTATGCAGACTGCATACTTATCACCAAAAGCTTCAGAAATATGTGGGTGTAGTCAACATCTGGGACTGCTTTTACTGATAATCTTCTGATAATTGAGGCAAAGGAAAACACCTTTCACCATGTAAGGCAAGAAATGCATGGTTATAATAAATGCAATTTGTGGTTGTCTCATCTTTTCCATTTTTAAAATCCTAAATAAATATTAATTGGTTAATCCTACCAGTGCTTCCTTGAAGAAAGACAGTAGATAGCTTTATCTCCATTGCACAGATGGGAAGACTGAGGCAGAAATATAACAAATCACACAACATACCTGTAATTCAGAAGTCCCAAATCTGTATCACTTAATCCTGAATACTCAGCAGAGTGATCAAAACAGACCAGTATATTTTGGGAATGCCATAATGACTCCTCATAGAGATATCCCAGCATTTTTCATGCACAGCAAATACAATGGAACAGAAGTACATCAGAGATCATTACCACATATATTGACACTTCTAAATATTATAGCTATTATACACTACTTCTCAAGTCCATGTCCAATATGGTTCATACAGATTCAAGTGTATTAGGCTTTGCAGTTCTGATTAAATCATCCTGTAGTCCATTTTTATTTATGACTTGAGATGGAAATATTCTTTTCGCCACTTGTGAGCTACCCATGGAGCACTACTTCAACTGGTTAGGCCTAGATGATACTTTATCCAACAAAGAACAAAGCCTTAGAACAAGGTTACGCCCAGCCTGGGGCTACTCCTTACATGTCACTTTTAGAACATTATTAACATTGATACAGAAGGAAGAGGTGATTTATCAGGCTCTCTACACCCCTGTACCACATTGCTCAATAATCTTTAAGATGTGGACTTCTAAGAAACAAGGAGTTGGTTGCGTAGGACAAGAGAGTCCCTTGCGTGCCCTCCCACTGCATGCCTGAGCTCTTCTGTGGTTTGTACATCTCTGCCGGTGCCTCTGATCAGGGCACCACTCTGAACTGGATATGCAGAATAATTTACCAGTCAGGAGAGCGCTGTCTGTTCTAACTGCTGTACAACTAATTACAAACAGATGACACGCACAGGTGCTCGGCTACCAGCAGCAGAGGTCTTTTAAGTACAAGGAAGGATCTGTGAACTCATAAATTCATACAGGCCCGAAGGGAGTGTTACGGTTGCTGTCTAGCCCAGGCTCCTGTGTGTCGCAAGCACAGAGTTTCTCCAAACATTATTTACATCGTGCCTAAGTGCTGGTAGAGCAAGTAAAGGTGAAGCTAACCCTTTTGCCCCCTGTCCTCATTTGGCCGAGACTCACCATCCCCAGAGGACTCAAGGAACAATTAACAGCGAGAGGTGTCCCTGGGTCTCCATGAAACCTTCTGCTCCACTCGGGAATGGGCTTGAGCTGGGACTTTGCTGAGATCCCAGGGCAAGCTGGAGAAGCTGTACCCGCAGTGCCCATAGCCCGAGTCTGTCCACAGCCAGGTTCAGACAACCACACAGACTACACACCTGGGAACCCTGCACGGCTAAAATGTCACAGGCTGGCAACCCCTCCTAACACCACGCCTTTGAGAGAGGTGGTGCAGGACTGGCCCCAAACTCTCATTGCCTCTCTTCGGCCTCTGTCACCTTCCCCTAACGCTCATCCATTTCCACCGCCTTCACTCCAGAGGCAGAAACACTGAACTGTGACTAGCAGCGGAATTCATTGATTATTTATTTCTTCTTACATATTTTTCCTTAGAAATGAAACTAATAGGCAATGTGGGAGGGGAGGTCCATCTCCTACTTAAATTCCTGGGTGAAGTTTGATAACCTTGAGTCAGATATGCTGAGACCCATCACATTTCCCCCTAGAAGGAGACAAAAACCCCAAAGAGTTTGAAGTCTTATGCTACAAATATGGCCAGAGTGAGATTTTCAAATTATATCAGCTTCATTTCAAGCAGTTAAGATCTACTGTTATTGTGGTTTGAAGGTAAACTTCATGGTGAACATCCTTAAATTAATTTGGATATGAATTTAGACATACAGTTACACACACCTATTTTTAAGGACAAGGATATTGATCTTGGCAAGGCAATAAATTCCAGTAATATCTCTCTGCATAATAAAGCCAAGACAATTCAAACCCGTTTATTTTTTGTCTTCACAACATTTTGCCAAAACCATCATTTTGTTGGCCACATTATTCTGATTTATATTCAACAAGAGTAGTAAAAAGCTTTTATAGAGGAGACAGCCAGAGTGACATTTTCCTATAAATCACAATGATTTTTACTGCCACAAGATCCCACGGCTCGACTTCAAATACAACTGTGCTGTAAAGTGCGTGGATGAAGTTGCATTCCTTCTGAATGAGAACCATGTTTCCCTTTCTCCGTGAGTGGCTCCACATTCCTATCAGTCTCTAGCAGATAATAACAATATCCAAACAAAAGCAGTTTTCAGAGCAGTGATGGGAAAACATGTTCAAAGTGGGTGTCACTCTATACCATATCATTCTTTTTAAAAAAAAAAAAAGAATAAATTAAAGGAGATAGGCAAGGTGCATACCACACAGTAAGTTCTTTTTCTCAAGTTTCTGTTGGTTGCAATTTTGGAGGGTAAATCTTCCTGCTGGTGGAATATGGAAGAATATAACTAGAACCAGAGCAACATTTAACTACGGACCTGGAACATAGTACTCCTGAGTTTGTATGTAATCCTCAAGGCACTTAAATCAGGTAAAGGGAATTGGGAAAAACCTATATTAACTTCTTAACATAACAAAGGAAAATCCATCAAAGACTGTTGAAATTAAAATAACACTAACCTGTTATATACTGTTAGGCGTTCATTTCCCAAGAAGGGCTGACATTTATGTTCCGCAGTCCTTTTCATTTTCTTGTTTGGGAACCTGAAAATTATTTTATTGCAGTCCATCACGTAACCTTTATTTCCTAACTCTATACTCACCACTTGAACTCAGGTGACAAGGATTCCTGCTCCTAGATTATATCTTTCTCAGGACTCTGATTCACTTCTGAGGCCCCCATTTGCTTCTTTTCCCCCAAAGGCACAGCTTCTGGGACAGCTAGGTTCATGGGATCATTTGCGAACCAGTATGGTCAAGTGAAAATGTGAATCTAAAAGACACTTGTATAAGAAGGTAACAAATAAACACACTTTCTAGTGACAATTCAAAAGCCACTTCCATGGTTGACTGTGAATGGATAGTGATTATTTATCATTTAAGTCTAGAGGATGGCAGTGCTGAATCTCCTCCTCACAGCACACTCTTCACCCCAGCCTCTCTCCAGCGCACGGTGGCAGATGGAAATGGGAATTGTGCGGGAGTCCAAGCTCAGGATCCTACGAAAACCTCTGTGTGAATGGAAGAAGATTCAGATTTAAGTCTCTAGTTGTAGACAATTTTGGGGTGGGGAGGAAATGCACTTATACCAGAGTGATAATAAAAATATAACAGCTGTGAACTGCTGGCATAGGTAGAAAGTTGTTCTTCCACAGATCTTTAAAAATAAGAGCCACTTTCCCTGTTCATGCAAAGATTTTCATCTCTCTATATATTCAGAGACAGGAGGCTTTTTGTGGTTTGCACCTCAGTATGAAATAACATTCCCCTTTCCCTTTTCAAAGAATTTCTTTTCCACTTCTATGACTATGAATGTATCAAGATTAGGAAAATCCTGCAGGCTAAACCACCCTTGTGGGGGCCAAGAAAAGAAACCTCTCTGCTGAAGAGCTCTGGACAGCGGGCTGGCAGCACAGCCACATGAAAAGTGCAGCTGCTTCAGTCACCTGTGGGGCCATACACTGAGCTTTCCAGGCAGCACTTCTATTTCTAGTTTGCCTTGAAAAAATAGAAAGTTACAAAATATTAATTGTGATAGTCATGGAGAAATGTGAAAAGGTTCGGGTTCAGCTTGCGTATACAAAATATTAATTGTGATAGTCATGGAGAAATGTGAAAAGGTTCGGGTTCAGCTTGCGTATACAAAATATTAATTGTGATAGTCATGGAGAAATGTGAAAAGGTTCGGGTTCAGCTTGCGTATACAAAATATTAATTGTGATAGTCATGGAGAAATGTGAAAAGGTTCGGGTTCAGCTTGCGTAGACCTGATGAAGAGTGGTCGTTTCTCACCCCTCAGACTAGCATCACACTGTTTTCAGTCAGCTTTTCTCCCTCATGGCTATTCAGGAGGCCAGATCAGATGATAATAATGCTCCTCTGCAACTTAAAATACAACAAAATTAGCGGACTAGATTGTATTGCCTTTACCTCCATTTAGTAAAGTCAACCCTACTTGAGGGTCCTTCTGTAATCCAGAGGGCCAAATCGTTGGTTGATGAGAAGCTCAACATGACCTGGCAATGTGCACTCACAGCCCAGAAAGCCAACTGCATCCTGGGCTGCATCAAAAGAAGCGTGGCCAGCAGGCCAAGGGAGGTGATTCTCCCCCTCTACTCTGCTCTGGTGAGACCCCACCTGCAGTACTGTGTCCAGCTCTGGAGCCCCCAACGCAAGAAGGACATGGACCTGTCAGAGCAGGTCCAGAGGAGGGCCACGGAGATGATCAGGGGGCTGGAGCACCTCTCCTGTGAGGACAGGCTGAGAGAGCTGGGGCGTTCAGCTTGGAGAAGAGAAGGCTCCAGGGAGACCATATAGCAACCTTCCAGTACTTAAAGGGGGCCTACAGGAAAGATGGGGAGGGACTTTTTACAAAGGCATGTAGTGATAGGACCCAGCCCCTTCACTCACAGGTGAAATTTTAGGCTCCTTCAAGTCCTATTGATTCCAGAGAGGGATTTTCCTTGGCTCCCTTTCCCACAATGCCCATCGCAAGCTGCTTGTGCTTTCCTGCTGAGAGTTTGGGATCTGCCCTCAGTCCTACAGCTTTTTGAAGGTGCATCTCCTCCCTTCACATGGTGGGGGGAAAGCAAGGCCAGGCAGTATGCGCCAAGCCACTTTAGCAGGTCAGGGACAGGTTTGGGCTGTCCAGCTACAGAAACTTAGTGTGCTCTCCATTACGTGGAGTCAGTCAATGCAATTAGCCTAGAGAGGAGAAGGCTTATAAGGAGACCTTATAGCAGCCTCCCAGTACCTGAAGGGGGCCTACAGGAAACACGTGGAGGGACTCTTTATCAGGGAGTGTAATGATAGGACACGGGGTAATGGCCTCAAACTGAAAGAAGGTAGATTTAGATTGGGTATCAGGAAGAAATTATTTACTGTGAGGGTGGTGAGGCACTGGAACAGGTTTCCCAGAGAAGCTGGGGATGCCCCATCCCTGGAAGTGTTCAAGGCCAGGCTGGATGGGGCTTTGAGCAGCCTGGTCTGGTGGGAGGTGTCCCTGCCCGTGGCCGGGGGTTGGAACTAGATGATCTTTAAGGTCCCTTCCAACCCGAACCAATCTGTGATTCTGTGATTCTGTAATTAGTGACCTTACATTGTTGCTTTGGGGTTTTTTTGACATTGAAACACCAAGAAGTAAAGAATGACTCTGAAATAAGCATGTTTTGGATGCACAGCACCTAAGAAGTGGACAAATTTGGACTGCTTTTATTTTGAAACAGTCATGATAGTGTTACTTCTACTGATTTTTTCTTAACATCCTGAAGTAGTTCCGATTAAATAAGTCTTGCTCAATCTAATTTTCTTTCCTTCTACCCTCTACTACCTGTAAAGACAGCAGAAGTCAGGCCAGCATTAGGATACTGAGCACTGAGTTCTGGCAACAGAATAAAGGTCCTGTTCCTCTGCAGACAGTCTGGAAGCAAAGCAATATTGTTTGGCTATTGCTATTTCTGCCGTTCTCAAGGTGAGTTGATGCATGATGAGAGAGCAAGATTTATATTGGGATCAGGGGGCAGGCTAATGAAAAGAAAATTGAAAATGGACATTTGCAGTACCACTGGTAGACAGAAATCTGCACTGATTTTATCATACAGGTCTGGGGGCAAAAACAGTGTGACTGTAACAACTAGAAAAGAAATATCAGTGCAGGAACAAAAGGAAATCATTACTCTAGACCTAGCGTAATGCCTGTGGTACTGCACTTGAGACTTGATTTGCATTATGAAAGTTTCAGAGGGTGACCTCATGAGCTGCTCTGCTACAGTGGGGAAGATGAAGGCAGAAATCATTTTCTGAGTTTGAGATATATTACTGAGATCCAAATCTGGGGGCTCCAACACAAGAAAGACATTGGCAAACTGGAGCAAATTCAGTTGAGAGCCACCAAGGTGGGTAAGGCAGGAGCACTTGTCCTTGAGGAGAGGCTGAGGGAGCTGGGCTGGTTCAATCTGGAGGAGGGATGGCTTTGGGAGGACCTAACAGCAGCCCCTAGCCAGTGCCCATTAGGAGGCCATCAAGAATATAGGGAGTCAGGGTCTTCATAGCTGTGCCTGGTGGGTGGATGAGAGACTTCAGGCATACATAAGCCGAAGGAGGAGATGTTCAGATATCTGGATTTTTCCCCCCTGAGGGCAGTCAGGCACTGGAGCAGGTTACCCAGAGCTGTGCAGTCTTCATCCTGGGGGGGGTTCAACCCTGACTGGGCTTGCTCAAGGCCTTCAGCAGCCTGGTCTCACCTCAGAGCTGACCCTGCTTTGAACAGGATGTTGGGATAGAGACCTCCTAAGTTTCCTTCCAACATGAATTTTCCTGTGATCCTGTGATTTATTACATTTTTCCCAAACTATATCTTTGAGAGAGCAGATAATAGTTTTGCCTAATCTTTTTAAACTCTGTTTCCAGCAAGAAATTTCACCTACCTTGTCCAGCAAATTCCTTCCTCTGACTGCCAAAATTTGCTGATAAGTGTGTCATTTATTATGGTGATTTTTATGATTTGGCACCACTTTCACAAAAACCATTCAGGAGCCATTTCATATCAAAGTGGGCGATCATACACAGTCATTTCAAATGGAAATGACAGGGCATGATGAGCTGGGCTATTCTCTGATTTTTGTGAATGAGAAATGAAAATTTAAATAGTCACCACCAAGTATTTAGTCTCCACATCCAACTAAATGTCACTTCTGTTTTATTGATCATAGCTTACTTGACTGTATTAAAGGGTTTTAAGCAAACTTTTCAAAGACTAGTGGACAATTTATCACTGGAAGTATGGGCAAGCACACTGATGCCAAGAAATGCTCCCAAAGTATTAAGCTGTTCTGAATAATATTTCAAAACAATTGAAGCTGCTGTCTTCATGTCCCTGAAACAGCAAAACCAGAAATATTTGCAAGCTGTTTTGACATTCTTGAACACACCATTAAGCAACAATAAAAAAGGTTGTCATAGCTGCTGTGTCATAACGGAATGAGTTTGTCTCTCTTCAAACTGGTAGTGGCATTTTGCTAGTCAGAGCATCAGGAAAAAATGTTAAAATCAGAGCCAATAAAAAAAAAAACGGACTCACAAGACAGCATAAATCATCTTTTGTTTTATCTTAGTTCAAGATTTATTCCCTTTTTTTTTCAATCTTTTAATCAATCTTTGAAATAAAAAGCAGGGAAATGAGATCTAAATGAACTAAGATTAGTCACATAATTAAAAGAAAATGACTGTAGCCATTATTTCTCTGTCTTGTATAGCTTCTCAAGAGAAAGTTGGTACAGCAAAGTTTTCTTTCAGCACTTTGCAACTGAGTTTGCATCCTGTACATTACCTGCCTCCATCTTCAGACCCCACCAGAAGCACCTCACATGCATTGGCCACTATGGCCTTAAATTACAAGTACCTTGTGCCCCTTTCTCTTTATGGATTATGCATAACTAGAAATTAAGTACTCAGAACTAAAATATAAACATACAGCAGGGAGTGATTTTGATTAAATTATTGATACAATGTTGTTTAGCACTGGATTTCTCACTAGAATTTGCTAAACAGTAAATTGTATTATATAAAAAGTTAATCCCAAGAACAAGATTATGTCTGAGATTAATAAGCAGTGATATGGAAGCAGCTAAAAATATGCATCCTTTGCATCTTCAATTACACATATCTTCATCACTAAGATTCTTATTTCACTGTCATGATTTCTGCTACCATAATTCTATAACCAACGCGGAATGAAATTGTTTTGCAGAAGTTTCTATGCACTGAAAGTAATACCCTTTCAGAAATAGGTTTCTCAGGAAAACAACATCTTCTACTCATAATCTCTATGCAATAATGTTAGAATTTTATTATCAGCAGCACACCTATAAGCATAGCTGTTGCTAGAGAGACATCTGGCACACAGGGCAGAAAAAGGTACAAGATTTATATTTTCAGTATATCAGAAGACAGATTCTAATACATTAAATATAAAGCAAGTGAGAAAATCCTAGCTTAGAAATTGAGTTTGATGTACTAGGCTTTTAAAGTTATTAGTTATGTATAATATATAACGTATGCATGCTCAGAGTTGTACAAACACAGAAAAAATTGTCCCTGTCTTGCTTCTTCTGGCTTGTGAACAGATCATAAGAAGCAGTGAGCAGAAACGTTCTTTGAATTCAATTAGCGCATTGATGCAATGAGAATTCTCATAAATATGCCCTCAAATGGGCATTGGCTCTGTCATTTATCACAATACAGAGAACAGCCAAGCCTAGCATGAAATTCTTCAAAAGAATACACTCTCTTTGCTTTCATCCAACACTGAATAAGATCTACAGCATTTACAGCACTGAGGATGAAGTTACTCAACAGGCGGCATTTTGGCCAAAACTCAGGAGAGAAGCAGGGACCGCAAAAGCATGGATGAGTGCTCTGAGCCAGAGGCAGACCTAGGGATTGCAGGTACGACAACTGGAGGCTTAGTACTTGGAGGGGCAGTGTCACGTCCTCTTGAGAAAATGCCAACAAGTACAAGATTTCCTAACTTCATCTTATATTTCTAAGTATCTCTGCCACAGAGCACAACATTTGTGGACAAATATCAGTTACTGACACCTCAGTCCCAAGTAAAAAACCTCCCTCTCAAATCCCTTTCTTTTTCTGGACTCTCACTGCAGTGATGTTACAGATCTGCTCTCCTTTAGTCTTTCATGCTTTGGGCATTAAAGGTGTTAGAAAAAACATGCAACAACCTAATATTTATCCTCATTTGATTTTCCTGTATTTCCCCACTTTACTTTCTATTTTATTTCTGCACTTAACATGCCACAACTGTTTAACAATTTATTGCAGTGACTGAGAGATTCTTTTTCTGGTTACAACTTCAAAAATAAGATCAAGATGTAAGCAAGGCAATGTCTGAGCACAAGGAGGAAAGGGCTGAGGAGATAAATGCCTATTATGGCTTGTTTGTAAAGACCACCACTGACTGCAGTTTCACAGTTTGCCCAGGCAATCTGTCCCAATGTTAAGCCAGAACCTTTCTTGCTGTGATTTAGACTGATCATTTCTTGCCCTGTTCACTAGAGATACTACCTTACTCTTTGGAACTAATTTTTACACACTTGGAAGATGGTTAACCTACTCCCACGCTCAGCCTTGTCTGCCTTCAGTTAAAGAATCCCAAATAAGTCATCCTATCCTCATACATCATTGTTTCTAGCCCTATGATAAATCCTTGCTGCTCTGAACTTCCTCCAGTTATCTATACATTTCTTCCAAGGTGGTCGCCAACACTAGACACTCTGTGCCCCTTGCTGAACACAGCACCTGGATTATTATATTTTGGAGGCCACACTCTTGTTTATACATCTCAGAACGAGGTTTTCCTTCTTCCCAACATCATGACACTTTTGGGTCATGTTCGTTTTAAACCTGTGTTCCATTTCTAAAGAGCAGACACCTATCCAGCTGTTTCTAACACAGATTCATGCCATTGGTTGTTCCTGGTGATGATCTACACCGATTCCACTGAATTTCAGACCATCATTTTGACAATTTCTCCACTTTTTCACAATTTCTTTGAATCTTCATCCTGTCTTCCAGCATTCCTGAAGTCTCGCCCAGCTGCTTATCTTTGGCTTAATACCACCGTTCTCTGCTCCATTACTCAAGTCATTTATTCCAGTATTGAAGATTTCACTCAACATATTGATATCTTCACCTTTGGTTATATCTTTATTAAGTCTTACCTACGAATCCCAAGTTATTGATTCCTGCTCTCAGGAAGCCTCTTCTTTTCCTGAGAAGAGGGAACTCACCACCTCCTTCCCACACTTGCTGCATCCCTCCTTCACATTCATAACTAGCTTTTGATTAGAATCAAAACCAGAAGAGCTTCTCCTACGGATGACTTAATTCCCTTCCGTCATGAGAACCTACTTTTTTAAACAGTTGTTAACTGTGGATATCATAATGTTCCACTCTTTTCTGTAGAACTGTTAGTAGGATTGTCTAATCTATTTAACTATCC
Organism: Dromas ardeola; assembly: GCA_013398915.1. NCBI lineage: Eukaryota > Metazoa > Chordata > Aves > Charadriiformes > Dromadidae > Dromas > Dromas ardeola. Next base: position 58,187 of record VYZM01018153.1, read on the forward strand.
ACTCCACGTGTATGTACTAAAATGTCAGAAAACAGACATAATACTAAAAGGTGACATTCCGATATAGCTGTAATTGTATAGGTATTGTATTTATACGCTAATGTTCAGGACTGCTTCTCTGTTCTTGCATATTTTACATAGCCACATGAAAACAATATAATACCTCTTTTATCTGTCTAATCAAAGCCTCATATCAAGCTGTGATCTTCCATTGAAAGTCTTTTAAGGGATCAGTTTTAACAAAGTGTAGCCAGTACTCATTTCTTTTAGTCCTTTGCCAAAAGTGGTGCTTCTGCTGTTTTTACACCAAGTTAATTTGTAAAGAAAGAAACCTAGGACAAACATAGTAAAGACTTGATAGGAAAATTTCTACAGGAAAGAGTCATATTAAAAAACCCAACCTCTAAACAGGCTGGTATGAGCATATGCTGGACTTCAAGAGCCACATCCCAAAAGTGAAGACTACATCTCCAGCTTTACCTAACTGCAGTCATCCTCATCTTCAGTGGCTTCCATCCACATAATATAGCTTCAGATTGAAAGATCAAAAAAATTCTCAATCAGATCCACTAAAAAGCTGAGGCAGGAGAAGGATCTTCAAAAACTGGTTTTGCATTAACACAGAAGTTAATGAATCTAGTATGGTTTCAGGCAGCAGAAAGTCTTTTATTTTCAGCTGACAGAAGCAAATTGAAGGAAAATTAGATAAACGCTATAGGCAGGTGCCAAAATAGTTTTAAATGCAAGTTGCAATGGACTTCCTAAAAGGGATTATTTAGCAGAAAAAAAGAGGCAGGATTTCATCCCTGCCTTTTTTTATGGTCCTATACTAAAGGTTTCTAAAGGTTTCCATAAAAATACTATAATCTAGTTCTTCAGGCCTGAGAAAGGGTTTTATATCTGCACTGTCTGACTTTCAGAGGCCTTTTAAATATTTTGGCAATTGGAGCCATCATTACAGATTGGAAGTCTGGTGAAAAGATACCTTAGAGACTTTTGGCTTTACTTTGCATTCTTACAGAAAGAAACCATTCTGAAGAAAAAAGGGAAAGAAAATAAAAAGAACTTTACTGTCCTGCTGAGAGTCACCTTACCTATTTTTCCCCTGACCAGGCATTCTATTGGAAAAGCATTGTAATGGATACCTGGACTCAAATGACGCCTCTTGAGCAGCAAATGGATTTTAGCATGCTATTGTCAAAATCTTGATTTTTTTTCTTTTGCCACCTTCTGATAATAACATTATAGATGGTCCCTTCCTCTGAACAATTGGACACCCAAAGGTCCATGAGGGGCTTTCTCATCGAATTGAGATCATTGTGCTGGGGAAAACAAGGAGCTGGTGCTATGTTTACATGGAAGCTCCAGCAGATTGAAAAGTGGATTGAACCAGAGATCAACTCCTTCCAGCTCCAAAGCCATCCTGGGGAGGTCTGTGCAGCCCTGTAAGCTATGGTGTTATACACCTCTATACTGCCATCACCTCCACAGGGAAAAGAGTAACTCCTTGATTTCCTACCCGAAGTTGCTGCATAACTTACCTTTAAACCACTAACAACCTTTTTTTTTTCTTCATGTTCTGCCTAATTTGCTATCTGATATTACCCTGAGACATCTGTCAGCATTACTCTTCACTCCCTTCCACTCACTGATACCAGACTGCTTTCCCCTAGAGCAGAGGCTCTTGAAGTTTTGGAAGGCCACCAACTTGGACTTCAGCTAAGTATTGTATAATGACTAGTGTGAAAAGCAATACAGCGCACCAACTTTTAAAAAGTCTTCTGTGGTCCACATAAGAGTTGAGAAACTTCCAGTTTCCTAGGTCATGCTATAGGACTATCCTCAGGAGGAATAATACTGCCCACAAGTTGTATAACTCTTCTTATTTGTAAGATCTTAATTGCTTTGTATTGGTGAGTATCATCATTAGTATGAGAGATGGAGGAGCTCAGGGTGCCAAGATTTTAAGTAATTTGCTCAGGATCACAGGAAATCTGGAAAAGTCAGGATTTTCCCCTTGGTCTAATAGTTGTGCTCCATACATGTGCCTCCTACCTGCTGTTATTTAATACCCTAGAGAACAAGCCTGGCCCAAATCTGCTGATTTTGATGGAATATTTTTCTATTAACACCAACAGGTACTGGATAAGACTCAGAGTGGGAGTGGAGACAAAACCGCTATGAAGCCAAAAAAAAAAACCAGAAAGTCAAAGAATTCAGGAAAGCAATATTTTTGAATGAAATATGAAATGACTGAAATGTCAGTCAGGAAAGAGAAAAGAAAACATGAAGAGAGGTTATGAAGTTAATCAAAGAACTACAAAACGACTGAATCCTGAGAAGTAAAAAAACTAACAAAGAGAGTTCTAAGCTTAAGTACCTTAAAGTTGTTAATTAAGAAACATAGCTAAAGAGTATGAACTATACTCTCCACTGTTGGTGGGGAGAGACCCTGATTTTCTCCAGATCCGTCAACGTGCTGGGCTTGCCATCTGTCAGGTAAGAACGAACCTCAAAGCCCAGTCCAGTCATTATTTGTAAATGCTTTGGGATGTTTTCTTTTAAATTCTATGACCTTCTTTTGGAGACTGGCTTGAGTTTTACAAAATATGTAGATCTCTATTTTGCTGACTTTTATATGGAAAACTCAGACAGCTGCATCCCAATATTTGGCATCTCCATCTCTTTCCCTCAGCTGCACTTCAGTGGTTTGGCTCACACAGAAGCAAGTCAGCCAGCCGAGGGACATGCTCGATGGAGCCCTGAGCCGGAGTTAGTTTTCATGCTGACTCCAGGAAAGGACTTCCCAGTTGCACCCAAGTGTTTGCACATAAGCAAAACCACTGACGAACTAGGTTAATTCTCCCCATTGCCCTTCTTTTTGTCCTCCCTTATTTTTAACCTCCTTTCCTTACTTTCCTTCTCCTCCTTCCTCTAGGCTCAAATATCTCATCTTTTCGTTTTCAAAAAAGCAAAGATCTCCTTGTTAATGTGGGTGACCAAGGTGTTAAGCTCCCCAGGCTGGGCTAATTCAAGACGTATTGGCTTGAGTGCTCACACTGAGATTGGGAACTGGACCAGTACTGACTTCACTGGGAGCAGCGTTAAATCCACAGGACAGCTATAGAGGATTTCCATATCTAAATTTTTCCAGATGCTTTGAAATTTAGAGCGAGATTTGGATAACCAAAACATTCACAGTAAGATATAATAATACTTTATCCATTCCTCCCCCATGAAACTACTGGAATAGAGGTACTCTGAGAAAAATGTCTATTTGGTTGATGTTAAAATATGAAAAGTAGAAAGAACAAAACAGGTTGGGAAAAATGTTGGTTAATTTAGAAATGAGGACCTTAAAACCACTGGTCCTTAAAGCAGAGTATTCTGGGTTTTGGAAATCATATGAGGAAAATGTAGAAATTAATATCATTAAGAAGAAAAGTATTTTCCCCAATAACTGCGTGCTACAGAAGCAATGTCAAGCGTGGTGTATTTATATTTTTGCAGTTGGGACTGTTAAAAATTGGCAGTTGTTATAAAACAGGATACATTAAATCTAGTTAAATTTTAAGTAAATACAGCTTCATCAAGTTTCTGCTACTTGAAAAGCAGGTTCTTTAATTTCACAGAAAGATTTCTCTTGTATGAAATCACGCACTGATATTTTTTAAAGCCATCAAAATATTCAAGCCACCACATACTTTGTGTGAGAAAAAAGAGTATTTTTACTTGGAGCAAAAAAACCCAATGTATTTGAGCTCTACTCGAAGCAGAATCAAAAACTGAGCTGACAGAATAGAACTAAGACACTGATCACATAATTGCAAAACATTATCATACACAAATTCCCTGAATAAAAGAATATTTATGGGAAATTCTGTTTCTTGTTCCTGAAATACCCAGGCCGCTGGGCAGCCAGGGCACTGCCACCCCTGGGGCAGTGAAAATCTTCAGGTGCATCTAGTTTTGGATCACTGTCTGCATTTCAAGAAAGCCACAGAGCATCAGTATCCTAACCCATTCTGCTGGATTTGGGGAGATACAGATTAGAAATCTATACCCTCCAGTATCTTCTTTTTGTCTCCAAGAGCAAGTTCACCTTGTTTCGGTGATGAAACAAGGTGTCTTTACTAAACAAAAGGCATCTTTTCAGAATAGTGAACTGCTGAAATCTGGACAGATATTTTCAGGCTTTGCCTGCACTGTTTTCATCCCTGACTGTTTCATCTCCTCTAATTGTTTCTTTAACATATTCAAAGCTTGCTTTCTAGGGACTAAAGACCAAGAAAACCAAGAAGGACTATATTCAGCAAAATCTGATAGTGAGGAAAATCTCCCCAAGGAGATCAAGTGGTGTTACAACAGGTTAGCACTTCAGCTAGTGGGTTGCTGATATTAAGCTGTAGAGCTTTGAAGCCTAGTGGACCTTGTCAACTTTCCACCCATACCACAGTACAGAAACATCGGGGTGAAATAGCACTGGGCTTACTCACTATGAAAACACACAGATGAACACTCACATCCCTCTTTTCTTGTGTCCATGGCTGAAAGTTGAGCTGAGATGTGAAACAGATTAAGCCAGCCACTGGTTTTGAACCACCCTGGGGAGCTGTTTTTCACTCTTCTGCAAGACGCACTCATTGGTTGACTATGAGCTGCTTCTCCATTCATATTTAACATGTTCATAAATGTTTTAATAGCTTGTTTTTAGACATTTTACTGCCTTGTAATAAAAAACAAGAGTACACAGAGAATCCAGGAGAGGAACTTTTCTCCCTTCCTTTATTATACATCACAATTTGAATGTTCCTGAATAATCACTGTATCAGAGAGAGTACAGAGTTTTCACTGCTACTCAGCCCATGTATTAAGCTCCTTCATCTGCCTCCCACTCCTTCGGTTCCTCCTCTCTGTTCTGACGCTGCCAGTCGTGATACCGTTTATTGTAATGATATCTGTGATATCGTTAGTTGTTCCATGGATGCTGAACTAGAGGCTTGTCTACATTACAAAATAATATCTTCCTTCATAATCATTATAGTCAGCTAAGAAAGATCATCAGACATGACCAAAACTCAGTTTTGAACTACATCTGCTAATCATGCATAAAACAGTTAATGCCTGTATTTTTCTGTTAAACATTAAAAGCATTAAAATGGCCGCACATTTTTCTTCCAAACTGGTCCTCTGTTAAGCTTTTTTGTAAGTCATCTGTTTAATTGCCAGTAGAATCTTTATTTACTAAAGAAGACATTTTAGTTATTAACTGGCTTGTTAATTTTTAAATGTAAAATTTGTATAATCTAGGCTACTAATTTTTATACAACCTGGCACTACCTTTCCACCAGTTCACTGGAACTACTGTCTCTTCAGTAAACATTTTAGAGCCTCGTTTGACCGTTTCTGACAAACATGGCTTTGAGAAAAAGTATTGTCCTCTTAAAATGCTGCCAGCTTCTATCTGCTCACAAGAAAGGTTTTAAAGGTTTAATTTAGACTTTACATTAAAATCTATCACTCTTAAACATATATTAAATGTCCTGCATTAGGTTAACAGGAGACGCAATCACATTACTCAAATGAAAATATTTTAAGCCACAAAAACTGAATCAGAGTAGAAAAGCAAGAAATCATGTTATACAGGGAAGAGGGCATATAGTTTTATCAAAAAGAGGAAAAGAAAATAGATCATCTACTCAACAAAAAACTCACATTTGTTAAAAACAAGCTGATATTGCTAAGAAAATATTTGTATGCACAATATTTGGACAGTGCAGGACCCACATTTTTTTATCCTACGCTATGAAACATGGACTGATGAATACATCAGTTTAAGAATGTCTTGCAGAAAATATTTAGCATGATCATAGATACTATAACTTCTGCTTTCAGCTTCTACTAATATCCATACATCCTTACGATGAAATAAGCTTGTGAATTTTATTTAAGTCCAAAGGTGTCAGGATCGGGGACTGTGTCTTTTTCTGTGTCTGTATTGTGCCTACCACATAGTATTCTAGGAATCTACAATAGTATCTATTACAAAAACTATAATACAGTTATCCATTAATAATTATCATATGTACCATATCAGTGAACTACTTCTGCCAAGCACTAAGTTTTAAAATTTGCTTTACTGAACTTACAGTTAGCTCCAGTTTTGTCATGACTATTTTTGGAGATAAGGTTTGAATGCCGTAACAACTGATTAAAAAGTTGCATTATTACTATACTATATGTCTCTCTTTCTGCCTGTATTTCTATAGCTTCTCTTTTACTTTCTCCTGGTTTGTCCCTGACCTCCTTTTATTTCTGTTTCCAGTTTATAAAAATTTTCCTCTCTCCTTGGCAAGAGGAACAAACTTGCGGCATAGAGACTTTAAAACATACTTCTGTAGCCAAGGATTTCACATACCCAGCCTGCTGTCTGCGCAGCATTTCAGCTGAAAAGCTATACTGGAGCAAATATTTCTGGAAATTTTTATGAACTAAAAGAACTTTAGAGCCATTTATAATTGCCTGGCATTGGTACTGAAGGACGAAGGGGTGTCAGCAGGCAGGGACACACCAACAGCCTTTGCCAGTCCTGTTAACACCTACACGAGCTGCTGCAGAGATGAAAGAGCAGCGCAATGAAACGAAAGGAAAGGGACCAGAGCACAGCTCTGCTTTGCTTTACTATCCTCCTTTCCTCTCTCCCCCTTTTTTTTTTGTAGACTGCCGCACAGGAAAATCCAGTTGTGCACAGATGGCAAGCAGCCTAGCAGAAGGTGCCTTTCCTTTCATTAAACAAAGAAGTGAACGGGTATTTGTTGACCAAATGTTTCAGTCTTCCTCCCCAGGCAGAAGCTTCTTAACTCCTGGCCAGCTGCGTTCACAGCATGCTGGTGCTACGCTACAGGAATTATGCAGCTACACTTGCTCCACATGAAGACTTCACGTATTGAAGCCTGAGTATCAGTGGTGAACCTACTCTGTTCTCTGCCGCATCCAACTACAATTCCCTCCTGTCACCATCTCTCACTTTTCACCCTTGAAACTGTTGCAGTATTTTGGCTTTCATCAAACTGTTGTAGTATTTTGGCTTTCATTTAGATTTATGTTTGTTGAAGAACCACCATTCACCAAAGTCAATAGCTATTAAGGACAACCAGTATCGTCCATTAGCGGATCTGAAGTTCCACGCTTTTATAAGAGCAAGGAAATCTACATTCAGATCACTGTAGTGATGGCTACATCCCTACGGATCAAATTCTGAATTACTGTTTCACTGTGCCAGTGGGATGGTACAGAAGGCAGTCGCTGACAATCTGGTTTGATATAGAGGGTATGATTTTCCATTCTTGGATCTTCTGACACCATCTACACTTTAGAGTCACTAATTTCTTCCAACAAAACTGCCACAGGATGTCCAGTACAGTACTTGTCATGGGTCTAAGATCTTTGACCCACATCAAATTACTGTCTTGCTAATATCTATTTGGAGATTTCCTCTTTTTTTTTTTGCTTGCAATCTAGATTTATTCATAACCTGGACATTAAATAGCCAATCGCTGAAACTCACAATGGGACTCCTGTTCTGCAGTTTTCTAAGCATTGTTTGCACATCACCATAAAAGTTCTAACTACTTTGTGCATTACATGAATAGTCTTGAGACCTTTTCAATGTGGCAGAAAGATACGATTATAGTGCAAATGCCCATGAATTCGAGTGCATATGAATACTAATGCAGGGTGCTCCAGATTTCTGTAAATTTTCCTGTCAACACTTCACACAAAAGTTCAAAAACTGTGAAACAGAAGGTAATGTGACAGTAATGAAAATCAATGCACGTCATTTTCTACAGTATCAGGAATCTACTTCCTCAGCTGTGTGGACTCGCAGAAGATAATGGCCAGTAACACTTCCAGCACATCATAAAATATACCTCTACATGCAGTAATAGTCTAGAAAACTTCACATTTGTATTTGCTTAACATTTGCTTTTATTTATAGCTATCTGTTAACAAACTCATTAAGCAAATGGGATGATGTTCCGATTTCAGAAGTGCTAAATCTTACTCCATGTGCCTCTGCAAAAATGTTGAGGTTGTAGTGTTCCAAATAGACGGTTTTGTGTGTCTAGCACTTAGTCTGTTAGGCTACCAGTTTCTTTCAAGGCTAGAAGAAGTTGCTAAACTCTCACAAGACCCAGCGTCACGTGCCAGATCAAGTGGGCGACCACCTGTACAGTCCTTTCCCCTTGGTAAATTGTGAAGTTTGAAGTTAGAAACACTGCCCTGGAGCTTCTTGACACACCACCTCTAGAACTGAACTTATAAAATAACCAGCAGGTTGGAGTTTTCCCCTAGTAGCTACACCATCCTCTTTGCCACCGCCCCCCAGCTGCTTGAGCCGTAGTGGGGTACGGTACATACTATTCCTGCCCAGGAATGGAGCTTCCCTTTTCCTATGGGGCAGGACTGCTTCTCTTCCAGGACCTCCTGCATCCCTACCAAATGTCTTCTTCGAAGAGAAGACTAAAAAGTAATCCCAAATTTTACCCATAGAATTCTGGATCTTCTGTCCATTCCTCGAATTTGGGAATGTTTACAGGGCAAGTGAACGTCCTGCTGTCCTCAGGGAATATTTGCACTGAGTTTATTTCAAATTTAAAAACATATGTATCAGCAAGGACACGTGTCCTAAGCAAAAAGCATTTGGGAAAATTAAGCTATTTGAATCCATATCCAGCTTCCATTTCCACAAAAGGGAAAACAGAGGGAAGTTTTTACAGGGACCAAAGAAAGGAAAATGGGAAAAGGGAATGAATTGTGTTAAAGCACTCTCTATAAACAAGCCCCTGACTTTGATTTAGAAAAAATGACATGTTGGTTTGAATAGACTTTTTCTGCTCTATGGATTTCAGTAGGAAAACCTGGACAGAATTTAGAGAAACACAGGAAAAAACCTGAGTGAATCGTTTACAAGTAATATTGAAAGTATTAAATTACTTCAGCTTGGCTAAACAATGACACAATAACATTTTCAGTCCACAAGTATTTTTAAACTTTATTTTTAAATGCTGTTTTTACAATGAGGCAGCTTATAAGTGAAGTGAATATGTGGACCACTCCTTTTAATACAGTGTCTCCCTGGCAACCAGACCAGCAAAAACAGAAAAAGAGATTAGATGACCAATCGTTTCTTCCATCTCTCATGTCTTCGATTTCTTTGCTGGATGGCTGATACAGTGCTCGGACTCTGTGACTCCTCTGGGTGGGTGAAGCTCAATGCAGTATGTTTCCTTTGGCAAGAAGCAGTACATGCAGTTGGATGGTATGTTATGCTGTATGCTGATATCATATGGCTGTCTAAAGGAGAAAAAATCCCTTTGGAGTGCCAGCAGTAAAGGCTTGGCTATCACAAGACCGAAATTTCAGTATTTCCTTATGAGTATTTTTAAGCTCTAATTTACAGAAACAGCAAGGAGATTTTGGGAAGATCAGAGAATTGGTCCAGGAACTATGGCTGGAAAGAGTTCCCTGGAAGGGCATCCAGCTTGCCAGCTCAAAATGTGTTACTCACAGACAATGCAGGAACTCAGAACAGATGATGAAGAAAATGCAGACATATTAATGGCTGAGAGAAACGACAGATGCTCATATCTGAACTGGAATGTACTGTCTTCAAAATTATTCCAGCTAGAAGAAAGCTTCTTTACGGTGAGGGTGGCAGAGCACTGGAACAGGCTGCCCAAGGGAGGCTGTGGAGGCCCCTTCTCTGGAGACTTTCAAGACCCGTCTGGATGCAGTCCCGAGTGATGTGCTCTAGGCAATCCTGCTTTAGCAGGGGAGTTGGACTAGATGATCTCTAGAGGTCCCTTCCAACTCTGAAATTCCGTGATTCCGTGATTCAGTGAAAGGAACACCTCATGCCAGGTATGTCCCTGTACAACCCTCTTTATGTGTACTCAGTGTCCCTGCCCTTCTGGCTCTGAGGCAGGCTGGCTGCCACGCGCTCCTAGGGCTCCTCACAGAGTGCAGCTGCAACACAGTGGGTCAGGCAGCTTGTTATGGGGTATTCCTCTGCAGGAAACCTATTATTCTTGTACTGCTCTGTCTTCAACAGCTAGTCGTTTGCTCTAGGAAGAAAAGACAGTTTTAACCTTAAAAAACCTTAAATGGTAAGAGTTACTTCTGAGACTGCCTCTACACCTCTGGCACAGCCACAACAGACATTATAGAAAGTGCTTAAGCGAAGAGGGTCCAATTTAATTGTACTTCATTTGTTTTCCTTGCCTCACATTCTCAGTAGTTTACAGTTTCTACTTCAGAGTTGTCCCAGTTCAAAACCTCTGGAACTGCTCGTTCCCAGGACACACGGTGAGTTTTTCTTTATTCTCCCAAGTTTTTTTTCTTTTTCAGTTATGGCCACAAAAGAACATGACAAAAGCATATTGGAAAATGAAATGAAAACTATAAAATATGTTTTCACTACTTATGGCCAGATTATTCAGCACTTGGCAGAGACCAATGAGGATATGGGAAACAGGCACAAAGGACAGCCCTAAATCATGCCGTTTGGTAACCACACTTACTTGGGAACATCAGGAACTGCCAATTAGCTGATTTAGGATCTCATTAACCATACCCCTTTCTCTCAGACATGCCCTGAAGAACTGCTACTCTTTACAGAGGAAAAAAAGATGGGGGAACCCCACTCTGCTCAACTAACCTTCTGATTCCAGAAAACCCGTTTTACTACCATTAGGTTCTTCAAATCGCCAGCCTTCAAATCGCAGGTATTAGCCTAAGGCGCCTAATACCTGCGCCTTACTCACGCAGCTATTCTTATTCTCAAAAGCAACCCGAGAAGCAACCGTGTAATAGCTGTTTCATTCACGAAGAGCCAAAAAATCCCATAGGTTCCACATGACCTGTTCATGTACTTCTTCCTGAAGCTCTCGAAATAAAAATTAGGTGATATGTTCCTCAAAGACCTTATTCGCTCTCTGCACCAAAATGAGTCTCACCCAGTGAATAAAGAATGTGAAATTTTCCCAATTTTGTTTACCCATTACCAGTAAATGCAGTAAAATGGACCCAAATTAGATCCTCAGTAATGTCAATCCAGTAATTTCAGATACAAAGCATAATTATACATTTATATACTTTAAATATATACTTTATATACTATAAACATTATGTATTTATAACTTCAAAATAAAATTAAATAAGCAAACAAAGACTACCTCATTTTCTTTGAGAGCAAATATTAATGGCCCTTTTCTGACACAAGTCTCAACCCTTTGCTTTCCAGTGTAGTAGAAATCAGCACTACCGAACGTGAGTTACTGAATATACACACATACTCCTGGGCAGGAGGAGGCATCCATACCACAGCCCATGGTAGGCAGCACCTACCCTCAGATTCCTCGTACAAAAACGTCATTTTGGTGGGCTGCAGCACAGCCCTTATGTTACTTCAAGCACTTTGTTCAGTCATCCCCCCTCCCCAAAACAGTAGTTATGTTTTATGGCCATACAGGTACAGAGAATCCCAGGGGGTGAAAAATTAAAAGCTAGTTGGTGTGTACAAAGAGTATCTGCTGTAAAGAATGACAGCCCTAAGCAGTGTGGACATGAGCCTTTCCCACCCTACTATTTGCACAACTTGTAGCAGTATGGATACTATGTTTGTGCTTCTTGGCTCTCTTTTCTAAAAATCTCAGCCCGCATGAAACCACAGCAAACACTTCCACCTGGACTCTTCTGACTACAAAGGACAAATGTTCTTGCTGATCACCACAGCTTTTTAGACATTAGAACCAATTATGAATGAGAAAATAATAATAGAAGCTTTCTTAGAAACCTGAAATTCCTCTTATGTTCAAGTAAAGTCAAACACAGTAACAAAGCCCTATGTAGTAACTTCACCTGGTGACTTGTGCTATAAGCATTCCCAGGAGGCTCTATTGCTGAAACAGCTCTGGAGGAAAGAAACCAATTAAACTTTTTTTGTGGAACATGCAGATTGGAATAAACTGGAACACTTTGTGAATTTCTTTCCAGCACATAGAACTGTCTGAGTCAACACTAATGATGCAACTCCCTACCCCACATAATTCACTCTGACATTTTCTAAATGGTGTTTCGATTTTAAATGAAATGCTATTTCATTCCAAAGTTTCCTTCAACTGTATGTAAAAATATTTCTTAAAAAACTCTCTAAAATATTTTGCTTCCAACACATTTTTCCCAAATTTCTAATTTGCCAAAACTGTTCTTTTTGGATGACACACAAAGCATATCTCAAAAAAATGAAATCCAAATCACTGTCACTTGCATAACTCTCAAGTATTGCAAAACTAATGGTATTGTTGCATAGGCTCAATGGAATTGTAAAACACACCAAACACTGTACAAAATAAAAAATATAAGAATTCTTCTATAGGCAAAAGGATAATTTATTTTTAGTCTCAACTCAAAAACACATCCATGATTAAGTCCAGGGCATTGATTCTGACAATATTGCCATTAAAAATAATTACACCTTAAATCCTACTTAAAATAATGACACAGTTAATGGTGTTTATCATTGAACAAACCAGCTGCTTTCCTGGAGTATCCACCTTTCAGCTGTTGCAGGATGTGTTTTGAAGAGAGAAGTCACTGGGTTCAGTTCATGCACTAGTGGGGAAAATTCACTGGCCTGGTCTACTCAGCAAGAGCACACATGATTTTATTGATCTCCAATGGCAATTGGAGATCCATACGCAACAGGATTACCAGTAAACTGTCTCAGCATGAACAGATCTTTTCAGAAACAGATTGTCTTACTCATGGTGAACTACTGTTGCTCCTTTGATAGTTTTCAAGTGGACTGCCTTTTTGGGTTCAGGTCTATTTTCCTTCTCAGAATCTTTCTAGTGGGGCACTCAGGGTACCTTCTGGGTATTGATGCTATCCACTTGGTCCTGCTGAAAAGGATATATACATCAAGATATAGAACCTCTTCTATGAACACAGTTCTGCTGCCTGATGGGAACAGGATCCTACTATGAATAGGAAACACTGAGTCTTGCTCCAAAGCTGATGGGACTGTTCACAATTTTGCATAGATTTTCATAGGCAATAATCTTCTCATCTTTTCTCAATAGCTTGATGAGAAAAAAAAAAACAGTTCATTAACACTGACATCAGAAGTAATGTTGCCAGCATCTGAGTCTTATATTTGTAGTTCAAGTACCATTTTCAAGACTAATCACACCATTCATCAGTATTAAAGCCCTAGATGTTGAGGATGAACTTAAAAGCCCACTTAAATGTTTGTCTGGATTAGCTCTTCTTGTAGCCTGCACAGAAGTCAAGGAGGCAGAAAGCTAAAACCTCTTGAAGTCAAACAAACTTCAAACTCCACAGTTCTTATAGACTAGTCATATAAGCAGAGACAACTGTAGGAGAGTTCACTTGATCCTCGGGTAGATCTCTTCTGAACAACAATGGCTGTGGTACATACCTCAGAGCATGCTGTAGTCAGGGAGGGTTGATTTGAATGGCTCAGGCTAGGTGAGAATGACCATCAGGATGACCCTAAATATTAGTTTACGTACCCAGACATCCAAGTGAGCAACATGATTCACATCCCTTCTTCCAGCATCTCTGCCAGCTCAGACAGATAGGACTGGTTTAGTTATAGCCATTTCATCTGTAGCTGGAGAACCTCTTATGCTGCTACCATTCATTGAGGGACAAACCAATGCAGTTTGTTACCGAGTCTGATGGCTTGCTATTGATATCTCCATACGTATGGAATGCTGATAACATCACTGATATTATAAATTTAATAGGGTGTTAATATAATTTTTGTTTGTTCCATACTTAGGTTGTATGCAACATTAACAGCCCCAAAAGATGTTAGAAATTTACAGCTGTCATCTAGGTTGAGAAGGCCTAGCTAAAAATCCAAAATTACAACATATATTTAAGAAAAATATTGTGATTTGTGAGGTAGATGACCAGAAAGGGCATAAATTTACGAGACAGTGCAGGGCAAAGGATGAATTATCCACCTTACACTTGTATCGGTAAAAAATGGCAGGACAAAAGAGCAGAAACAGAAAAATGTGGTATTTATGACGAATTTACTCTCCAAAAATTGCCTCATTTGCCATACACAAAAAATGGAAGAGAATTCTGTGGGGCTGCATGTTGTGAAGCAGTGGCCTTCACGGGAGGCTGGACAGGAGGTTGGATTTAAACAGAGGGATCTTACCATGAATGCTCAATTTTTTGTAATGCTTGATACATACCTAAACACCTCTGGATAAGAATAGGATCAACAACTAGAAATCCTCTAAGAGTTAAGCCAATTTTATTTGTAACTTCTGCTTCCAGTCTTTTAGATAGAGCTTCCTTTGGCGTTCCGATGGTAAAACATACATAACCCATATGGTGGTGTGGAAGTAACCAGGATGGGTACAAGTGACACATTTAGGGTTATTAGCTCTATGAAGGTAGATCTGAATAAAGATCATGTCCAGACAAAGATCACGCCAGAGATTTAGCCCAATGCAGACTTATGGAAATACAGAGTGGGAAGTCTTCGACTGCAAAGGCTGATAGTTGGTCCATGTAGGAGCTCATACCAGCTGCTGCTGACTTTGGGTATATACTCTCTGCAGTTAAGTACAAAGCAGAAAGAAAAGATATCTGAAAAGCACTTTGTGTCTTGACAATGCTTAAGGGCAGCATGGGACACAATACCTGGCTTCCTTAACCATTCACAGCAATTAGAAGCTGAATTTTAAAGCTAAGACTAGAGAACACTTCAGTGTGTGTTCTCCTCCACAGCCCCTAGTCAGCCTTTTATATATCTACACAGGTAATGTCCCTAATGGTCAGAAATTACAGATTACTGATCTGTTTTCCTCTTACTGGGTACCATGTAACCCTTTTCTTGCCTGCGATCCTGATGCAAGAAAGCCCTTAAGTATATTCTTAATCTCAGGACCCTGCTGCTGGACTCTGTTCCTGAACTCACACCTCAACACTGTTTGCCGACTCTGTCATCCTGCAGAGTGAAGCGCAGAGGTTAATTTCTTTACATATTAGGAGGGATTACTCTTTGCAACAGCTAGAGCCAAGGCTAACTCACTTAAATACAGTTCTTTAAAAAAAGCAAACCCAGAGAAGCTAAAATATTTATTTGTACCTACTAATTTTATATGATGAATAAACGCTATTCATTGCTAGCTAAGCCAGCAAGAAACCCCTCCACATGATCATTATTTTACTCTGTGCGGAGTAACAAAGGGCACTTTCATGTGATAAGAAAAGTATGTCACCCTTAAAAAAGCTGTAAAACAAGTACGGACAAAAAGATTCACTGTTAGGAAGATGAAGTAGCATCCTAGAACTGGTAGTTCAAATGGATTCCAAACTATGCATGCTTTGGAGGGACTGAAATGTCTGGGAAAAGGTATTTGTCCCTATTGTACTGAACTGCAGCATCACCTTATTTTCATAACTGGCATTTTATAAACAAACAGGGACTTAATAAATTTATTAAATGTAGGTAAACTAGTTATTTTTTCCAAATTGAGTACACTGGTAAATATTCTTTTCATTTCTTTGATTCTCTCTGCAGACTTATGTGGTGAAACCTTTTTTATAGACCTGAAGATGCTTAAAAGTGGTGTGAAGTAACCTCATTGAAAGGGAAGGCAATTTTCAGTGGCTGTGAATGATTATCGGCACTGAAAACCTCATCAGATTCACATACGGAAGGACAGGCAAAACCAGATTTCGTATGTGCCTCTCTGGCTTGCAGTCCTGCTTCTGGGAAAGCTACAGCATCAGCCTTGCTTCTCTTCAGCAAATCTTAGCACGCTGCCAAGAACATTGGTCATTCTGCTCACAAGCAAGGTACTGCAAAAAGTGTCTTTGTGCTGACTGCCTAAATCAGAAGCAAGAGGCAAAGAAGCAAATGAAAAAAAAGAAAAAGAGAAAAAAAAAAAGGGAGGTAAGGAAAGTGAAATGACCTGTAGGGCAGTGGATGACTGAAAGAACCCCAAACCCATGCCCAAGCTGCTAATGTGGTTTGAACAACCCAGTGTTCCTCTTGCCTGGTCCTGCTGTTTGTGAATGAGAAAACGAAGGGCCAATATGTGACTGGTGAAGGCTGCTTTGGCCAGAAGGACAGGCTTCTCCAGAAACCCTGCTGTTGCTATTCAGCATCAAGGAAGGAATGGTGACTTTTATCCAAAACAAAACTTATATCTGGTGACTTATTTTTGGGCCGAGTATTTCTTTGGCTTAGAGCTACAACAGCCTTGTAAATTCATGAGTACCACTTCTGTCATGTCTTACGCTTAAAAGGCATCTTGTTTTCACTAGTCTGTCTACAGCTTTTGTTTATTTTTCAAATATTTTCTCTTTAACAAGCCACAACAGAATCCAGTGCATATTATCTGCCCCAGACAACCAGGGAGAGAGAATATCTGTATACTAGCAAGACCCAAGAAGGCCTGCCTTGGGCAGAAGGCAATTCCTGACAAGTAAAACCCGTTAACAGATTTAGTCTCCCTTACACTTGGCCTAAATCCGTCCTGCACACACTAAAATAACTGCACAGCACAGAGCACTGGAGTTACTTCTCCAAAGCATTCCTGAGGCCTGACATGTCAGCTCTGCATCTCCCACGGCTGCACAGGCCATGCGAGAACTGGGGAGTCTGTTGCCTTTTCAGCTCGTCACAGGAGCTTCATGGTGCACAGGCCTGATAGAGCTCCCTGCACATCTTCTGTGTCCTACCAGCTGATACACCCACACCCCTCTGGTAACCAACAGTGCCCGCGACTTGAAACTGAAGTGTTTAGTGAGGAGAACACACCATTAAAAAAGCATGGCCAGCAGGTCTAGGGAGGTCATCTTTCCCCTCTGCTCTGCCCTGGTGAGGCCACATCTGGAGTGCTGTGTCCAGTTCTGGGCTCCCCAGTTCAAAAAGGACAGGGAACTGCTGGAGAGAGTCCAGCGGAGGGCTACGAAGATGATCAAGGCAATGGAGCACCTCTGTTACAAGGAAAGGCTGAGAGACTTGGGTCTGTTTAGCCTGGAGAAGACTGAGAGGGGATCTTATCAATGCTTATAAATATCTAAAGGGTGGGTGTCGAGAGGATGGGGCCAGACTTTTCTCAGTGGTGCCCACTGACAGGACAAGGGGCAACAGACACAAGCTGGAACACAGGCAATTCTATCGCACCATGAGGAAAAACTTCTTTACTTTGACGGTGGCAGAGCACTGGAACAGGCTGCACAGAGAGGTTGTGGAGTCTCCTTCTCCCGAAATATTCCATACCCGGCTGAACGTGTTCCTGTCCAGCCTGCTCTAGGTGACCCTGCTTTGGCAGGGAGGTTGGACTAGATGATCTCCAAAGGTCCCTTCCAACCCCTGCCATTCTGTGATTCTGTGATCACCACACAGCCCCTTATATTCATGGGGCCCATTTGTGGCCTCCCGAATCCCTGCAAAGCTCAAGAGGCCTCAGGCCTGGGCCAGAAGCAGCGCAGCCCCACGAGGCGCTTGTGTTTGGGGTGGCAGGTCTCTAACACCCATGTTGGCCACCCCAGAGCTCATGGCGTAGCCCCTCAAGAGCAGAGCGGGCCGTGGTGCTCCCCTACAGTGTCTCGCTCGTGTGGGAGCTGCCTGCGGGCCAACAGATGGGTTAGGGGGGCCGTGGGGACGGGCTGAGGGCGGCACCCCCGCCCGGGGGAGCCCCCCTCCTCAGGCGGGGGGTCGGCCCGATCCCATGGAAGGGGCCGGCTCTGCCCTCGGGGCTGCCGTCCCCCCTCCATGTAACGCCTCGGGGGGAGAGGGCTC